>JAQQZR010000010.1:13190997-13220696 GCA_030068235.1 Notoglanidium macrostoma | reverse complement strand
CACTCCAGCTTTTATTCTCATTCACAAAGTGATAGCGGTGAGGAATATATGCCCCGATACCACATACTGCTGTGAGATACATGAGAAAGAGACTCCTTAATACATGATTCTATGCTTCTGCATCAATTAAATATTTGTTTGAAAAATGTAATATATTACTTATTGCATAGTAATTCAAATGCAAAATAAATTAGTAAATAATTTAAAATGGTACTTTATATTAGATTAGATTTTAAAATCCCTTCACTCATGATTAAGATATGTGCAAATAAGAAACTATTTTTGTAGCTTTCAAAATGTGTGAAGCTGTCTGCTTAATGATTTGATCCATGAATAAAAATGATTAAATCAATTCACAGCTACACAGTTATAATACTGCCATAGAATAACATACAGAGCTCAAGTTCGGAATCAGATCAGATGAAATTGCTTTTTGTATTCTGAGACATATAGGGTTATTCAGTGTCATAAACAATTTGATATAAATAAAAATCAAATCCATTCATTTGAATAAAAACAGGAAGATTATTATTTTGTGGAAAAATTAGTCGGAAAAAAATATTTCAAGCAGGATTTAGACATGAACATTTTCAAGGGTGTTCCAATGATTGAAAGCTCATGTAATTTGGCACACACATCAGTGCTGGTGACTCTTAATCAGTGGACCGAGGCTTCGCCCAAAGTGCGGCCCAGTGACTCTATAGCACCACCATATGCCACTGAGTCTTGTGCCTGGCATATAGTTTCATGTACATACACCTAAATTGGAAGGCATGTGGGTCTCCCCAAGATGGACAAATTTGGCCAACAGAAAGTGAGGTATTTTAGATTATGTTATTATGGTTATGTTGATATCCCCATGCCCAGCGTGATACCCTGGTATAGCACCGCCATATGGCCACAGAAAGAATGTTTTTTCCAGTGATCTCAGTTATATTGCTCCTAGAGAGTTCATTGGATTCATGTCAGATTTGCTATAGTTCAAGTCAAGTCAAGTGGCTTTTATTGTCATTTCAACCACATACAGATGAAACGAGACAACGTTCCTCCAGGACCAAAGTGCAACATATAAGACAACACAGAAGTACAAAAGTGCACGTGTGCAACAGAAAACAACATAAGACAACATAAATTGCGTGTGTGCAAACATATGTAAACATAGTAAAAGACAACATAAGGTGCAAGTGTACAAATGTGCAAACATTGCAGACAGTGCAGACAAGACAGTGCCTCTCTAATCCAAATCGAATGCGCAAAAATCGTAGAGGTATATGAATGTATACATTTCTGTGTGTGTCAGTCCAGTCCCTGAATGTTCAGGAGTCTGATGCCTTGGGAGAAGAAACTGTTACACAGTCTGGCAGTGAGGGCCCAAATGTTTCTGTACCTCTTGCCAGATGGCAGGCGGGTGAGGAGTTTGTGTGACGGGTGTGTGGGATCTTCCACAATGCTGGTGGCTTTGCGGATTCAAAGTGTGTGGTGAAAATCTGTGATGGAGGGAAGAGAGACTCCGATGATCATCTCAGCTGTTCTCACTATCTGCTGTTGCGGTCCAATAAAAGTGCAGTATCCATACCAGCTGCTCAGAATGTTATAGAACGTATACAGAATGCTCAGTATAGTTGACACTGGAATAGGAAGCCTCAGCATTGCGCTGGATCTCCAGGAAACTTCTCAGGTCGGGTGAGCAGAGGTCTAACGGACGCCCATGAAGCCGTAGATGCAGCAAACTGGCAGGTGAGTTAGGAAAGACTGCGAGTTAGTTGTTGCGCCTGAGAGGTTACTTGCTGAAGCGTCTTATCTTGGTCTACGATAAAACGGCCTTGTGCAGAGAGAGAGTCCCAGAGGGTGGTTGAGTCTGCTGCATCCATGTTTTGGCAAAGCATTCTTTCATGAGGGCCAGGCCAGGCCCCAGTTCAAACTGTTTATTAAAAGATCAGGCAGCGGTATCAAATACAGACAAAGGTTCAGGTTATCAGCAAACAGTATACACAAGGCAAAGGTAGGGTCAGTAATCCAAAAACACAAAGCAGAATCCAATAACAACCACTGAATATAAGGCTTGGCAATAAGCAGACACATAAAGAGCAGAACTAATTCTTCACAAGGCACAGAACAATGAGGTATAAAAAGAGTTCTGAGTGAGTGTGTGAGTGAGAGTGATTAGAAGCACCAACATCAGGTGACTCAGAATGCGGGAGAACGTCCTCCATGTTGCCTGTATGCATGTGTTCTTGGGAATCGTAGTCTATGTCTGTGTCTGAGTGCCTGTCGTAGCGTGCAGGTGCAGATATCACACACACACACACACACACACACAGGTGTGATCTTTGTGAAAACACTCACCTGAGAAGTACAGGGTCACTGAAATGAGATGATTCATATATGTAGGAAAAATATATTGGAAAATATATTCCAGGATTATTTTTTATGAATTAAAAATATGATTCTCTTTCTCTTCTTCGCTCTCTCTTGCTTTCTCTCTTGACTGAACCTTTTCATTTCACCAAGTAACTGGAAAAGAAAATAAACTCCTCTGTCCAAAGCACTGTGACTGTTGACAACTGGGATATCTTTAATACAGGTCCCTGTGTGAGCTGTCACTACAGACAATATAACACATTAAAACTAGATCATTAATATAAACCTGTTGTTCAGGTTACCGAACAGAGCTACTGTTCGAGTCGTGCTGTTGCAAAAAAATAATATACAACTTCTGACTAATCATATTCGAGAATTCAGCCATGCTGTGATATAAATACATCCAAATATACATATAAACATAAAAGTTAGATATCCATACCTCCTGTATGTCATGTACTTCACGCAGGGTGTGTATGTTGTGAGTTTGTGGTAATGTGTGCTACTGGTCTCCTGTGTCTGTGTCTCGTTGTCCTCTTTAAGCCCCTCCCATCTCTTTGACTTCAGTCTAGAAAGATCAACTGCTTTGCATGAGTTTCTGTACACCATACACAAAATGCAGAAAAGTTGTATGTTTCTTGTATTCTTTCATTTGTCGTTCCTCTGAGCTCTTTGCATGTTACCCTAGAAACAGATATTATCTCAGTATCAGCTGTCAGAGTTTGGCAGTAGCAGTGACGCAGTCATTATTTCTAGGAAATAAAAGGCGACCAATTTTTTAAAAATACATAATTAGCCAGTAACTTATTTGAATAAAGGACAGCTATGTCTTTGTGAGCTGATCATGTTTACAGACTGGAGGCTGCATGGTTTTTTTTTTTATGAATTTGCATTAACTTTAGACAGGTGAACAGAAATAGTTGAATTTACATGATGAATGTGTACAGTACTGTAGATCTGCTGATGTTGGATACAGATGGTGGACCACAGATTGTCTTCGTTCTTCATGTTTAATCAAAAATGTATTAATCAATCATTCAATGAAAAGACAAAGATTTTAATTGAAATATAGAAAATGTTTATGACATGAACATTCACAGGCAGATCATATGAAGTGTGTAGCTCTGAGGCAGGCTGATCCACTGCTGCTCTCCTCCAGACTGCACTGCTCTGCTTCTCTCCTTCTCAATGGTGGCATAGCATTGCATGGTCGGGGTAAGTTTCCTGCTTCAAACAGTAGGATGCTCTTCTCCATCAAAATCTTGAGCAAGTACTTCTCCTATGCTGGTTTCTGAGGCATTGATCTGGACCAGAAGGAAGGGCAACCTGAAATCGGAGTTGCGGAGCACCAGAGAGCTGGTCAGTGCTGCTATCAGTGCCTGGGAAGTGTCCTCTGCCTTGGGGTTCCAGTGCACAGTCTCCAGCTTGCCCTTATTGGTGAGATCTCAGAGGAAGAAGAGCTAGAGTGGCAAAGTTAAGCACAGATCTGCAAGAGTTTTCTGCCAGCCCCAAAAAGGCACATACCTGTTTATTGGTCATTGGTTGAGGATACTGTTGCACAGCTTCCACCTTCTGCTCTTGAGGCCTCAGCAGTTCATGCCTGATGCTGTACCCCAGGTACTGTGCCTCGGTCAGCACCAAGTGGCACTTTTTAGGGTTTTCTGTGAGCCCAGCCCTCTGTAACTCTTTGAGGACTCATTCACAGGTGGAAGAGGTGATCCTGCCAGGCTGGTGGCTGGAGGTGGTGCTCAGACCTGTTTTTGGCCTGATCAAAGCTTTAAGGGGGACCTGCCAGTAACCTTTCATCAGATCTAAGGTCAATATATGCCAAACCCTCCCCAAACACTCAACGAGCTCATCCACCTGTGGCATAGGGTAGTCGTCAAATTCAGAGACCTCATTGAGGTTGTGGAAGTCATTACAAAAGTGTAGGCTGCCATCAGGCTTGGTCACCATGATGATGGTGCTGGACTAGGGGCTGGAAGACTCCTTGATTATCCCATCTATCAACATTTGTGCAACTTTGGCCTCAGTAGTGTGACACTTGGCTTCTGGCATACAACAGGGCTGCTGCCTGATGACTCCTGGTGGGGTCCTGATGTGATGCTGGATCATGTTGGCCCACCCAGGCTCTTTGAAGAACTCGTACTGGTACTGTGCCTCCAGTTCCATGAGGTCATGTTGTTGGGCTGGTGATAGGTCCGGTCCCTTTTCAATCATCTCCCTAGCACCTGAAACACAAGACAAACCAGCAAGGAGTGCAGGGGTCAGCACTGTCCATTGGTTTAACAGATTAATGTGGTATGTCTGTGTTTAATTAATGTGGTATAATGTCTGGCTGCTATTGGCAATAATTCACTGGGCCTACTCACTCCACAACAGTGTAGGAGCCTTGCCAGCATGGTAGGATTTTACATGCTGTGCTGGGGGCAAGCAGCAACACCTTGTCACCGATTTCAAACTCATGCAGCTGGGTCAAGCGATTATAAGCTCGCTGCCGCTCCTATTGGGCTGTGGCCATGTGCCCTTTCACAATGGAACCCACAGGAGTGATCCGATCCTGCATCTCTCGCATGTGCTCTATAATGGAGTGTAGAAGGGAAAGCTGTGTCTCCCTTGGGTCACCGTCCGTACTGGAGCTCAAACGGGGTGAACCTGAAGTAAAAGCCTGAGGTGTTTACAAATGGCAAAGTGAATATATAGGAAGAGTAGGTCCCAGTTCCAATCCTCATCATCGATGAGCTGGCAGATCATGCGCTTCAGGGATTGGTTAAAGTTCTCTACCAAGCCATTGGCTTGTGGATGGTACATAGAGGTATAGCTGTACTTAGAGTAGCTGGCAAAGGTCTTTCATCAGCCAGAAGATGAATGGTGTCCCTTGGTCAGTGAGGATATCTTTTGGGATCCAGACATGGCTGAACAACAGAATGAGTTATCTCACGATGTTCTTGGAGGTGAAGCCTTGTGGAAAGGGACAGCCTCCAAGTAGGGGGTGGCATAATCCAGAACAACAAGGATGTACTTGTGGCCACAGGTGGACATGGGCAGCAGCTCTACCAGGTCCATTCCCAGTCGTTCGAAGGGGACTCCAATGATTGGGAGCAGAATCAGCAGCATGGGCACAGTCTTATGGGGAGAGGTTTTCTTGCACTCTGGGCACTCCTGAAAGAAGCCCTCAACCTCCCTGATCATTCCAGGCCAGTGGAAGTAATCCCAGATCTTCTTGAGAGCATTATGTGCTCCCAAATGGTCTCCAGTGGGTGGGTGTGGGCCAGGTGCATGGCAGTCTTGGTCTTGGAGTGGGGTACCATGAGGAGGTCACATGATTCTCCCCACCTCTAGCAGTGGTAAGAGAGCCACCCATTCCATGTGAAGACGTAGGTGGCACGGAGCTGTTATCATGAATCCGCTTACTCCTTGTCCACCTGCAGCACCTGGCTCCAGCAGTGCTTCAGCTTGTTCTCAGTGCTTGGTCTCTCCATAGCACAGCTAGAGGAGAGACCACAGTGTGCGATGGGGTGGAGGTTTTGCTGATGGGGTCTTGTTAATCCCATCAAGGGGCTGTGTAGCCACAGACATCGCAGTTTATATATTACGCAGCTGACGGTAGAGGACCCAAGGTTGAGGAAGATATGCACACACATCACACATACCACCATCAATTAGACAGCATCTTGTAAGCAGAGGCTTGGTTGTGTTGTTTTTTAAGTGATAGATTTAATGGTGCTCTGTGGGATGTGCATAGATTGGGATATTTTTAATAAATAAACCCTGGTTGATTATTTTTTAAGAACACAGTCACAGGCTCAGTCACTTTTAGCTTATTTTTTTAAATATGGAAAAATTGATGGGGGTAAATACTAATGCAAACACTATCTGTGTTATGTAATGGTGATGTGCACATCTCTGTCACAATAATGAGGCAAAGACAAATGCAAGTGTCTAACAAAAAATGCATTTATGTGAAAAACAAGCAACCAAAACACAACTAAAAACTAAATAAATGGAAACTCTTACACAAAGAGCAAACCTTAGCATGGGTGACATGTGACAAAAGCAAGACAACATAACACATAATAAATAATAAATAATAAAAAAGAACTTAGACACAAGCGATGGTGACCTGTGAGGCATGTGACAGGTTCAAGTCATGTGAAGGTAGTTTAGTTCTTGAAAGTTTCTTGTACTCTCTCTTTTACCGTTCTTTTTAGCTCTTTGCATGTTTCCCTAGAAACAGATATTATTTCAGTTTCAGCTGTTTGTCAGAGTTTTGGTGTGGCAGTATGGTAGTTTTTGTCATTTATCTGCAGCCTCAATGAAAAAAGTCACAATTGGTTGATGTATAAAAGGTATTTTAAAAGGTATTTAAAAAATGTTTCATGTGTCCAAAGTCAGAATGAGATTGCTGTCAAGCTGTCAAAGGCATAAAAGAAGAACTTGTGTGTGTAGGACATAGTTTGAGATGCTTGTATATGAAGACCTTTTGTATGTTTTACATGTGATTGCAAGATAAACTACAGATTCCATGTTTAACCATAATAATCCAAGTTATTATTCAGGAGATTACTTGCTTAGTTACCAGATTAACAATCCAAAATATATATATATTTATACAATTAGTGTGTTGGTATGTTTTAATGTCATCAAAATGCATGTTTTTTGTTTACTTTTGTCACAATGCATTGTGCATGTTAGACCAAAAACCAAGCTATGACATTCAAGAGGCTCTATGTAGACCTCCATGATTAAACTTTTTTGAGACCATGGGTATAAAACCAATTCAAAAGCTTTGAATGCTCCCAGGAGCACAGTAGCTTCCGTAATCGCAAAATGGAAGAAGGATGGAATCACCTGGACTCTTTCTAGAGCTGGCCGTTTAGGAAAACTCAATAATCAGGCTAAAAGGACCTTGGTCAGGAAGGTGACCAATAACCATCTTCAGAATAGCAGTGCTTCAGAAGTCCTCTGTAGAGATGGGAGAAATTCTCTACCAATCAGACTTTTATGGCAGAGTGGCTAGACAGAATATGAGTGAAAGGCACATTGAATGAACGAAAGCCAGCACCTCACACTGAGCAGAATGAAAATTATTCTCTGGTCAGATAAAGCAAAAAACAAACCATGAACATGATATGCTAAGTATTTGAACATATTCTTGCCTGACATTACCAAGCCTTATATCCTGAGAGTTATTAGCCTGTTTTTAGATCTGGTTTCCAGGGGTAGGATTTTGGGGGAACTAATTGGCAGAAATGAAATATAGTATTCATAAGTATGTTTTCATTAGTGTACTTGTAATTACTTGTAATTACCAACCTTTGTGTTCTTGTAAGCTTAGAATGGGGCAATTATATCTATGTAGAGAGTCGGTCCTCGTCTAATGGAGCCTGCCATGTTGCACCACCATGTTGTTACATTAGTCCACAACAGACAGACCTCTAGAGAGTGTCTTCTGCATTTCCTGTTTCTACAAGCAGCAGCCTAAATCCAGAAGAAGGAAAAAGATGAAAGGAAAAGTATCAGTGTTTGCTGGCTAATGTGTTTGAGGACCCAATCTTGGTAATATGGAAGATCATACATGATATTTAACACAAGAAACAGTAAGGGAGCATGAATCCGCTTCAAAGAAGCAAAATGAGGCAAAATCAGGACAATGTGATGGCAGAAAACACAAATAAACAAAACACTGTGTGGGTTTTCCCAGACAGAAATCACTAAAGAGAGACAAATGTTTTTAGTAACGCTGAAGTTGCCTGTTTTGTCTTGGACAGGTAACTGGATTTAAATAATGTCAATGTCGCTGTATGATACTGATCCTATATAATATTTATTATAATCATTCAGTAGCATCGCTGATGTTTTCCAAGTAATGACTCACGTTGCACTGTGATAACACACCAAACTACAGACTACAGTAACATTGCTACAGTTATAGCACAGAGCCGCTGTGGAAATTACGCTTTCTGTTCTGTTTGAGTTGTTCATGTCCCATAAACTTATATAATATAATAGTTTCATAAATACGAACATCCATTACTTCCTATTGGTCATTTCAAAGGGTTTCCACTTTTTCCTTTTCTTTTTCAGCAGGAGAAGCATCAGCAGCCCAGTTAGCTTCGCTTCCATGCCTGGCCCTGAGCAATCATCTATCCTTCTGTTTCTTTCTCTCTCTCTCTCTCTCTCTCTCTCTCTCTCTCTCACTCTCTCTCTATCTCTCTTTTTCTCTCTCGCAATCTCTCCCCCTTATCTCTAACCTTGTAACATTATTGGCACCTCTATCCAACATATGATGATGCTTCAGTCTGAGAAAAAAATGTATCCTGCTAACGTTAGCAGAAAAAAAACACTATGACAACGCAATAAAACACGACCACACTGCGAAACACACCACACTATCTTACTTAGACATATGACCTATAGTTTATATATATATACACAACCCGGGGATCGAACCCAGGACCTTCTTGCTGTGAGGCGACAGTGCTAACCAACGCACCACCATGCCACCCGGAAACTGCACATCTGAATAGAAAATGAAGTGTTGTATAATTTTTTCTAAATTTTCATATAGATGTGACAACTTATACAGACACATGGAAAATATACACACATTTACACATTTATGGCATAGACACACACACACACACACACACACACACACACACACACACACACACACACACACACACACTTATCAGTCTCACAGCAACAGTGACGCAACTGCCAAGGAATTATGGAAATGAGACAGCTGCTTACCTCGGCACCCAGAGAGATCATTTGCATAAAACAACACAATGTCCCTAAAAATAAATAAATACATAACTATACATGAGGTCGATGAGGAAAGTGCAGGAGCATGAGTCCTCCGGCACCAGCGACATGTCAGAAAATGATTAACGTTTTCTAAATTGTAACCAGTGCTGTTGGATCAATGTCGAGCCCTTAACCCAAACCTCTGAGGACAAGAAAAGAGCTACAAAAAAAATTATTATTATATTCCTTTTTAACAATTTCCATAATCAGAGCAGTTATAAAATGATAGATAATGAAATGAACTAATATTATCACATTCTTTCATTTTCATGCAAATTTTTCACAATTCATTTATTTTCATATGCGATTTTCTTTCGCACACAATTAGTTCGTTCCCACATAAATCAATTTTTGTAATAATAGAAGTGTGGCCTCTGTAACCTTTAAGGCTGATTTATACTTCTGCATCAAACCTATGGAGTAGAGTACAACATTGACAGTTGTGTACGATGTAGCATTTATACCTGTCTGTAAGGTGCATGTCTACTCTAAGAGTCGCTGTCCCATGAAACACACCAGAATTTACTGCTTTCGTGTACAGCAAAAGATGCCATGTCTGTGATCTCTATAGAAAGAATAAACATAAAATTGCATGAACAAAATGTATTGAAACACATTTACCAGGGAAAAAATAAACCTCACGTGATTAATTATAAATCAGGTGAATTCTCACTGAAAACATCTCTGTGTTTTAACTCATCTGTATTCAGCACAAGTGGCCTGAAAAACTTCCATGACATTTTAAGAGGTTTTTAAGATAACAGAAATGAAAAAAGTACCTATTTCACTGCAAAATCAACAACAAAAATCCAGTTGTAGTGGTACTTTTTTTAATTATTCATAAATAAAAACACATGCATGAGAGTGAGAAAGAGAGAGAGAGAGAGAGAGAGAGAGCAAAAATAGTACCAGTTATAAAATAATTTATTTCTTTGTTATGAAAAATTTTCTTGTATAGCTTGCATTTGTTTTCACAGAGACATGACTCAGCGACAGAGTTCCGCACGCGACCATTCAGCTAGCCGGGCTCACTGTGTTTCATGCCGACAGAAAAGCAGCTCTGTGCGGTAAGACTCGCGGGGGTAGCTTGTGTGTTTACATCAACAAGCAATGGTGCAAGAACTCTGTGCTAGTTTCTAGTTACTGCTCATCGCTTGTCAAGTTTGTGACTGTTAGATGCAGGCCATTTTATTTACCTCGGGAATTCACCGCCGTGCTCATTGTCGGAGTGTACATTCATCCCAACGCTAATGCTAAAGATGCGCTCTGTGAGCTGTACACAGCTATTGACGAGCTGAAGAATGCACACCCCGATGGACTGTTTAATGTCGCTGGAGTTTTCAACCATGCAAATCTCAAATCGGTGCTCCCAAAATTCCATCAGCATGTGGACTTTGCAACGAGAGGGATAAACAGGCTGGATCTTGTTTACACAAACATTCCCGGCACATACCGCACAGAGCCCCACCCCACCTTGGAAGTCAGCAATATAATCAAGTAGAGAACGCAGTCTTAAACAGGTGGGTTTTCAGTTTGGATTTGAAGAGTGGGATTGAGTCGATATTTCTGAGGTCAGATGGTAGTGAGTTCCAGAGCTGGGGAGCAGAGCGGCTGAATGCTCATAACAACTTCTTTGCACGGTTTTACGCACAGAACGATGTAACAGCGAGGAAGACCACCCCTTCTCACAGTGACCAGGTGCTGCGTCTGACCACTGCTGATGTGAGGAAAACTCTTCACAGAGTTAACCCACAGAAGGCTGCTGGACCAGACAACATCCCTGGGAGAGTGCTCAGAGAATGTGCAGTCCAACTGGCAGATGTTCTCACTGACATCCTCAACATCTCCCTGAGCATTGCTGTCGTCCCAAAGTGCTTCAAAGCCAGCACAATCGTTCCCATGCCAAAGATGTCCTCAGTGTCCTGCCTCAATGACTATCGTCCCTTTTCACTCACACCTATCACAATGAAGTGCTTCAAGAGGATCGTCATGAGGCACATCAAGACCCTGCTGCCTCCCTCATTGGACCCGCTGCAGTTCGCCTATCGCCCAAACCAGTCTGCAGATGACACTATTGCCACCACCCTACATCTGGCCCTCACACACCTGGACAACAAGGACACGTATGTACGAATGCTGTTCATACATTTCAGTTCAGCATTCAACACAATCATTCCTCAGCACCTGATTGGGAAGCTGAGCCTGCTGGGCTTGAACACCTCTCTCTGCAACTGGACCCTGGACTTCCTGACTGAGAGACCTCAGTCAGTCCGGATTGGGAACAGTATGTCCAGCATCACCACACTGAGCACTGGCTGCCAGGGCTGTGTGCTCAGTCCGCTACTGTTCACTCTGCTGACTCACGACTGTACAGCAACGCACAGCTCGAACCACATCATCAAGTTCGTCTATGACATGACTGTGGTGGGTCTCAAAGGAGATGTGGCCTCTGTAACCTTTAGTCCCATTGAAGGAGGTGTGGCCACTATTAACTTTTTTCCCAGTAAAGGAGATATGATCTCTCTAATCCTTAATTTCATAGGGGAATACAATGAACTCTTTGGTTCCAATTTTGTTTTACTATGGGGAACAAACTTCCAGCATCGTCAGTCAAGCTTCCAGCAGTATCAACTATGTGCTCAACGTTGTTGTAATCTCTGTAGTCAGATTGCTCAATTGCATCATCCAGGGAACCTAGAGCATGAAAGCATGAAAGACCAGCCAGATTACTATACCAGTTCCAAATTAGACTGCTTATTTATTTGCTTGTTTGTTTAATGAAAAAAAATTTGTCCCATTAGGTCTAATATGTCAATATTGTGTTGTGTCTGAATGTTAAGGAAGTTAAAAATGGTTGTACTTAAGCTAAAAAAAAATCATATCGGGGTATATAGCGTTAAACTGATTTAAATGGATATGCTTAGTTTACCTATAGAAAAATGTTATGCTTGTATCATCTTTCTGACATAGAGTGTTAATAGATGCATATACACTATCACTATTCTGTCTGTGTCATGTCCAAGATGAGTGGACTATATTAAAGTAGGTTGAGTGATGAATTGTCAGTTCTGTGGTTCAGCCAACAACTAAAACATAAAGCCTTGGACTTGATGGTCCAAAAGAATTCCTTCTCTGGTTAGCTAAGGACATGCACCATTACCTGCTACTTTCTGCAGGATATTTTATGTCCCTTTAAATGGGAGAAAATGGGCAGTATTCCTGCAAGGTAATGGCTTCACATCATTTACACACACACCACAGGGACGCTGACATCGCGTGGGACAATTTGCAACATTGCTCAGATCTCAGGATCCATTTCTAGCTTCATATACACTTACAGTAACCCACTAGTGCAGCTTGTTCTCTATCTCTCTGTTTTATTCTCTTACTCCCATAGCTGACATTTCTGAAGAGTTTCTCATTTATTACAGGTCACAGGCATTAAAGCAGCAGTTTTAAAAGACAAAGAGACACACTGTGGTCCCATAAGCACCCAGCAACAACTATTTCCCCTGGTCTTAGTCATACACTTAGCCCATATTTTATTACATGACAGCACCTCAGACTGGTTGGCCTCCTTTGATTTGTGAGACGTAAGCTGGATCTCTTTAAAGCACAGCCCAAAACAGTCCTGATATGAATATGGCATGGGAAACTAGCGAATCAGTTAGCTTTCTAAGCAAACATACCAACAGCTGGTCTAATCCACGATGCCAGTCATCATTCAGACTAGTGGGGCAGAATATGAAGATTAGAGGCTAGTCATTTTGGATGCAAGAACCACAGTTTTGTCTAACCACAATAAGCACAGATTTATTTATTTATTTATTCCAAAATTTGAAAGTACAATGTTGTAGCTAATGATTACCGATATCTATCCAGTGGCCACGTGGCTGGACAAACCTTTTCCATGTAACATTAATTAACTTGATGTAAGAAGGGAAACAAGTCAAGGAGCATGCTGTCATAGGAAACTTATCAATGGCAAAGCGGGGTTTGTCTAGCTATCCTCAAGTATTCTGTTTAATTCCTCTTGCACCATGTCCATTTTTATTTTCTTAAAGAATGATCTGTAGTACTTTGAATGCCATATAACGTTCAAGAAATTATTTCCAGTTACATTAGAGCAGTTAGCAAATAGTTGTTCCTATCAGTAGCCTGTCTTTTAATAAATCTCTTTATTAAAACCCATGACAACTGCTTAACCATGTCCTGCACACAAATACAACTAGGTGTGAAGAAAATTGTGAAGCACCGTATTTACTTCCTCATTGTGATTCACATGCAGTCGTATTGTGGCCTTTCATTTGCAGACAGAGAAAGTGTGTGAACATGAATGTTTTTTTTTTTAGAAGTGTGGCAGCCTGTTTACTGTTGGTAGGTTGTCATGCTGACACAAGTCTGCCATCATCATCATTATTAACATGATCATCATCATCAAGGGAGGGTAAGAAACAAAATGGAGTAACGGGTTGATGAGCATCCAAATATCACATTTTTATTGTTAGGACCGTGAAACTACATTTTTCAAGACAATTAGGCCCTGAGGAAATCAATGTCTTATTACTGTGTTCATTATGCAGGCCAGTGAACACAGACCTAAATGGGACAGAGAGAAGCCAGAGTGAATGGGCACCATCGACATCTCATTTCCATTTGCCACACCAACATCCTGAACAAAGAGGAAAAAAGCAAAAACTGTTGACACTAATGAAATAACATGAATTATTCAGCAGACAACTATTCACATTATGTAATACACCATGCTCTCTAATAGGTGCAAATCATTGATTTCAAGCATATTTCAAGTCCAACATGTTATTAGGTCCTTTTTTTCACCACAGCGCTAGCGAATTCCCGACTCTGATTGGCCAGAAGCTGTTGATTCATTTTCTGTAACGGAAACTTGGACAGTAATCACAGGTTCAAGTTAATGTGCTTGTTCTAATGAAGTATTGTTTAATACTGTGTAATAAACACGCAAGGTGATTTTTAGTTACGATTTATGGAAGGCGTTTCCAGTGTCAACTGTTAAAATTTTCCGATACGAGAAAGTCTTTGGTACAGAGTCGTGGGTTCTCGGCAATATGACAAACTGCATTTTTTTTTCTTTTTTCTTTTATCTTGAATAGAAAAATAAACACTGGTAAGGAAACTGCAGGAACAATGGACTTTAGAAGTAAGTACAAACTGATAAAAAGTATGATGTCATTCTTTAAGAAAAAAAAAAAAAACCCTCTACAAATTGCAGCGGTGTAAACGGAATAAAACACTTCAGGATGTGCTGT
Organism: Notoglanidium macrostoma; assembly: GCA_030068235.1. NCBI lineage: Eukaryota > Metazoa > Chordata > Actinopteri > Siluriformes > Auchenoglanididae > Notoglanidium > Notoglanidium macrostoma. Next base: position 13,206,234 of record JAQQZR010000010.1, on the reverse strand, counting down.
TAATGCAAACTTTATTATTATTATTATTATTATTTATAAACAACTCTAACTCTGCTTAGCGTTAACTAACTCCCATTTTTTTTTTATTACTTTCTTTATACAGCACAACGCAGCATGTTAATTCCTTTCTTATTGCTTATACAATACATTGTATAGTGTTCCAGACAAATGTGTGTGTTTTTCTCCCAAACGGATTTAATCCATCATCTCACTGCTCCTGGAGCTGCTGTTCCACATGGATGCTTGGGACACAGATCAGCAGTTTTGGAGGACACTAGTGTGACTTTTGAGATTATTGTATAGTGTTAGGAACGTGAATGGTTCAAAGTTTTGGGAATGGCTTGCACAGTTTGTTGAACAACACTACTGGACAGACAAATATGAACTTCACATTCATACACAACAAATGGCTGAAGTAATTATCTAGAAAGTAAGTAACCTTTAAATAAGGTTGTTGTTACAGGATTTTTTTTTTACTCCAGATCAATGGGTTTGTGCTTTTCTCTACTAAGCCAGTACATGGAGAACGGACAGTGCAAGTGTATTAAAACCAAATTACTCTCAAGTCTTGGACAGACAATCAATAGACACACTGATTACAATAATCCTGAATACCATGTTGGTCATTATGTGGATTGTTTAAGGAATCCTACAGAGTGTTTCATTCATTTATACTCTGGATTCTTTGTGATAATGATTAAGATAACACAGGTCGTTTACGAGTATGCACATTATGTTGCTGACTTAACCTATGGTTGTGGTTTTTCTATTTGGTTCGCTTGTCTTACTTGTCTTATAAAACTACAACATTTCATTTCTTTCACTTTGCTAAAAAAGAAAGGAAGGAGAAATTCTTACTCTACTGCACGGCTAAATAAGAAATAATGTAGGAAATTAATTCATGCACAAAGATCGATCTTCAGTACACTCTAAAAATAAATTCTCTACTCTGCTATGGACAATTCAAAAGCATGATCAAAAACCTCTCTGCCTTAATTTGCAACTGATTTTAGCAGGGAATTTTATTTCTCTTTTGATGATATTTTATTATTTCACTGTCTAAGTAGGTTTAATGTGCAGAAAGACATTCTGGAAATATAGGAAAATGACTTGCATAAATGTTCACCTCCTTTAACGTTTACACAATTTGTAGCGTTACAACCTTAAACTGAAATAGACTTCATCAGGGTTTCAAGATTTGTATTTGCATATCATTTTGCAAACACTATAGAACTTGGAAAATTTCAAGGCGGGACGGGGTGAATACTTACGCAAGCCATTGTAGACATTTAGCAAGGCCGCCTCGTATTCTCTCCTCTCCCGCCTTCCAAAGGTCACCATTCACTTCATTAAATGCTACTTGTTGTGAAATTTACATTAGCAAATTTAAATTATCCTGTGAAATATGGTGACAGATTCATGAACTAAACAGAGGTTTCAGAAACAAAGGGAAACATAATGTAATAACTGAATTTATTATAGAATTATTTGTGCATTACAATTTGTAGCACTTACATATGTAGGAAAAAAATACCTGTAAATTGTGTCAAATTGACTAATCAGCTTAATTATTGTTTTATTATTTTAATTGCTTTTCATTATTACTTAAATACGTATTATTTATTACTACTCATATACAACGGCATGCGTTTAGGAAAACCCGAATGATATTTTACAGTGAACAATTGTCATGCCTTCAAGATTAGAACAAGAAAATAAACAAAATCTTGTCCTTACACATTTTAAAAATTTACCTGATTCACACAAAATGTTCTGAGCACCTTCTTTTCAGCTGTTCAGCATGTCTTCATGTCAGAAAAGAATGAACTCAACCTCACCGTTAATTAAAATAAGTGTTTTATTCCTTATGTAATGAACAGTATATTTAGCAAATAGCTTGCTACTAAAAAGCTCTGATTGCTTACAAGGCCAAAGGAGAGGAGCTTGCTAGCAAAAGGATGAACTATTCCCTAATACACTAATCTTTTGTCAGTACATGGAACATTGTAGCTTAAATGTAGAGCCAAAATGTAAAGCTTAAAATTAGCATTGCTCGTCCATTCTGGTGGCTTTTAACGGAATGAGCTGCTGTGCGAAAAATAAGTACTTTTATCACTGTTAAATCTAAAATAAGATCCTGCTACACAGTAGAGCTCAGTATTCATTAGTTTCTTTTAAGAGTGGGAAATGATATGGCAAACAGCAGGAAATTCATTTTCTGTCTTATTTTCTACTTATCTCAAGGGAGTCCGTATCTGCACACTGTCAAATCGAGTTAATCTTCTTTAAATATGTCATCTGCTGTTACACTGAACTCATCCGAACAGCTTACTTTTTACATCCTGCCACCATGAGAGCACTGAACTTTTGATTTCTTTTTAAATGTATCCTTCCTTGAAATCAATGTCCTCAGTTATGACGTTGCAGAACAAGAGAAGGTGAGGAGAACCCTGGACGAATACAGCAGGATCACCTCATAGACTATTTGTTTCTATGTTTTTTCTAGTTTCAAAAGACGAAAAAAAGAGGTTGATGAGAAATAATCAACTTCCAGGTCATAACAGTTACGCATAACCCAAGCCCTGTTGTTGATTATTTTCTTATAAAAGCCATGTGGGTAAGGTATTTTTCCTTTAATCAGTTTGAATTGTTGGAAAAGGTTGCACATTTATGAGTAAAAAAAAAAAAGCAAAGTACTGTTTTATATCAACATACAGTAGCATAAGCAATCAATTATAAGACTGTACAGCAATACAAATAGTTTCATTTAAACCATGATCATTTTATTGTGTAATGATCATAATCCAAAAATATACATCATAAAAGACAATGTGGCAGTCCACAACCAGGAATAATACAGCATGTTAAACATAGATTTACAACACTGAGAGGGAAAACATTCAATTATTATCCTTTTTATAAAGCCGACGGCGAGACGTTCTCAGTGTTCACAATTCTGCCTTGGAAATGTCTCAACATTTTTATTAAATAACATCCCCAAGTGAGTCGGGGAGGATTAACCAGCCTCTTGATTAAGGCTTTGCTGTCTCAGAACAGCAAACATGTTCTCACGTAGCACGAAAAAAATATATTTCCAGGTACTTTTATTACTTTTCATTATATAAGAGTGATGTGTAAACAATCCGGTGCCTTTGGAGTTCTAAAAAATATACTATAAAAGCCTCCAATATCTTCCAGAGTTTACAAAGTTTTAACGTTACCCACGCACAGGATGAAGGGGAGGTATAAAAGTTTGAAAGGTACACTTGTCCCGGTTGCTTAGATATACAGTATATACATATACAGTATACAATATCTTATGGGATGATGGTGAGGAATCTGCTATTTCTTCTCTTCAGAGCATAAATTGTTCCAGCAGGTGAGTTCCAGGAACTGCTAAGGACAAATGTAGTATCTTTAGCATGTTGGGAACATAAGCAGTTTCTGAGGAACATGGACGATTGTGATGTTACACTACAGTGTTTCTGTGCCTATATGGTGGAGGAGGCATAAATGTTCCTGGCTTCATGTTGGACAGTGATGGGTTTTCTTGGTTTTCACGACTGTTCTGCTTGTAGATGAAATTGTTCCTGCTGACCAGCGCCGGATCCGGGGGATGCTGTGGAACACTGGCTGGAAGGCTGTGATGCTGCTCTGGATTGTTTGTGTGAAAGGACTTCTTGTTTGTTCCAGCATGACCTGTTAACTTTATGCTGCTTTGATGGACCACATGGCCCGGTAGAGCAGTGGTGCTACTTTTAGCACCATCAGGTTTGTGTGCGATATGAGCAGGACCTGGAGAACCAGGCTGGATTTGGTGGCTGATGTGACATATTTGTCCTGCTACTGACGGTAGTATACACTTAGTAGGATGATAATCAGTACACAGACCATGACCTGAATAGGGATGGTGGCCATTTTGACTCATTGGTCCACTTTGAGGTTGCTGAACTGGTGGAAGTGTAAAATGAACATGGGGTCTCTCGGTTACATGGCAGTTCGTAGTCCTGCTTGTTGCTCTGGACAGCAGTTGATGAGAAACCCCACTTTTCTTCAGTGTCTCCTGGATCATCTCATCTGTGTTGTGGTCTAGAGGAATGTTGATGTTCTCATCTTCAATCTTGAGCTGCCCATCAGGGTTGCCATGGTAACCTGGGTTGTCCAGTGCATGAATCTCTCTGTTTTTCTGGTCTGTGATGAAAGGATTCTCCTCAATAGGGTCTGGAGTTTAGAAAAAAACAATATTTTTAATATGAGATCCTGCCAAGAATAAGACTGGAGGAACACAATTTATTGCTCTATCCACCTACATAACACAATGATCTGTTCAGGATCTTATTATTATTATTATTAATTTCATGAAACACTGGACTCCTGCAGAAAAACACGAGGTGACACCTGAGAAACTCTTGTCGTTCCTGGCGGCCACATAACGATCCTCATCAGCACTTCTCCTCTGTGTTCTTTCGTTCAAGAATGCAGCAGGATCTGTATTGTACCCTCGACAGTTACTGTCCTCCACAAAGGCAGTGCTAACCATCTTCTTCAGCTTTCCATGACAGAGCTGCTCCTCCTTCCCAGGCCTCACTGGGAGTAACAATTCACCAGACAACGTGACTGGCTCACAACCCTGTGTTCCTATTGACACATCACTCAGTCCCTGTATGACAGTTAATATGCAATAGAAAACAGCCAAAAATAGAAATATCTTAATACGATGCCTGATTATTAGCTAAGGGGGAAAAAAGCAGAGATAAAGTAGTGACATGTACTACAAGTTTCACCTGATTGGAGTCCAGATGAGGGCTAGATGGATGGGAGGAAACAGAAGCACTGAGGTTTTGAGGAACTAAGTACTCCTCAGCATCTACCACATCTCCAAGACCATCCTCATCCAAAAGACTGTGGAAGAATTTACTGTGGTTGGGACTGGGCAGCTTCATGCAGTCATCCCCCTGAAATAAAAAGTTACCCCAGTATACTCTACAGAAGCATGAAGTGTCAGAACTAAGAGGAGAAAACATCTTTTTGCTACTCACCTGGATGACTAGGAATCTCTGAGGGTCTCTTGCCATCCTGCAGAACTCTCGAGCGAGCTCTTTAAACCTGGGCCGACTGTCAGCATCGATCATCCAACCTTGAGCGGGGACGAAGGATAATGAGACACAATATAAAGCATCCCTTTCACAAGGAAAGGAATCAATGCAACATAAATAAATGGAAAATTCTGCCTGATTTTTTTTGTCTATAATCTTTCTATTTTGTCTAAGCAATTATCCTTCTTGCTAATAGAATCATTTAATCCCTGTCAGGCATTTGCATGTTTCCACTTCACACTGTGTTAATTCCCTCTCTAAGGCTCATGCTACAACAGTAATTACTCATCTCTACCAATATACTGCAATGTGGTTATTGAGGGTACAGGAATTAGAATTATAACAGCATGTTGTGTAATTGTAATTAGATTTGACCACATTGTAAAAGAACAAACTTCTTTTATGTTCGGTAAGGAAAGAGAGGTAGAAAATGTAAGCTTTGAGATGTACATTTGACCATGACCATGTAGACATCTATGGTGCATATTGGAGGTTGAGCCAGACGTTCTCCTTTCTCCAGAATATCAGGGATCTCACGATTGGGAATGCAATCATATGGCTTTCCTCCAAATGTCATCAGCTCCCAGATGGTCACTCCTGATGAAATAAATATTAATGGCTGATTCACAAATGACTGGAAAAGTTTGAGATACAATGATTAAAATACTAATGAAATCTGGCTACCTTGGAGGTGTGTATTTGCAGAGATAATTTGCATATTATGACGAGCACACACAAAAAAATCTTTGGATTCAGAATGCACATATCTTTTCCTCTGTAAATACTGATAGGACATTTTGGATTCAAAGCACTGCAAGCATTAGCTGGAAAACTACTCATAATGAGCATTTCTCTTACCATAACTCCAAACATCGCTTTGGTGTGTAAACTTTCTGTAGTGAATACACTCTAGCGCCATCCACTTGATGAGCATCTGCACATGAACGGGAGAAGAAGAAAAACAGACAGCTATTCTGTATCATTAACACATATTGTAGGTTTAATCACGTTCAAATCTAGTGTGTTAAGTTTAATGTCACTGTGGGCTGAAGTGGACTTTCTAACCTTGTCTTCATCTGTATTGTACTCCTGCACATCAGCATCCAGAAAGTGAGCAAACCCAAAGTCAGTGATCTTGATGTGGTTTGGGGATTTCACCACAATATTACGAGCAGACAAGTTTCTATGGACCAGCCTTCTCTCCTCCAGGTACATCATACCCTGAAAATATGTCATCATAATTAATGTAAGCGTGTTAATATCTTTCTCTCGCTCTGTAAGTACATTTTTGAAGGAGTCCCTCAGGGTTCGGTATTAAGTCATGTCATATTATATTCTGTCGCTACAAACTTATCGATATCGAAATCAGGATGTGAGGACATCTTGTACCATGCTCTCCTGTAGACTGCTGAACAGGAGCCTGAACCGGTTAAGGTTATGTATCTGAATGAGCCATAGAGTACAGAAACATTCTCAATGTTGTGTTAATGGAGTTCCAGTTCTCTACTGATATACTACCAGCTGTCCCCACATGCTCCATTAGTGATGGGAATGATGAAAGGTGTAGCAACATAATCAAAATCTGCTGATGCTAATTAGCATAGCAGCCAGCCCTGTCCATACGTTGGTGTGTGCTGAGTGGAGTGCATTAGTGCAAAATCACTCTTTGGCTTTGTTTGGCCTTGGATTTACTGCATGCATTAATATAAATTCACAGGAGTCAAAGAGAAGAGGCTCCCTATGTACCCTATTACAGCAATATCACTTTAGTATGACAGAGGAAACAGAATTTATGTGACGTTATACAGAGAAAAGAGGAGAGCAAAAGGAAGTGGCGTAAAGGTTCCTCTCATTAAGAGCAGAAGGTCATAAATCAGTCACAGTCTAGGATTCAAACGTCTATTGTTCTATATCAATGTTTTCAGTTGCCAATTATTAGCCTTCATTAAAAAAAGTAATGTTTTGTAAAGACTTATATAAGGATGATGTCTATATGCAGTGTTTGAACAATGCAGCCAAAGGTGGCTTCTGGGAAGAAAGAAAAATGGACATATGAGCGAATTGAGGTTGCGTGTAATCGCCAGGTGCTGGGATGCCAGGGTTTTCTTGACAGCTTTATTGAGTGTTTTAATTAACTAACTGGGCACACAGAAAGAGGAAAGAAAAAAATGCACAACATCCTATTCAGCATGTCGTAGTTCTGTTATAGCCAATCAAAATGTACTTCCACAGTTAATTAGTTCATCAATAATGCATTATGCAATGAGATGGCACCACAGTCAGAGCAAATGAATAGTCAACGTTTCTGGTTCAGCTGGAGATACTGGAGAATCCGCCCTGCTCATACATCATGCTTCCATTACCATAAACTCATTTATTATTCCTCCATGTGCCATGCAACATCTCTAAATGAGGATCTGCTTCCAATCAGGCGGCTGTGTGACCGCAACAACCTCCAACAGCAGGGGATGTGTTGGGTGGGAGAATGATTGATAGAAGTCATTAAGTCAGTGTCCGAACCTCTTTGTGATGAAGACCCAGTGTGAGTCCCTTCTACACAAGCCACCAGTTCACAGTGGACAGGTGACTTGACAGTCTTGCAGGTTAGCGAGCAGGATAAGGGGAAAGTCGTGCCAAAAGATGCACTCAAGCATGACAACATGATGGCATTTTACAACAGAGGCATTTGTCTCTTACAAATAAACACATCACAGTCATAATCTGTGAAAGTGTAAATTGCGCTAAAATGTAGCCCCTAGAAAAGTTTACATACATCCTCCACAGGGCATTTCCTGTGCACAGCCTGCCTCAGGTCACCCTATCGATTTTTAGTTGGATTCAGGTCTGGGCTATGGCTAGGCCATTCAAAAACTTTAATCTAATTTTGGATAAGCCATTACTTTGTTGGTTTGGATGTATGCTTTGGGTCATAGTTGTGCTGAAAGGTGAAATTCCTTCTCATCTTCAGCTTAATGGAAGACACCTGCAAGTTTTGCACTAAAAACAACTGGTGTTTGTAGCATTTCATGATTCCCTTAACCTTGATAAAGCCCCGTTCTGGCTGGCCACTTTCATGCTTCACCTTGAGTATGGTGTTTTTTTGGGTGATGTTATGTTTTGTGCCAAACATTTTTTTTTTTTGGAATTATGATATATTTTTTGCTTTTGGAATTGTTCCCATCAGACCATGACACATTTTGCTACACATAGTTTAGGTTGATTTAGTCAGACATGGATTTATTTATTTATCTTTTTTGTGACTCCAATCACACATACACTTCTCATACTCCTTTTTATACACCTCAGTTCCTTGCTACCCTCGTGAAGCATTAGTTAGACCTTGTGTTTGTCTATTGCCAAGCGTTATTGTATGATTGTTTTCCTGGTTATGAGTACTGTTCTGTATTACCCACTTACGAGTTTTGGTTTGCCTATCTCAGTCTGTTTGTTGATCGATCGACCTTTGCCTGTCTAACGTTTTGATTCCTGTCTGACGATTTTGTACCTTTGCCTGAAGTGTTCATTAAAAGTGTTTTATCTGCACTTGCATCCCGTCCTGCCTAGCTATCATTATACTTAAGCAACCAGGTTATTGTAACTTTTTAAAAAACATTTACTCTGAAGTGTTTTTGAGTGTTTTCCCCTGTTAACTTTTAAGCAAAAACAAACAAACAAAAAAAAAAAAAAAAAAATGCAGTGCTGCAGTTTTCAGTCTACGTGTATTCTCAGTCTTGACTTAAGCGCTTTTCGTCTGTGCGCTTCTGAGGGCTGTAGTAAATCAAGTTCTACTATGTGGCAAAACAATATATTGCCTTTTAAGTCGGCGGCAGGCCTACTTTTACAATTACTATACATGTACAAATAAAGTTAAAAATTCCTACAATTGTGTGTAATTTGTTTTAAACTACAAAATTACTTGTAGCCAAATATTACATTGTTATATGAGGAAAAAATGTTTTACATCACACCATTGTGCTCAAGCCTGATAAATAATTAGTTCCATTAGAGTAAAACAGAAATATCAATGAAGTATAGTATTAGATTAGTACTATAAGATTAGTACTATAAATAAGATAAATAAAATATAAAACTTCTGGTGGTGCTGTAAGATGGCTGCACTGACGAGAGATCAGCATACTAGTGCTTATTAGTAGCTTATTAGAGAGGGGAGAAACAAGAAGCCTCCTCTGCCCAGTATCCTGCTGGCTAAAGTTTAGTCCTTGGATGAGCTATTTGCACGGATGGAAAAATGGATGTGCTGTGTGAACAAAAGACTCAGAAAAATAAAAGGGAGGAGCAGTGTGCTTTATGGTTAACTCTTCATGGGCCATGGGTGTTCGCATTTTAAAGCACTGCTCTCTGGCTCTGGGGCTGCTGAAAATCAAAGTTAGACCCTTCTACCTCGCTACGGAGTTTTGCTTAGTGCTCCTCTTATTTGTTTATAACCCCCCCACAAGCTGAAAAATCATCATCATTAAACCAACTGTATGGCTTTATAAGCGGATTAGAGAACACATACCCAGAGACAGCATTTATTGTGTTGGGAGACTTCAACAAGGCCAACATGATACCACCAACACATCCCAAAATACCACCAACACATAAAATTTCCTACCAGAGGCAGTCAGACACTGGATCATTGTTATACTTCACTCAAAGACTGTTATAGACCCCTCCCCCACCCCGCTTTTGGAAAGTTGTACCATTGCTCCATACTAATGCTGCCTGAATTGACTCAGAAGCTTAAACAGGAAAAAATGGTTTCCAAGCACACCTACAAATGGGACAGTGACACTGAGGGGGTCTTACAGAACTGCTTTGAGACAAATGACTGGCAGATGTTTCAGGATGCAGCTGATGGCAACATCAATGAATTCACAGACTCTGTCGTAGGCTGTATAGAAGGAAGTGCATTGACGATGTTGTTCCAAAAGCCATTGTCTACACTTATCCAAACCAGAAACTTTGGGTTAACAGTGAGATCTGTGCTAAACTCAAAGCATGGTCCTCTGCCTTCAACTTCCATCAACTCCGACCCAGACACTTACAAAGCAGCCAGATATGACCTCTGGAAGTCAATAAAAAATGCCAAGAGGGATTACAGGGACAAGGTTGAATCTAACACAGCTCTGACCCAAATGCATGTGGACTGGCTTACGCTGCATCACGGACTACAAAAAAGAAAAACAGAGACAGTGTCCAGCCAACCACGTCTCTCCAGGATGAGCTCAAAACCTATTCTCATTTCAATGTGGCCAATAAAAAACCTACCATATGTCCTCATGTGAACAGGGAGGCGACAACGCTAATCCTAGAAATGGCTGATGTCAGGTGGTCCTTCAAAAAGGTCAACCCCCACAAAGCTCCTGGGCTGGATGGTATTCCAGGCTGTGCTCTCAGGGCCTGGCACCGACCAGCTGGCGGAGGTGGTGACCAACATCTTCAACCTCTCCCTGAGACAATCTGTGGTCCACCATCATTCCTGTCCCTCATAACCCAGTGGTCACCTGTCTGAATGACTACCGCCCTGTTGCACTGTCATCAGTAATCATGATGCGCTTTGGAGATCTGGTCAAAACTCAAATCTGCTCCTCCCTTCCTGAAACCTTAGACCCTCTTCAGTTTGCTTACAGATCAAACAGGTCCACGGAGGACACCATTGCCTTGGTAACACACACCACCCTCAGCCACCTGGAAAAAGGGAATACATATGTGAGAATGCTCTTTGTTGATTACAGCTCTGCATTCAGGTGCCAGGTGGTGAGAACTGGCAGCCACACTCCCTCCATGCTGATCCTAAATGAGGGCGCACCTCAGGGCTGTGTGCTCGGTCCTCTCTAGTAATTCCTTGGTCAATCACGACTGTGCTGCGAAATACAACTCTAACATCTCTTAACATCAATAAGTTTGCTGACGACACAACCATCATGGGTCTCATTACAGACAATGATGAGACAGCATATAGAGAGGAAGTGAAGGCATTGACCAGCTGGTGCCAGGACAACAACCTTCTCCTCAGGAAAGCTCACCAGAAGCTGAACTTCCTGAGGAGGATGAAGAAGTATGATGTGAATACCAACATTATATCAAACTTGTACTGGTGCACAATCAAAACCTTGCTGACAGGCTTCATTACAGTATGGTATGGAATCTCCTCTGCCTACAGCTAGATACAGAGCTACAGAGAGAAATGGAGGCAGCACAGCACATCACTGGCAAGAGCTTTCCTGCCATTCAGGACATCTACCTCCAACGGTGCCTGCGGAAAGCTCACAACATCATTAAGGACCACAGCCATCCAGCATGCCAACTGTTCTCTTTGTTACTGTCTGGAAGGCGATACAGAAGCATGGCTGCACAGAACAGAGCAGCTTTTATTATCAGGCCACCAGACTCCTTAACTCCAGCACCTAAACATCCCACAGTGCACTGTTTACCAATATACAACAAAACTGTGCTGTCTCTGACTGCAATGACAACTGTGCAACCATTAACTGATACTAATACTTAATTTGTCACTTTTCCCCAAAGTGAAATTGGTACTTACACCTCACTTTCTCCAATGTGCAATAACTGTTATTTACACACATCACCTTCTCAAATGTCCAATACTGGTGCATGCACTACACCCCTTATTTGTGACTTTTTAATCCCACCCCCTTTTCTTAACTTCTTAACTTAAGTTTTTTATTTAAATTGTGTAGCCCTCCATTGCCAATACTTGTTTCTTGTTTCTACTCTCGTCCAACACATTTCATGGTAATGCTGACCCTGTGTTAACATAGATATGACAAATGAAAACTGAACTGTACTGAACTGAAATAGGACCACACTTCTGGAATGCTCTGTCAATCCTAATCCAAAATGCCTGCTCTGTATTTGCTTGTGCTCCTTAAGTGGGAGATGACCCAATAAGCACAAAGATGACAGCCACAAGATTTCCAAATTCCTATAGAAATATTGGGGCTCACACAGTGCATCCAGAATACTGGACAAACAGCTTTCCAGCCTCACCTGCACTTCTTACTGACAGAGCCCCACTCATGACATGAAAGAAAAACAAGTCCAGCACATGTCATTTCATATGTATTCATTTTATTTGTTTGTCATAGGCCTAAATAGAAACTACAGCCTTCTTTTGAGGTGATTATTACTATAGCTGAGCTCCCCCTTCAGCCTTTATTTTCAAAATCAGAGTCTGGGTTATGCTTTGAATGGATTTCAATTACATTTGCATGGAAAAATCGAAAGTCCACATTTCACATTTTCCTGACAGCCAAAATACTCGAGGGTATGACTTCTTCTATTTTAAATAAACCATGCCTTCATTTAATGAGGCCACCATAATTTTGAACTTGCACACAGTGGGCATGGTTGGAGTGCACAGGGGAGAATACACAAATATGCATAACAGAAATGTGTGCAACTGAAATTGCACAAAACAGGAGCACTGCACTCTAAATTTTTATATGTTATAATTTCACATTGAGGGTGGAAAAAGTTCTGACATGATGTATCTTGGTTTGATTTTTCTTTTACTTCACAATAACCTGCCATTTTGACAGGGGGGGTGTAGACCTTTTTATATCCACTGTAATTTGAACACACTGATACAGCTGAGGTCACAAGTTTACTTACACTCATCATGGACATGATTGTCATGGCAATATTGGGTTTTCAATGATTTATCTGAACTGTTTATTTTCTAAGACATGATTGTATAATATACATCTGTGGAATTGTTTGGATTTGGGTAGCAGAGCTGTAGAGGTAAAAAAAAAAAATAATAAAAAGGTAGATAAACTAAACATGTCCATGGACACAGCGGTGCGTGTCTGACCAGGCAGAGGTGAGAACATGTCGGAAAATTCTGCCTGCAACTTGGCAACCTCCGTGATCTGGATAGGCGAGATGTGGTCTCCACAAGGAACCAGAGTGAATTGAACTGCCAATTTTAGAATTATTTCCAGTCTCAGCTCCTCCCTCTACATCGCCAAAGCCACAGGGACCACCTCTCGCCATGGTTTAAGCATACTGAGGTGGATGAGGTGGGATTGATGTTCCTGAGCCTGTAGAAAATGCACCTGTGTTAAGTGTCCCAGTGTGTGGAGTTTTGCTCTCAGGTCAAGAACCTATTGAATTTTATTTTTGATGTTATAAGGTCCCTAATGACATCTAAGATGCCACAGGGAATGAGCCCATACAACCTCTCACACTGCAAATAATAGTTTGAGTCACTTCTGGGCCCCATGATAGACAAATTTATAAGTTGTATTCTTAAGCACTTGATTGAATCGTTCAATTCAACCACTTAAATCTCAAGTCATTGAAAATCCATCAATATGTGTACTTTGCAAAAAGGGGGACAAATACACTGGATCTTGTTTACACAAACATCCCTGGCACATACAGAGCGAAGCCATGCACCCACCTCAGATACTCAGACCTCATCTCTGTTATGCTAATCCCAGGATACAGACCACTTGTCAGATGTTGCCAACTGGTTCTGAAGCAGGGGAGAACTTGGCCAGCAAGAGCCATAACTACTCTTTAGGACTATCTTGGGCACACTGACTGGCATATATTCAGGAAGCCAGCAACTGATGGCGAGAACACTAACTTGATGGAATACACGTCATCAGTGATAGGCTACATCAGCAAGTGCATAGGTGACATCACTGCCTTTAAGACCATCATTACATGCTCCAACCAGAAGTTTTGTATGAGGTGCATGAGCTGCTGAGGACACGACATACCACCTTTAGAGCAGGTGACAAGGTGGCCCAAGAACAGAGCGAGCCAAACTGTCTTGGGCCATCAGAGCAGCAAAGCAGAGGGTATCCACTGACTGCAGGAGGACAACACCTGCCTGCGATAGTGATGCCTCCTTGCCAGATGTGCTGAACAACTTCTACGAAATGTTTGATGCACAGCATGATGTGATGGGAAGGAACACCACCTCACCTCACAATGACCAAGTGCTGTGTCTGACCACAGCTGATGTGAGGAAAACTCCTCACAGTATTAACCCATGGAAGGATGCTTGACCAGATAACATCCCTGGGAAAGTGCTCACAGAATGTGCACACCAGCTGGCAGCTGGCTGGCTGCAAGTCCCTGCTGTCCCCATCACTGGACCCCCTGCAGTTTGCCTATGGTGCTAACTGTGGCAACATACAATGCCATCACCACCACCCTACATCTGGCTCTCACCCACATGAACAATAAGAACATGTATGTACAAATGTTGTTCATAGACTTTTCACCGACAGTTTAGCATTCAAGAAAATCATTTCTCTGCACCTGATTGGAAAGCTGAGCCAACTGGGCCTGACCACCACCCGCTGCAACTGGATCCTGGACTTCCTGACTGAGAGACCTCAGTCAGTATGGATTGGGAACAGTATCTTCAGCACCACCACACTAAGCACTTCGACCCCCCAGGACTGTGTGTGGAGTCCACTGCTGTTCACTCTGCTGACTCACGACTGCAGAATTGGACAGCTCGTATCACATGAAGTTCGCTGATGACACGAGTGTGGTGGGTCTCATCAGCAAGAACTATGAGGATGAGTCAGCATACAGAGAGAATGTGCAGCAGCTAACAGACTGGTGCAAGGGCAACAACCTGCCTCTGAATGTGGACAAAAAAAGAGATGGTCTTTGATTTCAGGAGACCACTGAACATTCCTTAGTGACCTTTTGGCTGATAACCTCTCCTCATCCCTTAACACCAGCTCCATAGCCAAAAAAACAATAAAGCCTAGCGGTGTCTCTACTTCCTGTGAAGGCTGAGAACATTGAACATTATCCTGAAGAATTTGTTGATTTTGGGTTGAATTCATCCGACCCTCGACTTTAACAAGTTCCCTAGTCCCTGAACTAGATACACAGCCCCACAGCATCATGGAACCTCCATCAAATTTGAAAGTAGGTAGCAGGTGTTTCTCTTGGAATGCGGTGTCCTTCTTCCACCATGCAAAGTGCTTTTTGTTATGATCAAATAACAAAATTTTTTGTCTCATCAGTCCAAAGCACTTTGTTCCAAAATGAATCTGGCTTAATAAATGAGCTTTTGCATACAACAAGCGACTCTGTTTGTGGCGTGAGTGCAGAAAGGGCTTCTTTCTCATCACCCTGC
>JAQQZR010000010.1:13146557-13185926 GCA_030068235.1 Notoglanidium macrostoma | reverse complement strand
CACGGTTCACCTTCACTGACTAAAAAGGATTTTGTTTTTGCCTGAACTCCAGGAAAGACACTGGCTATTACTTCAGCGAGGGTTCTTTTTACACAGCAATATTGTGAGACTCTGACAGGAGTTAAAGGATTTTTTTCCCCCTCCTTTGTAATATGGAGTTTAAAAATGACAAGTGTGAGTGAGATTTGTGGATGCCTATAACTTTTTTTTTTTTTACTCAGAAACCTGAAAAGAAAAAAAGCCCTGATTTCCTGCATAAGGGAAAAGATTTTATTTAGTACGTAATTCCCAAATTAAAATTCGCAAGTCTGTTTTGACATTCTAGTTCGTTTGTTAAAATCTGCAAAAGAGTTTAAATCTTTGGCAACAATTCGGTTCATGTTAGGGTGAATTTGGTGTTATGTGCTTTGATGCACACTCACAGAAAATATGATATGAACATTTCTTTTTTTTTTATATTAGTGTATTTGTCTATTAATAACAATATAGAATTAAATACTCTTTAGCAAGACTAATGTGTGATATGCTGCCCAATCCCATGTTTTGGTTACCTGGAAACCTAAATCACATGGTAGTTATAGTAGGAAAAGTATATAATAACATGACCTGCTACTGGAATTCAAGTCCAGGGATTAATTGGGACAGAAATGTAATGATTGATGTGCTCTTCAGAGAGGTGTAATATTGCTGTAGGTAACAAATTAGCAAACCCTATTAATCATAATTGTGTCGCCATGCCGATTGAACCTTGTCAAGGGAATTAATTCAGATTAATTCAATGGACAGAGAGAAACAAAGGAATGAATACCGGTGAGGTTGTTAAAGCCGAGTTGGCGCAGACCGAAGTATTCGTCTGTCCTGTAGTTGAGGAAGATGGCCAGGGCGTAACGGCCTTCATACAGTTTGGCACCACGGATGATGCGCAGGTTCTCCAGAGGTAGATAGTCAAACTGGTTCAGAGCCACCAGGACGTAACCGGTCACCTCACGGATCGACTGAAACGAGCGAAAACAATACGTTTTGCACACGTCAAACTATTCATTCCTTCACTTCATACTTCTACTGATGTGGCTTGTTTCGCCCTGTGGACCAGCCTGATTCAGCCTAATTTTTCTCCTGCTTGAAGTTGTACCAGTTTTTGCTCATGCGTATGGTATGCACATCTTTTCAACACTTATCTGATGGTCTTTATTCTTCTAAACCTGTACACTGTAATGTTTTATAATCCTACTATCTAGTGTCAACCCAAAAGAACACGTTAGACCCCTTTTTCCTCATGAGTTTTTGCTTGCAACGGTTGCTGATAGATCTGAAGCCAAAACAAATCTATAAATAAAGTATTAACGTTATAAGCAGCCATAAAACTTCTAAGGCTTCACTTAAAATTACACCTGCTGATTAGGACTAATTTCCAACAGAAGACTTCACCTTGTGCATCAGTGTAAAAACAATATCTATATTTGTTTTTTAAAACTTTTGCATCATGTATTGCATAATTCATGGATTCTGCTGTATTACAAATCTCACGCTAGTTTGTCGTCCAGTTTATAGTCTGTAAGGCGCCAAAAAGTATTTCAACCCATCTCATGCAAAATTCATAAGTCAAAGCAAATTTTGCATTTCGTTCAAATGCTAGCTAAATAAATAAATAAATAAGCAAGCCTTTGAGCACTTACCCAACTCCACCAACCAATCCTTAAACGTGAACCTTTAAAACTTAGCAACTTCTCTTTACAAAACTTTAGTCATGAGATCATTTTGTAGGTGGTAAAAGAGAGGTGGGAGGGACAAATGCATTAAGACCTCAGCCGGAAAAAGCTTCATCGTTGTTACTGTCGGAGTTGATCATATAAAAAGCTATTCTGCATTCGAACTGAAGGATAAAGTGTCCAAATTGTATTATTCTAATGCAATTGATTTGTTCTGCCTCTGAAAAGTTACGCAGGGCAATTTATCCCATCCCAGCAGACACCCACAGAAAAAAATTAATTAAATACATTTTAAGAAAATGAATGGATGCACAGCCTCATTGTCATATCATCCAGCTCACTGTGAACATCTAAGACCCATCAGAGTGCCTGTGTTATGAGCATTCCAAGAGCTACTTGATGACTTAATAACGAAATAAAATAACCAATAATTAATATCTCTTAACTGAACTCACACTAGCTTTTTACAGTTCAAATCAATAACAACTCCCTCATTTCCCCATAACAAGTGCTATCTACGCTAATCCTGGTTCCACAGCACCCATGCTGCTTCCAAGTTTTATCCATCACAATCATGGAGTTGTGTGATAATGAAGTGGCGTCATTGCGGGACTCAATCCACAGCTTTACGTCCTGTCAGTTGCACCACAGACTGTTGAATTTGGGATTCTCACTTGTCACTTGAAATGATTATTATAATAGGAAATGATTGTGCTCAGCTTAACACGTTATTGTTTTTACAGGAACAAATTACACACAGAAATAATTTGTATGATGCTCAGAATCAGAGTGAAAAACTTTAACTGACGGTCATTGTTAATAGGCTGCTGTTTTTCGGGAAGGAGGTTGAAACACAGTGACAAGCTGTGCTTACAAGATGATACAAGTGATAACAGGAACTGACTCGTTCCTTGATTCTAACACTAATTATGCATTGCAAAAGTTTGTTAGCTTGTTGATTGATGGTGTATTTGTTTGTAATAGCATGTAATTTACCTTGATTGCTGGTCATCCTACTTTGCTGGCCATTCTACAACTGTTTGTCTCTTTCAGTCATGAGAGTGTTGAGTTTGTAAGTTGTCAGAGCTCTCTCTCTCTCTCTCTCTCTCTCTCTCTCTCTGGCTGGTGTTTTAAGTTTGTGCTCCCCTGTGATAAGCACTCTCACTAACCTATCTCTCGCTTTGAACCGAGATGGCTGTCAGTCATCTGTGCATGAGAGGAAAAGAGCTTTTGTGTGTGTGTGTGAGGTTATCAGTTTATTTTCTCTAGCTCTCTCCATAAGGCTTCTGAACTCACATCATTTTGCTCAGGAGGTCCCTTAGTGGCCCCTGTATATACTCGTTCAGATGCAGTGGCTTCCACCGACACTAGTGTTCTCCAGAGGGCTCTTCAGAGCTTTTTTTATGTTGGTATGACTCACCTTGAGAAAGTTGAGATTGCGATTCCGCTCGATGCTGGTGATCTCCAGGTTTCCCATCACCACCTCACAGTTCTCATAGAACTTGCGCAGAGTGTGGTAGTGCTGGTCCAAATCTGACAAGGTGCTGAGCTTGTTATCAGTGCCCTCACACACTACGAAACACAGAAAAATAGAGGTGAATGTGTGAAACTGCTCAAATATTCAGCTTGCAAAAGAGTCTCAAGTTTGGGTGAAAAAGGTACACCAATTAAGGTTCAGTTAAAAAGAACATGCTAAATATATTTCAGAAGTAGGCATTCCAGAGTGGCCTCTTTCGTGCTAATTTGTCAGCCAACAGTGGTGGCGATATTTAGAAGTACACCAGACTAGACCAATGAGGAAACACCTAAAAAATGTTATCTGCAATTGAGCATATGTTTACATGCTGTCAAATCTTACCTGAGTTACTTTTATCAAACATGGCAACCTGACTGCAGCATATGGAAAACCTTTACTTCCTTTCTGCTTCACATGTAACAACATCTCCTGTAACAAAGCTATGCATGATGGCCATACAACTTTACAACATGACTACTGGCAGCATGTCTGTATTACTTAATACATGTAATTAACCCATGCAATTAAGCACGTCTTTACACCATCACAAACTTTCCTCTGTCCATCCATACATAACCATCTGCTCCATCAGTTGGACTCAAACAACCACCAATACCACAAATCACCACAGCTCACAAATGGGCTAGAAGCCCAGTCCTACAATGACAAGCCACTCACCTCCTTATGGACAATAATGCCATTTCCAGGAAATCTGTGTCACAACTACCTGGGCACCACCATACGTTCTTAGCATTCTATAAGGTTATCATGACCCCTTCCAGTGGGACAAATATGGAGATAGTATGTGAGCGCCCTGACGAACCATTCCTTGTTCCATTGTAGTCTAGGTTATTCACATGTTAGATACTGCCCTTTGTGGTTAGGAGTGGTGAAATGGAATGCTAGTTGTGTATGTACCTATGGGTTGACAACCACTGGATATCTGGCAGGGTCCCCATCATTTGGAACTTGGAACTTCAAACCAGCAGGAATTCAGCAAAAAACGTCCAGGGTCAGATAGCTGTTGACAATGGTACTTTCTAGTAACCTATACATCATTAAGGTAAGGTCTTTGCATGCATGCGCACATGCACAAGTTACTATTCAGGTGTTAAAACACTGCTCCAGTTACAAGAACAACTACAACTAGTATTTCGTAAAATGAGTTAATGTTTTTTTTTTCTTTGTCTTTTTGTTAAAGAATGTGATTTTATTTGAATAAAAGTTTTGGAATTTAAGTTACACTGAGATTTAGAATAGGAGTTTTGGAATGGGAGTTTTGTACTGGGAGTACTGGAATGAGCAATTGAAATGCTACAGTTTTGAAATGCAGTATTTTAATCCTACGTTGGAATGAGACTTTCAGTATGTGAGCTATGGAACGTGAGATTTGAAATAGGACTTGTAGTATGCAAGTGATGGAAATTACTTGCAGGGTCAGTTTATGACACTGAGAACTAAGGAAAAGAATTAAGGTAAGGATAAGAATTATGAACCTGCTTGTGTAACAACACTAAAAGGTAATAAATCCACATCTTTAGTATCTGAAATGTGGTGCAGTTTCAGTGTAGGTGCAGTTCTGAAATAAGCAGAAATCAATGTAGCGTGCACTGGTTTGCCTGCAAAACCTAAAATTTTTACTCTTATAATTCTGTGAGGCATTTCACAGACCTTCAATTTGCATTTTTGGTCTATTCAGGCGTCATGTGAGCATGGGCTCATGCCATATCCATCCTGGATAAGTATAGGCTGTCGGCACCCTCAGCTCATTTATCAGCTTACTGTTTGGACTCTTAATAGCTCCACTCTCAGGGGGCCTAAATGCCAGTGGACAAGATTTAATGCCACAGTGGCTCAGAACATGACTGATTACAATGAGTGTAAATGGCTCTCTTATTTTTATTCTCTCTAGGTATTTCTGGACAAAATGCTTTTATGTAAGGTCAATTTATGGGATAAAAAACAAAGATGCCAGTTTTTAGATTAATGTAAAGGCTTTTCATTTATCAGCCATAAATATGAGCCATTACACCTCCACATTTGTTTAAAACACATTCTGTTTGCATGATTCATCATTTTCATCAATAATGTTTACACAAAATAAGTGTATTGGTTCTATTTTTATGCCAAAGATACAATGAAATATGTATGTAGCAAACATCTGCATAACACTTGTTTACAGATGAACACTTTACTTTCATACATTTTATGTTACCATATACACTGCCTGTCGAAAAGCCTAGGTAAGAGCCTCCCATTGAGTAATTACTGCATGGATGATTATGTTTCAGCTTTCAACAAGTTATTTAACCCTAACTGATTAAGTGAGTAGCTTCTCATTTCTTAAACAAACATGTCGGAAGACACATCCTGTCGTCATGGAAAAGATTAATCTGTTTCAGAAGGGTCAAATTATTGGCATCCATCAATCAAAGAAAACATCTAAGGAGATTGCTGAAACTACTAAAATTGGGTTAAGAACTGTCCAATGCTTTATAAACAACTCGAAGGATAGCGGGGAACCATCATCTTCGTGGAAGAAATGTGGTTGGAAAAAAAATCTTGAATGATCGTGATCGGTGATCACTGAAACTTTTGGTGAAATCAGATCGTAAAATATCAACAGCTATGTTCAACAGTGACAGTAAGAGCATTTCCACACGAAGTTACTACTGTAGTTTTGTGCCTAATTAATCAGACATCACCAGCACACTGACTGTGGAAGCAAGGGCCAAGCATCGATTTGTAGACAGAGAGTGGAGCTGGGAAAGTTAAGCAGTAATTAGGGACACCTGTGAGCTTTTTGTCTAAAGAGTATTCTGTGTTGCAGTGAGCAGTGAGGAGAAGATTATAGGAAGGAGGGACAGGAGCCAAGGGAAAGTGAGAGCTGCAAACCACAGAGCTGTGTGTAAATCTGTGTTAACTAAACGAGGAGTTGAAGCTTAGTGAGATGTCCACACAGGTGCCGAAAGCAGGGTTTGAAGACATGAAGTCCTTGCCCCTTTCCAAGCTCATCCATAACCTCTCCAGTATCAACCAGAATCAACTTCAGTCCCTCGTCACTTTGCACTCGGAGCAGGAAACATGCTCCCAGGTTGCTGCTTCAAGCGTGGCAGGAGAATCAGTAGGTGCTCCAGAGTTTAATCCAGCCAGTGCATATATGAGCAACAGCTCAACGGTCGCCACAGACATGCCCCATATCATGCTGACCAAGATGGGTCTGCGGAACAACCTGAGGCCCTCATTCAGTTCTTGGAGCAGTGGAGGATAGGGGTTGGCTGGAAGTGCAGTCTGTGGTCCGTCTCTTGCCCCTACTGACAGGGAGGCCCAGCTTGCTGCCCAAAAGCTCCCCTAACTACATGGTGGAGTACCTGGACCACAAGTTGCCAATTCTACAGCAGATCAGCCACACCCTCGAACAACAGTGTAATCGAGTCCATTCAGTGATGCTTGAATAGTGTGACTGCCCTTTTGTTTTTGTCCAGCAACTCCAGGAAGCCTGTCATCCTGCTATGTTTGGCTGCTGGATGTGGAATGCAATGGCAATGGCATCACTCACACAGTGGTGCTGGAGCAATTTATTGTCTGACTGCTAGAAGGCACAGTGGAATGGGTCCAGTGCCCCTCCCTACTCTTGCACTGTGGAGGCAGGACCCAATCCACCCAAAGCTGGTGCCCTAATCCTAGGGTCCCTCTCCCAACACTTCTGTGTCTGTAATTTCTCCCTCACAGGTGGGTGTCTTCAGGGTCAGTGGGACAGGAGTGAGGCCTAGACAGGTGTATATAGGTGCAATGGTTTGAATTCCAGATATGCCTTAGGCTGCCCTCAAACAAGCTAGGAAATACCATACACCAGTGAGTGTCCAAGAGGATACATTGGTCCACCACATGTTGGTGGATTCAGGCTGCAATCAGACCTCAGTTTACTAAAACTTGGTTCAAGGGGAGGCATTGGGTAATGCCCGATTGGTGAAGGTGAGGTGTGTGCATGGGGATGTGCATGGGTAATCCTTAGTGTGGTATTGAACTTGGCGGACCATTGGACTCGACTGCATGAGGCCAACGATTTGTATTAATCTCAGTGTACCACTCAATGCCATACCCAGAAGTTTCTGCTTGCACTGCTATGGAAACAGTCTTCTGTATTATCTCTGGAGTTGAGATCCCAAAAGTGATCCTGACTGATCAAGGCACTACCTTTTGTGTCACACACTCTTTGCAAACTGTACGAATTATTGTGAATTAAATTGATTTGTACCAGCGTTTACAATCCATAGACAGACGGGCTGGCTGAGCGATTCAATCAAATGCTCAAGAACGTGATTCCTAAATTATTTTGATGCTCGGAATTACAATAAATGGCTTGAATCCCTGTTATTTGCAGTATGAGAGGCGCTGCAAGCCAACATGGGGGTTTTCCTGTTTGAATTACTGTATTGGCATAAGCTTTGTGGCATCCGAGATATCATTCAAGAAAATTTGGTGGAGGGACATTCCATCAGGAAAAAAAACCACTCAAATCTCAGAGGTTGCCAAGTTACAGGCGAAATTGTCCAACACGTTCTCATCTCTGCTCAGTCATGCTCACTTCATAGAACATGACACAAAAGTGCCCCCTGGGTGATGGTTTGCAGCCACTTCATTGTCAACCCAAACACAAGAAAAAGATGTGGTTCATGATAAACTCAAGGCTTTAGAAAACTCAATGCAGTGTCAAAACTTTACACATATGCAATGCAGTTTGATGAACTGCCTTATGGGATAGACATGGCTTGTTTTATTAGACATTGGATTTAACAAAGGGACACTGACAGATCCCCTTTACACCCTTATCTTGCAAAAAAAAAAAATGCTTTTCCGCCCTATTTGGTTTGCACCAATTCATGAGGCCCCCACAATATTCCAGAGGCTTAGGAACAAAATCCTCTGTCTTCAAGCCACATATGCTGCTGAAATATCTCAATGATGTTATCATTTATAGTAATGACTGGCAGCAGAACATGCAACATCTGAGGGCTGTCCTAAAGTCTCTAAGACTGGTGGAGCTCATAACAAACTGAAAACAGTATGTGGATGGATGGGTGGGAGAATGGTATCTGGGTTTCTAGTTGGGTTTTGGGCAGGTGTGGTCCCAAATTAATAAGACCGCAGTGAAAAAGGAGGTGTGACAGTTTCTGGGGCTGTTACTATTGCAGATTTGTGACTAAATATTCAGAAAGGAGTGATGAGAGGCGAGGGAAAGAGAGCTGCAAACCACAGAACTGTGAGAATCTGTGTCTGGGTTAATTAAAAGAAGTGCTAAAAAGTAAGTAACTTTTTGAGAATAAACTGACTTCGCACGTCTACCCCTACAAACCTGCAACATCCACAGCAACCAAATACTAACAATATGCATGTAAACTTTTAACCCACTTTAAACCTGATACAGTAAGTAAAAGCTGAAATAAACCTGTCTCTGCTATTATTTTTAAATTGAGTAGCTAACCTAATTTACTCAAACGCAGGAAATGTATGGGAACGTGAAATATGTCGAGTTGTTAAAAAAAAAAAAAGATTTTGAATGTCTTTAGCCTAGGTGTATGTAAACTTTTTGCCCAACTGTACTTTTTTGATGAATGCTGATGGCATTAAAAAAAAATCAGATGGCCTGTTTGCTGCCTATTGAATTTATATAAATGGCAAATATTTTACTGGCTCAAAGTTCATTTATTTGAAAGCAGTAATAAAATTAAAATGTCACCCCATTGTCTCTATTGAAAATAGAGTATAATAATGCAAAATCAAACTTCACCATGAACCACTCATATTTTGGACGGTATTCCTTGAAATTCAATTGAATTCAGCTACAACAGGTTGGATGTAGATATGTTAACTGCAAGGTAAAGAGCAGTATTCCTTGCAATAATGGTGAGTTAATGAAGGCAGATCGGACAAGTATTACCAGCACTGCAAGATCTTGTGCTGTAGAAAGAGTTGGGGACCAGAAAGCATGTCACAAAAGCTCAAAGATATTCAACAATATATCAGTGTTCAAGTTTTATTTTTCTAGCATTTAGTCTAGCAGACTGTCATGATGGAAGCAGTAAAACATGTGATAGATAGAAAGACAAAAAAAAAAAAAGACAACCCGATTTAAGCATAAATAATAGCACAGAGGTTCACGGTTAGTGAAGTAACCTTGAGAGAAGGACTATAGCTGCATTTCTGTGCTGCGTGGTGGGTAAATACCACAGCCATGCCTCAGTCAGTGAAGCACTCAGCAATCAAGATCTACATGGAACTCACCTTGTCTTCTATGGTGGGTTCTTCACTTGATTCATTTTTCAAGATCGATTCCTAAGCTACAAAAACCCAATTTCATGTGTTAATGAATCCAGT
This sequence comes from Notoglanidium macrostoma, assembly GCA_030068235.1. Classification (NCBI taxonomy): domain Eukaryota; kingdom Metazoa; phylum Chordata; class Actinopteri; order Siluriformes; family Auchenoglanididae; genus Notoglanidium; species Notoglanidium macrostoma. The sequence goes on along the minus strand of JAQQZR010000010.1, from coordinate 13,176,323 downwards.
TCTGGCTCAAACAGCTCCATTTTTATTGCTTTTATTGGTTTTCAAGAAGAGATTAAAAAAAAAAACAAAGAAAACACACAACCTCCCCTCCTCTGACTGTGGAAAATCACAGTGCAAAAAATTGCATAAAGTGTAACTCCTGGAGAAGTGCAATGACCTCATGACCTCACCAAGTACAAGCTGTCAGATTTGTCATGAGAAACATAGCAAAATCAATGTGTTTTTATGATTGTGTTAGAAGGTCCTACATGCCAGAGGGGTTTACAGTGGGTGATAACTTCAGTTCTGACCAAGCACCATGCTTATTGTAGGAATTTCTGGCTGGCAAACCTACAATGATGTGCTCTGTAGCGTAGGATGGTGATAGGTGGTTTGGAGCTTTGAAAATTGACTCAATGTCAATGCTGTTAGGTGTAAGAACTTGTGCTTTTTGACATAAAATAACTTTTAGTTTTGTTTCTATCTGTAGTGTTGCAATGGTGAGTGCCATGGCGCCCAAAGCAGCATGATTTCAGCACCAAGGACAGCTCCACCAACCAAAACTCTAATAAATCAGTATGGACCCAGGGCAGAATGTGGTTCAATCATACACAGCTGGAATCCACTGATTACTCTAACTCTCCACAGCTGGATATGGCTCAGGGGGGATAAATGTATTCTGGGTTTTTTTTTGAGGGAGAAAAACTTTTGTTTAACTAACTTCCTCCCACAATATAGTGCAGACTCCCTTGAGAAACAGCGGACTCTGGAACAGCAGTGAGATCAGACGCTTCATCAGAGCACCACACTGACAGGACTGGGCACAAACATTACATTTTGTCAGCCATGCACATGTGTGTCCATTAAACACCATTCTGTTTTTAGTTTTTGGAAAGGTCAAAAATGAACCAAAATGACGTGTGTCCCTGCAGAAGACTGTGCACGTGTGAAAATCTGTTTTCATAAATCGACTTGTCGATCGAATCCTTGCTCATCTGCTCCCAGCTGAGGACGAGAATGATTTTGTGCCTACTGTCTATGCAAACACAACATCACAATTCTTTGTGTGTGGACAAGACTCAAGAACAAAAAGCAAAGATTAAAGTGAAAATCCAGCCTTAAAGACTTGCATATGAATATTCATAATCCATATGTGAACTCCAACTGTTTGGAAAATATTTACTTTGAATTTTGACTTGACTTTCATCGACATGCTCGTGCATATTTTACTACAGTACCCACAATTACCCCTCTGGGACAAGCATTTGCACCAACGTCTCCCACTGGATTTCCCGTTAATACGATGTGATTAATACGAGCATTATAACAATAAGTTTGAGATTGTTTAGGGCTATTTTTTCCTTCTATTGAAGGATATTGTAACTACAATATCAAGGTTTTCAATATACTTCGATGTACTTCAATAAAAACATATTTAATCTGTTTCCAGGTTTCTTAGTAACCAAAGAAAATTCAGCACCAGAGGTATGATGTTGACTTTTCAATGCTGACACCTTCCCCAATATTTGAGGAACTGTGGTAACGCATAAGACATCAAATATGAAGAACAGGGGACATAAAAGCAGAAGCAAAGCTGGAAAGTTGCTAGAATGTGCAACGGCCAAATTGAAGGGAAACAACTTGAGACGAGGGTAAAATCAAAATAAAGGAAACCGTATACGAGCTCATAGTGACGTGCCATCTGTCTCAATTTTAATCCAAACTCTTATGTTCTCTATTAATCTAGCATTACACAAACTTTACAAATGGGTCTCAGGGAATAGTTCAAAATTTCTAAAACGTGTACGTCTCCTTTAAATCTTCCTTTTGGTCTTTTACGCTGATTTTTTTTTTTGTGTGTGACTTTATTCTTTATGCATTTTTTGTGACCCATCATACTGGGTTATTAAGTGATGAGGTATTAAGTTGCTCAGGTTAGTTTAGCACTATGGCCAATAAGGTGGTTTAACTGCCATAATTACAGTATGACATTATTTGATTTGTAGTTTGTGTGATATTAATGTGCGTTTATTTGTACATTAACATGTACTTTACACAGTTCAACAGTGGATCTGATGAAGCTGAAGTGCCATTAAAAGAATAAATCCATCCGTGACTGAAGAACCACGGTGTTGTGGATTTTCTGGAGGGAGTGATATTTTATTTGCAGTAAATATAGTTAAAATTGAAATCTGTCAAATTTTTAATTCTGGGAGGGAAAAAAAAATGGTTGATAAATACCTTATCTTCCTTATATTTCAACAGCAATGAAAAATGTTTAATCCTGCATATTGTTTTAAATGAACACTATCCAGACTGGTTAATTCTGTTTTGACAGAAAAACATGTATTTTTTCACTATAAACCCCAATGTGGGCAAAGCTATTTTTAAGGATAAGTATTATTTAAAAATAGGATAGGTCCAACTGACTTTCCTCATAAACAAATTTGCACTGTTGCTAATAAGACATACGGATATGGTAGAGTAATAAACTTCAAATGGATCGAAATGGACCTTATAGGACAAGGAATCTGCACTTACTGTATATCACCCAAAATGCGACTTAATACCTGAACTGATGTGACGGGTCAGACTTGATCTCTATAAAGCACCTCTGTGTATGATAAAAAGCGATATAAATAAACTTGCCTTGACTTAAAGTGGTGAAAAAGAACCCTCATTAGTAATATTAGTGCTCACAGGAGTTCACCTCTGTGCATGGCTAACAAATTGATCAAAATCACACAACCGGGAGTTCAATTCAGATAATGTAGATATTCAGATACGTTTTTTACTATAAATTCAGGATCGCGGATAGAATGTTTTGACTGGTCATGCAAGCTAACTAAAGCAAGGAGAAATCTAGTACGATATTCAATGCAGCCTTGTGAAAATAAGCCTTGTAAACGCTGCTACTCCTGCTCAGATTCATATGCCCGATCACTGAGGTGTATGCGATGAGTTTGTACATGAATAACTAAGTCTGGTGTATTCTTGGTTAGTCATGTTTCCATAACAAAAAAAGAAAAAAGAACAGCAGTCTTAATATTCCCTTGTGTATCCTGGCTGCCCGAGCCAAGTGTTCCTCTCCACTCCGGTTACACTGCTTACCGTAGCTTGGGGGATACTAAGATACTTCCAGCTGTAACCGGGTCTGTGATGCAATCCAAATCTGGAAGGGCTACAAGTCAGTTCATGGTAAATGTTGTTAAAAGGTGAAGGTAAATATTGGTTATTTACAGTTGGTTATTACTTCACCTTTGATTTAATCCAATGGCATAACGATAGTCATGCATGTGACCAACAAACGTAAAGCGATCGAATGAGGTTTTCAGGAAAAATAAGCAATTGCTTAAAACAATTTCAGAGGTTTTGCAAATGCCTTTTATCAAGGACTTGTTCGAAGAGGATAATAAGCATAGCACTGTTTATTTCTTAGTCTCTACTAATGCACTTAACTAGCCTTACATTAGTCTTACAGTGCGTTACATTGGCTACCACCTTTTTTCTGGACCTTTTACTTTCCCAGTGGGCTAGCTAGTGAATTCATTATTATCCACAACTGAAACCGACCAACATTTCAGGATGGAAATGTGGAATAGTGTCCTAAGGAAACACTGGGTGGAAGCCGAGTGCTCACATTCATTCGGTCACTCAATCTCTCTGCAGATCTGCCAGTTTATCCTTCCAGCTGGAATGAATGCTGTGGGTCTGATGCGACACCCTGTACTGTGACTTCGCATAAAGACGAATGCTTTAGACAAACAAAATCCCCTCTGGAAATTTTCCCTGAACAGAGACAAACTGCTGTAATTAAGGCAGAATAGGTACAATGGGGGAGGGCAGAAGGACATCCTGAGAGTTCCAAACCACTAGCATGAAGCAAATAATGGCTGCATACGTCTCAGGGTGACTCAGATCACCCCCACTCTTTACACAGCTGAATGATTCCAAGTCTTTTTCATGATCTTTAATTTATTAAAGCCAGACTGTTGTTTGATGGCTCAGTATTAGCCTTTTCAAACACAAAGATGTGCTCACTCTGTGAGAAACCCACAAGTCTAACATCCAACATTAAATTTGATTAAGGACACAAGCTGATAAAGTAGAACTCGTGGTGGCTTCTGAGTAATCAAGGTTTTTTCCTCCATGAGCTCAGCAGGAGAAGCTTTGGTCAACAGCAGGAAGTGTGTATTTGTTCCTGTGTTAACTACACACCTGCTGGTATTTAATGTGTTCACTTGCTAATCATTCCTCCTGCATGGGTAAATATGAAGACTGACACATTCTCTCTCTCTCTCTCTCTCTCTCTCTCTCTCTCTCACTGATACACACAGGTTTTAACTTCACACCGTTGTAGATGTGAACTAACGCACGCTCTAATTTAATATTTGCAATGAACTAACCTTCCACCAAAATATCATCTGATAACAGTAAGCTCGGTTACTAAGCAACATAAAAGAGAAAAGATTACAGCATTCTAAGGACAGACCAATGGCTTAAGAGTCATTCATTCATAAAGCATTCATTTAAAACCTTGAGCATTACGGTATTTAATTATTGTGATATCATCGCTGTGTGTACATTGAGGGCTTTGCAATGAACACAGCTCAGTGAATCAGCTTTCAGAACATGAACTATCCTAAACTGTGAATGTACAGATATTTACAGATATACAGGATGTAGATATATACAGAATGTACAGATATACCTCAACAGATTTATCTTACCATCAGTGTGGTTTCCAGGCAGCCAAATCATGCAACTGGACAGTGTACTGGAGATTTTTGCTTGTCGATCGGACGAAATATATGATTGTTCCATTTCTGTTGAGTCTGGTACATTGCCGTGAGTGCTTGACTTGCATGTTTATAGTTTTCTAGGCATTTGATGAATTATTAAAACTAATCTGTAGACAATAGGGATCCATCAATGAAACTGTGAATCATCTTAAGTTCTTTTTAAAGTCGTGACTACAGGAACACAAAGCTAATTATTTGCAACAAGACCTCCTATCCTTTAAGCCTGGTGAACTGAAAATCCTAAATTATTAAACGAGATGGCTGAAGCTTAGTGTTATTTTAATAAGCACCCAGCTGTTTTATTCTGGTTTGTCTATAATGACTTAGATCAGGTTTAATCTGGAAAAAAGTCAGTGTTTGAATAGCAGATAAGTAAAATAAGCTATAAAGGATGTATTGGAGTGACACAAAAGCCTGATCGGCTGCTGAATTGAGAGTAATGACTCATTCACCACTGCCAAATACAGGCACATAAATTAGTGTCTGTTTCCTAAACAACCACACACACACGAATCTCTTCTTCCCCACAGCAATACCTCAATCCAGCAGTGAGTGAGAGATGATCCTAAACACTCTGTACGAAACATACACAGGTCTGTGTCCAAAGGTATTGTGTAGTTTCTGAATAATGTATCACTGAATCGCGCACTGCAGTAAAAGAACATTTTATTTGAAAAACAAGGTGTAAAAAAAAAAAAAAAAAAAGGAGACAACCATGAAATGAAGGTCTAGTTATTCTGAATGACAGTTAGCCACGGTTGTGCTGATTATCAGTAGAATTAGAAAATTAGCTCATTTTTTTTTTTCATTATGGTTCTTCACACACCAGCTTTCTTTTGACACTTCTCATTTTTCCCCAGCTCGATTCTGGCTATACATTTTAAAAATATCAGCAAGTAACAAGAGACAAAATGACAGTTACTAACCAAAGAGTTACTCTAGATTCTATAAAAATTTAGAATATAGATTTGTTTCCCCTCCCCCCACAGTGCAGATCTGTAGCCCATCACTTTGAATCTGTGTGGCAAAACAACATGACCTCACACATCTTGAGTAAGTTTTAAAAAAAAAAAAAAAAAAAAAAAAAAAAAATTCATACGCATGCACACACACATACAGCTCTGGAAAAAAAATTAAGAGACCACTTGAATTTTTTCTTAAATCTCTATATATGACAAACAATTCATTCCAGTGTCTGTGGTGGAATTCCAGTGCCCTTATTCAAAGTGACTTCTGTAAGTGCTTTGAAGTCTCTCTCAGTAACTCTCAGCACATTCTGATACTGGATCAATAGGACCCAGGCTAAGAATACCGTCAGTCTAAAAACTCTGACAGGTAATACAGCAAGAAAACATGCAGATTTTTTTAAAAATAAGAATAAATAAAGAAAGTGTTAATGTAAATACTTCTAAAAAAGGTAGGGCTTTTAGGTCATCATTTGAGGACACCCAGTGTCTCAGCTCTTCAGACATATAGGGGAAGTTCATTCCACCACCTAGGTGACAGAACAGAGAAGAGTGTAGATGCATGTCTTTGTATGAATTGTACATTGAGAAATGGTCAGACCAGTCAAGCAGTGCTGGGGGATCGGAGGGAGCACAGTGCAGTGCGGGGTGTGAGAAGTGCTTTGAGGTAGGAGGGTGCTTGTCCATTTTTGGCATTGTAGGCAAACATCAGTGTTGTTAATTTGATGTGAAGCTACAGAAAGCCAGTGAAGAGAGCATAGCAATAGGGTGAAGTGGGAGAACTTGGAAGTGTTAAAAGCAAGTCGTTCAGCTGCATACTGGATCAGTTGCATAGGTTGAATGGCGCTCAGAGGAAGACCTGCCAGGAATGAGTTACAGCAGTCTAGTCTTGAAATGAAAAGGGACTAAATAAGTTCCTGAGTGGCCTGTGTGAAAAGAAAGGAATGAGTCCTTCTGATCAACATGTGTGAGAAAGATCAACAAAATGAGAGGAAAAGGACAGGTGATTGTACATGGGTACCCTATGGGTATGTGTGGTTAGCAAAGGAGAGGTCAGAGAGCTGTCCAGGGACATCTAAAAGATCCTGATATGGGGATGAATAGCAGTTCAGTTTTGCTGAGGTTGAATTTCATCTGATGAGCTGCCATCCATTATGAGATATTTGAAAGACATGCAGAGATCTGAGTAGAAACATGTGTGTCTGAGGGAGGAAAGAAGAGGATAAGTTGAGTGTTGTCTGCATAGCAGTGGCACGAGAACCTATTTGAGGATATGACCTCACCAAGATACCTAGTATTGACGGAAAACAGAAAAGGACCAGGTACCAAGCCCTGAGGGATGCCAATGGAAAACCTGCATGGAGCAGATGTGGATCCCTTCCACATCAGCTGATATGACCGACCTTCTATGTAGGAAGCAAGCTTTGCCATGCTGAGCCACGAATTATAAATTCATAAGGATGTACAAGAGATTCTTGTGGTTGACTGTGTCGAGCGCTGCTTAAAAGCTGGAGAGGATGAGTACTGATGACAGTTTGGACGATCTAGCAGCATGTAGCTTCTCAGTGACAGCCAAAAGAGCAGTCTCTGTGGAATGTGCTACTTTGAAGCCAGGCTTATTAGGATCCTGGAGGTTGTTCTGTGAGATATAAAGAGACCGTTGATTGTAGACCGTGCATTCAAGGTTTTTTAGAAAGAAAAGATAAGTAATACCAGCCAGTAGTTGCTGATGTCTGAGGGATACAAAGTGGGTTTCTTCAGGATGGGAATAACCCTGGCACTTTTGAAAGCTGTTGGTACATGACTGGATGTTATGAAGCTATTGATGGTAGTGGTGATGAATGAGAGAAGGTCTTGAGAGATGGTCTGGAACATTGTAGAAAGGATTGGATCCAGTGGGTAGGTGGTAGGATTGCACAATGAGATGCAGGTCTCATCTGTTGCTAGACAAGGGGAAGGGGAATCCTTAATGTGAACTGAAAGAGTTGAAGTGGGAGTGAATGACTGACTGATTTGATAAATTTTCTCATCAAAAATCTTGTCTTCACCAGTCAGGGAGGACAGAACAGGTTAAGTAATAATGAAAAAATGTTGTGGAGTTTGTGAGGATCTTGCGTAGAGATTTCCAGCTTTTCTTTGCAGAAGGCAGTCTTAGCGGAATTGAGATGAGAGTTCAGATATGAGATCACGATAAGAAGACAGATCTGTGTCGAGTTGTGATTTCAGCTTTCTCTCTGCTCCTCTTAATTCTCTTCGACTGCTACGCAACACATCTGATGACCAAGGAGCAGGGCAAGAGGTCTTCCTGGGTTTGGAAGATAGTGGGCAGAGGAGATCCTTAGATGAGGAAAGTGAGGAGAGAAGAATGTCAGTGTAACTCCAGTGGAAAGGAGGAAAAGAAGTCAGGGTCGGCAAGGTATGATAGGGTGCAAGAAGTGATGGATAAAGGGGGGGACAGAATAGAGGTTTCACTGAGTGTGAGAAAAATATCGACAGCTGGTATTAGGCAGGATAGGTAGGGTGATGGTGAACAATACCAAGTAATGATTAAAGAAGTGAAGTAGGATAGCAATGAAGACGAGGTCCAGGGCATTTCCTTCCATTTTTGTGTGGGAGCAGTTGTTCAATGTCAGAGGAGAAATAAAGAAGTAGGAGAAGGCAAGTGGACTGTAGCTTGTCAAGGGGGAGGTTGAGGTCTCCAAGAAGAGTGAGAGGGGTGTTGTCAATAGGGAAAAGGCTGAGAAGTGTGTCCATTTCTTGTGTCCTAGAAGTCCAGGAGGGTGATCGATAACTATGATGAGAAGGTTGATCAGAGAAGATTTACTTAATAAGGTACTGATTAGATGATCACTGATCAATTATGGCTTCACTGGCAGAGGGAGACAATGAGTGTCAAGTTGCTTCCATCATCAAAATTTTAAAGATGGCAGTCATTAAAACAAGATCAAGCAGCAGACATTGGGGACAACAAAGACTTGAAGACTGACAGAGGGTGTGAAAATAACTCTCCACTGACCGGGATAATTGTCAACTCCTTCAAGTCTAACTCAACAACCAAAAGATGACATCAAGTGACCTACAAAAAGACGAATGGCTGCTGGGGTTAAGTGCACGGCAAGGACAGTTCTAAACAGGCTCGTTTTGGCAGGGTTGAATTCATGCAAAGCTAGAAGCCCTTCATGAATGAGAAGCAAAGAAGAGCCAGGCTGAGGGTTTGCTAAAGACCAAAAGGATTGGTCCGTAGAAGACTGGAGTAAGGTCATCGTCTCTGATGAGTTCAATTTTCCGCTTATCCCATCACCTGGTCACCTAATGGTTAGATGGAGACCTGGAAATGCCTACAAGCTACAGTCTCTTGCACCCACTTTTTTAATTTTGGTGGAGGATCAGATATGATCTGGGGGTGTTTCATCAAGCATGGCATTGGGCAGATGTTTGCTTGTGAAGGACGCATGAATCAAGCCATGTACAAGGTTATCCTGGAAGAAAGCTTGCTTAATTCTGCTCTGACAATGTACCCTAATAGTGTTTTCCAGCAGGACAGTACTCCATGCTACACAACCAGGTCAATCATGTCGTGGAAAGAGAACCACAAGATCAAGACACTATCATGGCCAGCCCAATTTCCAGACTTGAAGCCCACTGAAAACTTCTGAAATGTGATCAACCAGAAGATGGATGGTCAGAAGCCATCAAACAAAGCTGAGCTGATTGAATCTTGGCACCAGGAGTGGCATATAGTCACCCAAGAGCAACAAGAAAGACTGGTGGAAAGCAAGAAGCATGAAAGCTGTGATTAAATGTCAGGGTTATTCCAACAAATACTGATTTCTGAACTCTTGCCAAGTTCAAACATTAGTATTGTGTTTAAAATTTTATATGTTCTTGATGTCTATGAATTATCCAACAACCACTAATAATACAACCACTATGTATTAAGAAGAAGAATATGAAGGACACATGGAATTTATATGTGACGATCATGCAGACACCATGAAGACACAACCATCTCCCACACTCTCTCAAACAGCTCTCGGTGAACTCCGGTCTCTCTCATCCACTTTTATACAAGAGCTTCTCCAATTCACCCTTTATCTGCCTTATAGTACCACCACTGATTATCCTACTTAGGTGGCATGAGTGGTAACAGGGAGTGTGGATTAGCCTGTGCTTGAAGGCTGATGCTGGAAGAGTTCCAACACTCAGCAAGTAAATTACAGTTCTGCCTTTCACTAGTGGCTAATGGAGGAGAGCTGAGAAATGAGAGGATCCTCTACAGCACACAGAGCTAAACTCTGACCACTCATTCCTTCTGCATCACAAATTAAATAGCGAAGGAAATGTACTGCCCCCACTCTCGCTTACTCGTGTCCTGCCTCATGTCCTTTTTGCCCTCGGATTCCCTAATTCCTTCTCTCTCTTCAGGTTAATCTGCTAATTACAAAAATACTTGCATTGTGCCTTCTGTTTTTCCAGGTCGAAATTACACATGGTGAAAGAATTCCTCAAAGCCGCTCTTATGTCTTTTTTTCTAAAGAAATCCAATGAAACATTAGTCATGAATGCAAGTATATTTGTAATGCAGAACTCCAAACAAGTTCTTGGTATTTGATTTGAAAGCTTGCATTCAGATGTTTAGACAGGAAAAGAAAATATCACTTTCTCACAGCAAAATATTCCACAGCTTTGGGTCAGTTTGATTTGACCTACACTGTGGAGGCAGAGCAGCCCAAAAGTCAATAGACTGACTCACACTCACTCGCAGTGAATCTCAGATTTTCACTGTGCTCTTTGTGAAGTAAGTTTCACAGCTGAAGGTGAAGATCTTAGTAATCCATCTGCAGAACCTGAGCTCCACTCAGCAGAACAGACAAGAGCAATTTAAAGATAACATCTACACTCTTAAATTAGCCCTGTGCACCACTAACACCACACTGATGAGAAGTCAGGAGGGGTTTCTATTAGATTTAGATTCTGTGCTGCATTCCTACATACAAGTCTGTGAATGAGTCATTTCAGATGCCATGGACAACACGGCTGCCACCAGCATTGTCTATCTCCCATTTATCTTTATAGCAGATGTCAAAACACATCCCCCCCCCACTCCTTTTCAGTTGCTCACTTCCCTGACTGGTCGACCAAAACAACATCTGCATATCTGAGCAGCTGCTGAGTTTGAAGCGCTCTTGTTGGCCCAAATTCTTTCGATTGTGAAGAAAAATGCTGCATCCGTCACTGGTTTGACAGCCACCGATTTTGACGGAGCGTTCAGAAGTGGTGAGAAATTAAAAAAGGGACAAAAAAAAAAAAAAAACAAAAAAAAAAAAAAAAAAAAAAAAAAAAAAAGAGAGGTATGTAAAGGGTAGAGACAAAAAGAAAACAAGAAATAGAGAGATGGCGAGAAAAGGTGAAATGAAAAGATCAGGGTAAACAGTCCTCCTGTTCAAACAGTTCAAACAGCCTAAAGGTATGCTTTTCAGTAAAGCGAATGAAATGTGATAAAAGTGCACAAGTGTACGGCTCAAAGTCTTTAGTCGTGGCAGGGATCAGACACCATCCTGGCTGTTGCAGCTCAGTCACGTTGAAAAGTCGGAATAAAAAAGAGCTGCAGGGGAGAATTCAATGAGTGTGAAATCAAACACACACACAGACACACACACTTCTTTAAGTAAGTAAGTGTGCATAACAGGGCCCATTTCCCAGTGTATTCAAGGGCGTAAATAAATTCTGTAACCAATAAAAAGCAAATCAAATTCACTGACTACAGTCTAAATGCTTTGTGCTGTTCACAGCATTTCTGGCTGCTAGCATTCACCAGTGGAGCCAGTGCTCCAGGAGAGATGGAGAGATGATTGAGGAAATAATGAGACCGCCTGGGTTCATGTCTATTACACTGTAACCCCTCTAACAGAGTTGGCGCTTACGCAGGAACTCTGAAAATTTGGCATTGGCATTTACCTTCTTCTCCACTTGGTATGCCACACTGTGATGGTCATTAGGAAAGAGAGGATCAGTGCCAGAGAGTTAGTAGAAATGCTTTGTGGATCCTTTGAGTACTTTATGAGCCTGCTGTCTAGACTAAATCACTTAAATTAGCATTATGGGCTAATAGTTAAAACCTGGTGCAATCTCTTTACGACCTGGTTGTGATTCAGAATGGTGATGTGCTGCATTCGAAGAGAGGGGCGAAGGAATACAAGCGTGTTGGGGATTTCCTTTTTATATCTCAGCAAAGAGTATGAAGGTGATACCAAGCACTTTCACCCAACATCTTAAATTATGTTATTATGTTACATATCAGTGAAGGATCCATGCTAGTTGATTGACAACATTGTTGTAACATGCTAACTGTGTGCAGCTTTAAGACTCCTGAATCATGTAAACTGATTTGTACACATGTTTGTGTTCACTCGTTCTCCAAAATCTTATCGAAAAATAATTAGGATGCTCATGCTGGCCTAATAACATTTACCCACAGCCAGACATCTGGGGTTTAATATTTCTGTCCAGACAAATAAGTTATACTGATCCTTTAATTAAAAAAAAAAAAAAAAAAAAAAAAAAAAAAAATTGCTCACAACTTCGCAGATGAGTTTCATGAAAGGAAAAGAGATTAGAACATTCTGGTTCGGTATTTGGAGCATTCTGGAGGGAAAGAACTTCGGGTTACAGCTCGCACTGTGAAATAGAACTGACCTCATAAGGAGACCCGTGGCGCTTTCTAATTAAAATAATCCCCTTTAATTAAAACGTGTGGTCAGCGTGGCCAAAACTCCCAAACGCTTTAAAAGGGGTGATGGAATACTCACATTGTTCAGTCTGAATAATGAGCTTGAAGTGTAATGTTACTCCTGGCCAGAGTGCCAAAACATGTTGACTCATTCCTCTCTTAATCCCACTTCAACACTTTGTGAGATGTTTATTGCTTGCGTTAACTTAAAACACAGATTATCAAACTTTGGTAAAATTCATCATTTGGCTTTTTACTGGAGCCATAGAACTTTTATTCCTTCTCTCTCACAGACTGCACCTGCATTAAAATTGGGTTCTCCTGAATCTATCCATCCTTAGGTTTACTGTTCTGATTTGTGTGTTATGTCTCTTATTTATCAAATGGCAGCTGAACCAAGTGCAAGTTAACAATGGCGCATTAAACAACTCTGGAATATTGGAATGCAGAGAAAGTAAAGCTAAACACCTTGGCAGCTCCTTAAACTGTTAGCTAATAGCACACAATGGCAGGAGCTGGTAATTGTGGCTCACTTTCAAGATTCCACTCCTTTGTCCAATCAATACCAGGTCATCCAATTAAGCACAGAACCTGTTCCCTCATCTCGATCCCCTGGTGCTGCGGTCTCACACCACAAAGCACACTGTATCATTCGATACAAATATAATCTGACCTGTTTAAGATTGTTGTCTATATGAATGCAGCTCAGGTCCAAGGTGAGCATATAAATCAGGGTCTGGGTTCATTCCATCTTTAATATATAAATACATGAACGTTCAGCGGCCATTAAACTAATGCATTTGCAGCGGTACCATGATTCATGGATACTACACCGAACTCCGTGAAAAACTGGGTGGAAAACAATGGAAACAATTATTTTCAAAGTAATGCTCACTGATCATGGGAGTTTTTGGCAAGGAATAAAACACTTTGTATCAAGACAGGTTGCTTAAAAATGGAGCTGCTAAAAGGATCCATGTGCAACTTTTAACCCAAGACTACTTTCTACCATCCTGAAAGCACCGTACTTCATTTAAACTGGACCAAAAGAGAGTTTCTTACTTAAAGGACCTGAGAAAGGGTTATGTTAAAAGAAGAGAGATATTTCAACCTGTCAGTGAGTGTGTGTGTGTGAGTGATACAGAGAAGGGCAGTGAGAAAGAGAGGACAGGCCAGAGTCCGGGTCATTTATCAAACCTGTCTAGTCTGGAGCTGATGAATGAAACCTCACAGCAGGCTGTCCAGTTTGATTAGATGTAGAGGATTTCTGCTGTAATGGACAGCACAGGGTGAGACACATCGACAATGCATGGCATGAAACACACACACACACACACACACACACACAAATATAACGACATCACGCACTGATTCAGTGTTTAAGCATATTGGAGTTAATTGACCAGCGAGTGATTTAACACAAATATGCTAAACACCTTAATAATCTGTTTAGAAAATTACACTGGTCAGGAGCAATACTACTAAAACAATATCAAAATCAGGCCCAATCAGACTGTTACAATGATCTGAAGTGACTCGCTGCTGCAAAGTGTCAAAGTAATCAATACATGCGGCATAATACAAATCAAACTTCCTGTAATCCCTCCACTAACAGAACTTTATTAGAACTTCCACGACTTCCTCTCCCACTGCTCTCTTCACGTCTTCGCAATATTCCTGGATGAAATTGTGCAACTCTCAGCCTGAGGACTTGTTGTCCTAATTATCTAAACGAGAAAGACACAGCAGCAGATGGTTGATGAAAGATGGTAATTATGTTTCCTGAACGTCTCCATCGCAATCGGCCTTGCAGGTTGACGGGAGCGTGATGCTTTCTGATCCAGCAATAATATGCAAGAGAAGAGTGAGAGTAGGTGCTACGGCACCTTTTCTCATCAGACGTCCTCCGTAATCCTCTTACGTCCTTTAACACTCTGGCACCAGAAGATCTCTCTCTCTGTCCGTCTGTCTGTTTGTTTGTCTGATTTGCCATTACTGCTTACAGCTTCCTTCCAAGATCATGATCTCGGAGCAGGATGAGGAGAAACATAGTGAGGGGAGTACTCCCAGGTTCCTATTTACATTCAGCATAATGGGCAGAACTAGGGTTGAGAAAAAGCCAAAGAAAGATTAAAAAGGCATGTACTTCCTAAGGCAGGTTTATGATAAAATGCATGGAGAAGGGAAAAGAATGAAGGAGAGAACAATGTTATAATGGAATGGCAATGACAAATGTAAGGTTTGTAACAGGAGGGGGGGGGGGGTGTTCGTCCACCACTGTGTGTTGTGAGAACCTTTTTTTCTGGACAAACAGCCAGACTGAGGTCATACACCATCACCTCCACCTTTCCCTTGGAGCTTCAAGTTCCTTCAAATTTAAGGAAACAACAGCAATGAGGTTTCTGTTACTCCTTCACAGCACTGAAACACACACACACACACACACACACACACAAATGATGAGATGATGGCATTACCACATAGGTGGATGATAAACAAGTACTCAATGGAAAAAATAAAAATGTTAAGAAAGATGCCAGAATCAAGCAGTGTGAAAGAACATG
Source organism: Notoglanidium macrostoma (assembly GCA_030068235.1). Lineage (NCBI taxonomy): Eukaryota > Metazoa > Chordata > Actinopteri > Siluriformes > Auchenoglanididae > Notoglanidium > Notoglanidium macrostoma. The sequence continues at coordinate 13,161,283 of JAQQZR010000010.1, read as the reverse complement.
AAAGGCAATATTTTTTTTTTTTAATAAAATGACTCCAGAGAGTAAAGTGTGCCTTATGTAGCCACTCACCATCCTAGACACCTACATGTGCACGGATTAGACGGATTTAACATAAAACCTCAGAATGCACATGCTTACATTTGCCCTTGTGTTTAAGCACTTGACATAACACGCTGGTATTATGCATCACAAAAAATGTTTTGTCCAAACGGCTTGCAAGGGCATTTTCAACTCTGCACTACATACAGAATGTGTTAATGACCTCTGCGTCCAATCTAGTGCAATGCAGTATCCGGGTGGCATTCAGCTCCCTCTAGAGGTGTTCACTGGAACTGGGATTTAAAAAAAATTTGCTGGAGCAGATGTTTATGAAGTATGCTGCAATGTTCTGAAGTATGGACAAAGGAAGTGGAAGTTCAAGTTCAAAACCATGTTTATTAGTAAATGAGCGTATTGGACACAGCTGTAAACCGGGCTTTACTCGTTTTGTCGTTTGCTTGCTGATTCATGTTTGTCTTCATTAACTGCTTTCTTTGGGCTTTGGTCATTTGTTTGCTCTCCTTTCCATCGTTTGTGCGCTTGTTACTTCTTTCATCTTCATGATGCCCAAGCTCACTGTGGTTTGATTTATTTATAGGTTTCTTTTCTGGGCCCTAATGACCTATTAATCCCTTCTCATCACGTCTGCATTATGTGGCGTCTTTCCTTTACAGCTCATCGATAATTGGTGTATAATTAGATGAATGTGTAAAGACAAAAACGTCTTCATTTGAATCCTCCGAATTCCCTCGACAGTGGAATAAAGCGACCACACATTTTCTAACAGTGCACTAGACATGTTTATTCTTGTTTTATAATTCTCAAGACAAGTGAACATCCAGTGGCTAAAAATATGACAACGTACTTCATTACTTTCTCATAATTATTCGCACCATCTAACACAGTGAGAGATAGGAGGGAGAGAGAGAGAGAGAGAGGGAGGAGGATAGAGCAAGGGGGAGACGGGGAGAGAGAGAGAGAGAGAGAGAGAGAGAGAGAATGAAATACAAAGAATGAGAAATAGATGCAGAGATGGACAGTCAGAGAGAGGGACAACAAGAGAGAGAGAAAGAGCAATACAGAGAGAGAGAGAGAGAGAGAGAAAATCAAGAGACAAGAGGAAGAGAAAGGGGGAGCAAGAGATGGACAGCGAGAGAGACAGCAAGAGAGAATGGAGATAAAACATAAAGGGCAATACAGAGTGAGACAGAAACAAAACGCAAAGACAGAGACAGAGAGAAGAGAGACAGGGAGTGGTGAGAGCGCGCGAGAGAGAGAGAGAGAGAGACTCCATTTTAGAACGACCGGCAGAACTCCTGAACTCAGTCTGCATGACCCCCCCCCATTCACCTGGTCCTGAAAAGCACACAGTCGCACACATACACACTACTTTAACATATCCACACACTGCACGAACACTTGTGCACACACTGCACTGCATTTCTGGACCACACTAACCTCAGGACATCAGAATCAAGCAAATGACCATCTTCATCTTCAGTCAGGGTGATGGTGGAAACGGGAGTACACCCTGGATCCACACACACACACACACACACACATGCGCACACACCATGTTTTTGGGAGATGGAAGGAGACTGGAGAACCTGGACACAGAAACTGCACACATATCGAACTGTGGAGCTGTGAGGCGGAAATACTCGGCACTGCACCTTCATGCCAGCTTCGACCAAACCATCACATGCCAAAAGCAGAATTCCAGGAGGAACTGGAGAAGTGAAACAAGAGCACAGAGTAACTGTGCTTACACACAGAGAGAGAGAGAGAGAGAGAACTCTTAAATTCATTCGGTAGGTTAGTTTTTTCCTCTTTCTCCTCAGAAGCTTGGTGATTTTCCATCCAAGTGAAACGTCACAAAGCACGAGCGCTTGCAGAAGAGGAGTCCAAAAATTGTAACAAAACTGTTTCCTCAACGTCCTGTGCACGTGACAGAAGTGCACCACGTAGCTCACTACACCAACACCACGCAGTTTCCACGCGGAAACACAACACATGCATCTAATAACGTCTTTTACACGCAGCGTGGCGTCACAGATCCACTGCAGCTCTGACACATTACCACTCGACATGGCATTCACCTGCACACATCTTGTAGCTACTTTCTCTTTCCTACAGTCGACTTTCAACACTTTATCCACTATCTAGAAGTAGCTGAAGTGTGTGTGTGTGTGTGTGTGTGTGTGTGTGTGTGTGTGTGTGTGATGGAGGATAAGAGCAAACGTGTACAGCTTGTGCGCACGCGAGCGCAACTGAATGAGGATGACGAGCCAAAAATGTCCATTACGCGCGAGCTAAGCGTCCCTCGTCCACACACACAAAGTTAAAGAATGTCTATAAGTGAATATTTAGAGCTTTGGAACAAATATGACGGTAAACTCGCTTTTTCAAGAGTTGGATTTAGGTATGAAGCTTATTTTACCTGCCTGCGCGCGACTCGTCCGGATGACAGCAACCGCCAGCACAAAACACTGAACAAGACGAGGCGCCTTCATTTTCTTCGTCCTTATGTCCATAAATTCACATGTTGAGAATGAATCCTCGGTGTGACTCCGTCCTGGGAGTAAATATGAGTTTATTTCTCTTCGTCATGTCCTCATGTTGGAACTCTGTGTCCGCGTTTTTCAGCCGTTAGCCACGCTGCTAAAACTGCACTCACACAACTTTACCTCAGAGCACCATGGCAAGGATCCGCCTCCTAATCTACATAGACACGCCCACTATGCTCTCTGATTGGCTGGGAAGAAGAAGCTTGGCGTTCGAGAGGAGCGTTATTGAAATGAGCACACCTGATGCACAGAGAGAGAGAGAGAGAGAGAGAGCTGAATAGATGTCAAGTTTATTTTAATGCTAACACCCTGTCAAAATGTATAGTACTGTATTTATAACTACAACGTACACACACACATATGTATGTGTGTGTGTGTGTGTGTGTTTGATGACTTGGCAGGATGCACATGCTAATGATCAAACAAGCTGTTTTCTGCATTGGTTGCTTAGTGATTTAATTCTGCCTCATTAGAAATAACATTATACATGATTCCTCACCTGACCATAATGATGTACGGAGATGAACACCTGTCTTTTATTTTATTACTTCATGTGCTTCACAATTATTTGTTCAAAAAGAGCTGCTTTGCTCCAAAACAGATTTAACTTCAAAACAATATCCGAGAAAATGTGAGCGTGGCATATGACGGGCAAAAGCTGAGTGAGGCAGAATAAGCATAAACACACTCTGTGAAAGCACTTCATATCTGCAGACAATCAGCGCAAATCAATAAACAGAACAGATGTCTAGTAGGAATTGCCAAAGTGCCATTATCTTACTTGTTTCACAGGCACATAACACACACACACGCACACACACACACATACACACACAGTAAAGTGTAGCTGGTTTATTATTTGATTCCCATGTAAGTAAATCAATAAAACCACTTATTATCATCTTAGAAAAATGGCTATACTATTTGTTCATGTCATTATGCCAACTGTTGTGCTGAAATCCAAATATATAAAGTAAAATTCCATATTTTATCATAATGATCAACATTTTTAATGCTTTTGGGGGCTATGTTCTTAAGTAATAAAAGAAAAACTATCAGCTTAGGTCTTAATATAGATTTGTTGTTTCCAAGCCACTGATTGGAAAATAAAGGAATGAGGAATATTCTCCTTCCTCGTCCACATCTTCCCACTTTGCACTGACGCATGTTTGCTTCATGTGTGGCTCAAACTGGGGAGAGAGACCTTGGCCTTTTGCCTTTTGACACCCCCTGACTATTGAGCCATGTAAGCACAGTGTGTGCCATGTGGCTGGACTTTCAGTGTTGCCAACTTAAAGATCTTGTCACTGGTTTTGGCAACTTTTTGACCCCTTTAAGGACATTGTTTCAAAAAAGAACGTTGCATCAAATTTAACAATTTTCAAAACAGACCTTAACTACCCTGCCCTCAGTACACCTCTAAAAACTCACATCACTGCTGGTTATTTGAGCTAAAAGAGAATGTTTGCTTCATTCACTACCACATTAGCAGAGTGTAAAGCCTGACTGAGGTAATGTTCCCAATGCCCAAGACCCCTCTGTGGTACCACTGACCCCTCAGACCCCTCTGTGGTACCACAGACCACTCAGACCCCTCTGTGGTACCACAGACCCCTTTTTCACCTCTATTGACCCTTTGCTCATGTTACTTTCGTGTGCTGTTTTATGCAAACAATTCCTGCATCCACTGAGGTAAACAAGCATCTCATTTTCATAATTCCTTGGCAGTTGCATCACACTGTATAATACTGTTTGACCAGTATAACTGATAAGGATGTGTGTGTGTGTGTGTGTTTGTGTTCGTGTGTGCGTGTGTGTGTGCGTGCGTGTGTGTGTGTGTGTGTACAGGGAGAATTACAATAGATAAACAAAAGTGCTTTATCATTAATTATGATATAATTTGCACATTCATTGTTTTATCTGGAGTCTGAGATAAGACAAATGATGATAGAAACAGATTTTTTAATTTGTTGTTAGTAAGTAAGGAGTACGTTTTTAAATGACATGACCTTGTCGGTTACTTAAAAAGTAACAGCTATTGGTTTCAGAACACTCTAGTTTACTTGTAGTTTTTGAAAAATACAAAAAAAAAGAGTGTTAGATATAGTTTTATTTAGATGAAAGCATGCAGTCAGTTTTTTTTTTAAATAAATATCTTGATGTTTGACTTTATGTACGGTTGCGATCACAATAAGTTTACATTCGCTCATCATGGACATGAATGTCATGGCAATATTTTGCTTTGTTTTCAGTTCAAGAAGTGATTTCTTTGAACTGTTCTTTTTCCAGGAAAGAATGATTGTACAACATATGCCTTTAAATATACATTCCATGGTCCTTGGTCCACCAGCTGGTCCAACCGGTCGCCAGTTCACCAGTTGTCCTTCCTTGGACCACTTTTGGCAGGTACTAACCGCTGCATACCAGGAACACCCCACAAGACCTGCCATTTTGGAAATATTCTAACCCAGTTGTCCAACCAATACAATTTGGAGTTCATGAAAGTCACTCAGATCCTTACGCGTGCCTGTTTCCACTCCTTTCGACACATCAACTTGATGAATGTTAATGGAAGCCCCAAGAGGCCACAAATTTACAATAATGTATTTGGCCTGTTTTCTTGTGATAATGTTATTTTTGTCATTATCACAACATAACAAGTATAGCTCTAAACACTTCAGAATTCATCCTGCTGCTTCTATCAGCAGTCACATCAGCGAAAAAAAATACCAGTGACCCAGTCCCATTGGCAGCCATACATGTCCATGTCCAACATGTTTGTCAGATGATGAGGTATGCTGTGATGTGGTAGTGCTCCTGACTTGGATAGATGTTGTGAAGGGGATTTCTTCACCAAGGAAAGAATTCCATGATTATTCATTTGGTTGTCTTCTTTGGTCTTTCAGACCTTTTGGAGTTGCTGAGCTTACCAGTTCCTTCTTTTCGGATATTCCTAAAGTTTCTGCTATTTCACTGATAGGTCTGTTTTGTTTTGTTTTTCAGCCTAATGATTGCCTCCTTCACTTACATCTACACCTCTTTGGACTGAATATTGAAAGTTCACATGAACAGCTGTCAAATGCAAATTCATCTCTGGAATAAACTCCAGACCTTTTATCTCCTTAATTTGTTATGAAGTAATGAGGATATGCATAAATATATACATAAGTTGTCAGGCAGAGACAGCTTCAAGTGCAGGTTAGAATGTTTTATTATAAAACCGAGAGACACTTTACTACATAAAATGAGACGCAAATTCATAATCAACAAACAAGTTTTTTTGACAAGGAGGTTTTGGTGAGTATTTACATTTTTTTGGCCATGATTAAGCTACGGTGTGTGTAATTAGTATGATGGTGACTGTGAGGATGATTGTGAACATGTCAACACCCAACACACAGACTTTGCATGTATTCTGTGATCTAAAGGCTGTGAAACATTTTAAGAGCAGCCATTTAGTTTAGGTATTTTGGGAATTGTAGTGTGCCAATTCTGGCTTTTGACACAACATCAGTACGACCTGAGGCATTTCTGTTTATTATTTTAATTTTCTTTTGAAATAAATTGTTACTGTACTTTTTAAGAAAACATTTAGATATATTTTCTACAGTCTTTGTTCGAGATTTCTTTTCATCAATAACATGAGAAAAGCTGATATACAGAATTATTTTTGTAGTGTGTAGTATGCTGTATTAGTGTAAATACTATCTCTTGTGTCCTCACTGGTTCTTTGGACAGTCAAAGATTTGGTTTATACTTTGAAGAGAGACAAATCAATGAATGCGAGTCCTAGACCTAACCTTTTTTTTCTTCTAAAAGTGCTTGAGCTCATAAAAAATGCATTGCCTTGCATATAATGTGAAAACTAGGTGAAGCAGATCCACAAATTTAGCTTCACTTTTGCCAACATTCCCAGATACAGCATTTAGCCATGGTGGACTGCACTCAACAATGCCTTACATCTTAAAATACAGTAGATGGTAGTTAAGTTAAATAGTGACAAAACATAACCAATGTAGAAATACGATGACTCCGTTGGAAATATATCAGGCATTATAAAGTGGTTGCGGATGCAGATTTGCATAACATAGAAGAATCCACAAAAGAGGCCTGTAATCTCCTTCAACCATTAGGAAATTTACCAAATCCAGAATACAATTATATAAAAAAGCAAATGTTTCTTATTGTATGTATATTTTTGTGATAGTGGAGTAGCATTGCCACTTAGTTTAGTTGTGAGCTTGGGTTATGTGTGGAGTGTCTACGCATGTCCTCCTTGTGCTCACAGTTTACTCCCAAAAAAACCTCCCAAAACATACCAGTAAATTGCCTCTAGGTGTAAATGAGCATGTGAATGTACTTGCCATGTTTGATCTCTTTCACAATTTTAAAATCATAAATGCACTGACGCCTACATTGTTTTTTGTTTTAGATAACAAGTCTCACACTTGTTTTTCTCACAGCAGTATGTGGTATCGGGGCATATATTCCTCACCGCTATCACTTTGTGAATGAGAATAAAAGCTGGAGTGAAGCTCAGACTTACTGCAGAGAGAATTACACTGATCTCGCCACCATCAACAACATGGAAGAGATGATGAAGCTGAATTACACACTGAAGAAGGAAACTGCAGAGCAAGCTTGGATCGGTCTACACAGAGAGGACACTGGGAAATGGCAGTGGTCTCTGGCAGACCAAACTTTCTACAGAGACGGAGACACTTACACAAACTGGGATAGTGGACAACCAGACAACCACGGGGGAATTGAGTACTGTGTTGAGATATATAAAGGCTTGTGGATAAATACAATTATGGATTATATAAATGCAGTGGCTTGTGGAATGAAAACAAATGTGAGAAGTTAAATTCTTTTGTATGCTATGAAGGTAATAGATGTTAATAAAACGTAAAAGCTCTTAATGACTTTACAGTAATGAAAAATGTCTGGAGGAACTAAATGAATGATTTATTTTCCTTGATATATGTTTTCTTTTTTTTTCTGTAAATTCTTTTGATGGCATACAATTCAGAAATCTAATTTATCCATGAATGCGCTATTAATGATATATTTATTTTTCCCAGAAAAGGACACAAACACTAATAGATACACATTCATTAATGAGGAAAAGACCTGGTATGATGCTCGGATCCACTACCTCATCAACCTGTTCAAAACATTATCTGATTATACTGTATGGATCGGTCTGTATAATAACTCCTGGAAGTGGTCAGATCAGAGTAATTCCTCATTCAGTTACTGGAGCTCTAACAAACCCAGTGGAGGTTTGAACTGTGCTGCAGTGTCTGTGTCTGAGCAACACTACTGGAGTGATGAGACCTGCACAGAGAAACTCCCGTTCATCTGCCATGAGAGTGAGTTACATTACACTTATTCAACACGTCTATTAATTTCTTAGTGCACTGGATTAGTTGATACCTTTTTAGTTATGTTTTATGTTTTTTTTTTTTGTAAAGACTGTCCGTCAACAGTATAACAATGACTGCAGAATGTCATGACTCGGCCTGCGTCACACCTGCGCTCTGGGCTTCTGGTACTGGGTGACTGGAGAGATGATCTGCTACCAGGACTGGGCCCCGGGGAACGGGACAGGGTTGGAAGCCTGCAGCAGTGAGGAGAGAAGCGGAGCAGTGCAGTCTGGAGGAGAGCAGCAGTGGATCAGCCTGCCTCAGAGCTACACACTCAACTTCATCTGCTCTACCTATGAAGGTTAGTCACAGAGATTGCATGCAATTAAAATCTTTATCTTTATCTCATTAAACATGAAAAACTTTCATTAACTGTTTTGTTTATATTTTTTAGATACAGTTTTACTCTTGATCCAACGTTTCATCATATTTTAATATTTAGTAAATTCCACCGTGTAAACCCCACAGCATGAGCTTGCCATATTTCCTAGGCATTTTACCTGTGATATAATATATGGGTTTTATGGATAATTCAGGTCAAATATATTTGGTTGATTTTGTGTATCTGGTGCGCACATTTACAGTTGATATAAAACACCCACACAGACGTCTGTTGAAATTGAAAAAAATAAAATGCAAAATATTACACCAAGAGAAACCATGTAAGATGATTTTTCACCCTTAGTGTGAACAAGCAACCAATAAAATTCAAGTGAAAATCAGATAGAATTGTTTTATCTTAGTTAGACATATAGCTTAGGTTATTGCTAAGTTGCCTGTATGTTGATTTGCTTCTTAATGTAGTAATATGGACTGCCAATGTAAATTCTTTCAAATAAAGTTTTGAGTACTGATTTAGCTGTATGTCTGTTTTATCTGTTACATTACATGATTTATATGGTATCGAATCAAATCGCTTTCACTCATCGGAATTTCTACTGATTTATCTTCAGATGAATATTCACGTAGAACCGCCTAGAGAAAGAGTTTTACTCCACCTTTCACTCCTCAAATGTATACACTGTGCCAGAGAGTGATGATGTGTTAAATATGATAGATAAATATAATACATATTTGCCAGCTGCAGAGAGAGAAAATGATAAGTAAGATAATTATACTGTCTCTCCATGGCAATAATGCATGCGTACTGCAGAGAGAGAAAGACAAAAGAACTCTCACGTCGTCTTTATTCTGCTCACTCACCTAGATTAATTTAATTCTGTTCCTCTCTGATATACACTGTTGATAATATTTGTATGCCATGTCATACACCCGAAGCTCATTTTCCTTTCAGCATGTCAGATGAAATTCTTTCACACGCCTATTATTGGCCAACCATGGATGCCTTGATTTCTCACTGGATGGCACAAAGAGTCTTATGATTAATCCTAAATGCTAAGGAGATTGTTTTGACACCTTACTCTTATCCAGTCGTAGAGTGCTAACACATCTTTATCTGCTACTACAGTGCCATCCTTTGCACATTTCAGATGGATCATTTTAACATTTCCTAACATGGAGGATGTGTGTGTGTGTGTGTGTGTGTGTGTGTGTGTTTGTCTTACTTTGTAGCTTGAATACTTGAAGGTTGATTAAGATATAATCTTCAGACGTCCCAATTCCCAGTAACGTAAAAAGCAGCATTAGTTTCTCAGGTTGTTTTGTGATCACAGTTAATTTACTTCCACACAGAATAATTGCACATGATTTATTCGCTTGTTCACGTGATTCATTTCTTTACATTCTAACGTATGTGGTTAAGATAATGGATGGATGGACATTTAAAAAAATTAGCTTCAATAAATATCCAAGTCTGAGCTCTAGCTCTAGCACAGGCTAGAAATCTGGCTTATGAGGCAAGTTAGTCAATATATTGCTTATTTGATTACCCCTGAGGAGCACTTTCTAAGCATTGAGCATGATATGGATTTCTAATCCTTTCCTTGAAAGACATGGAGGAAAATATTAGCTAAATCAGGTATTACTCACCGTGTGAATTATATATGTTCACCGTGTCTATTGATCCGCTGACTGCCCGCCAGAAGTAATCCATTTGAAATCGTATTCATAAGAAACCCTGAAAGTGTTTGGCAGCCAGCCTGAGTAAGGTTATAAAAAGGACAGAGGGAACAGTGATTAGATGAAAATGCACAAATTCACAAGTCTTCATTTAAGAACTTAGTAGCTCAAGGACAGCACAAAAGAAACGTCTTTTAAGATTCGTATAAAAAATGTGAGAGCGTCACGGTTGGTTAGTGTTGCTCACGATCTATTGCATGTTGGGTTCCTGGTTTACACGAGTTCATGAAATGGGTTTGAAGCCCTGATGTATTTCAGCTGGTGTTTTAGAACAGACTGCAACCCACAGGAAGAGGTTTAAAATGAAGGAGATGCCTAGTGTGTAAATACGCCACTGTCAGAATTGAGTAACTTGTTTGAGGCTAATCTGAATGAAAATTGTGTCAGATTTGCACGAGATAATCCATTTAATAATATGAACCCAAAGTCTGGCCTTGCATGCTCCTTATTGTTTTGGACTAATGCTTTTTGTAATAGTTTTGACAGTGTTTGGACTGGATTACACATAACATGATTTTATACAGAGTCATATAAAGAGTTCAAAAGGAATCTCTAAAGAGAATAAATTCATTGGGAAAAATCGTTGCGTAACACAAATACTAAACATTGTAAGACTTCGCCATGCAGTACTATTCTCCTTCCTGTAAATAATGTTGGTTGACTTGTTCAAAAAGCTGCCGTCTGTTATATATGTGCGATCACCTTTGGCGTCATGGATGTCCTTGAAATCAATCAATATGTCTAATGGCCAATCCAGCATACGCTTTATCCCAAACCCTAAAGACCTTCTCCTCACACAAAGGTTGTGTTAATTACATTTTAATCCACTATTAACATAAATGGTGAGAAAGGGACCTGCCAGGAATTAAAAAACAGTGACCTACAGAGGATGAACAGGAAAAAGGACGACTCTGATGCACAGAGGAGATAGTCAGGAGCGAGAAAAGGTCACTCCACTCTCTGACACTTCCTGATTAGAAGTTTTACGGTGTTCTCTGAGAGAAGAATACTATAGAACTGGATCTGATGTACACCACTGAGGCTGTATGATCTAGCACTAAAGACCCATACTGCAAAAAAAGTTATATTTCATCTAATATCTATCTTCACCCCTGAAAAAAACAACAACAACAACAACAACAACAAGCCACCAATGTTACATACCACCAGTGCACAGGTTGATGGACACCAAAAGTTCCTGTGAATCTAAGCTTTGACGCCAAGCTCAGATCCATCTTCTATTATTTGAACTGTATTGTGGTGTGAAGGGGAAATCTCCAAAACAACGCGGTTTTTATGCCTGTTTATAAATTACTTGATCAATGCAAATGAGCAAACTCACCAAGCAAAATAATAAATAATCAAAATAGCAAAATGAAATGGTCCATTTAAAAAACAAATAAACCCCAAATGACATTAATTCCTTCCTCATTCCTTTTTAAGAGTGTCACCCGTCATTGGAACTGCGTTGTAACTGCGATTACCCAGAACCATCTGGTGCCGGAACATTCCATGTGTTTATACCACGTTCCCCGCAGTTAATTATTGTGATGTTCCAGCTGCTCTTTTCTCTCTGCTGATGCGACAAAAAACGTATCAACACAGACGCCCCGGGCTACCCTGTGTTATAATTTCATCCGTATTTTAAGCAGGAAAGATGAAATATCAGCATCTTTAAGCTAATTTCTACGAAAGCCTGCAGCTTGACTAAAATTCCTGTGTTCATGTGAAGTAAATAACATAAACGAGAGAATAACTTAAAGCACAGGTCTATTAAATTCTTGAGTTTGATTAATGAGTATTAATAATGAGATGCAGTACATTAGGTTTTTTTAAATCATGGTTTTTCTAATGATGTTAACTGTAGATATGTTGGAGTTTTCTGTAAGGACAAGTAGTTTTTAATATCAACTTTTCCAACTGACATAAGCTGCATTTTATGTCTTATGAACTTGTGAAAAAAAAACATTCTATAAATAAAAGTATAGCTACCTGTAAGGATTAATCTGTCTGTGCGATCTTTCGGAAACTCTATACAGGCAGTCATGCTCGTTTTGGAAAGCAGTGGCGTTCTCCTTGCAACCCCACCACGCACACCGTTGCTGTCCAGCGTCCTCAGAAACCTCATTGCTCATATCATGATGCACTGATGAACAGACTTTGATGTTTGAATAAAAAATGAACACCTGATTATCATCCCATGGATTGAAATGACTTGACTTTAATTTCACCTTTTTAATTATTTATCAGAAATTAATGAATTAACTGCTAATCCTAGAGGGTCATATACTCATAGATATGTAATATTGGATATTTTCCTCAATAAATAACTGACCAAGTATAATATTTTTGTTTCATTGGGGTCTCCTTATCTACTTTTACGACTTGATGATGTTTTAGGTCATATTTGTGCAGAAACATAGACAATTCCAAAGGGTTCACAAACTTTCAAGCAGTAACAAAGTACTGATTTCTGCTAATGCCCGATGCCCAGCCTGCCCTCTCTTCCTCTATCAGAAGGCACAGAAGGCTAACGAGACAGCGTTATTAGCCCATTACAGTGATTATCACCTTCTCTCCTGATCCTTTGTTCCGTCTGGTTACTCATGTTGTCTTTCCACAGAAAGAGAAATGTGCAGAGGATGAAGAGGAAATGAGAGAAGAGTCGAGTGCTTCCATCCCTGTCCTCTAGGCTAAATTACACTCCCGCTTTTCAGGTTGATAAGAGGTGCAGTGACATTACGGAGAACTGAGAGAGAGCAGAATGTGCTGTTTGGTGACATCGGGAGCATTATGTAGAACTAAAGTAGAAATTACAGTTATAACGTGTCAGCTTTGAAACGGATCATGACTAAGGGGAAGGGTTAAAATGGGTAAGTGTCAGGAACGGGCCTTAATTAAACCAAGGTAAGATATGAAACACACACACACACACACACACACACATATATAAATACAAAACCACACTTGCAATGAGAGGCTGTACTCAACTGTGGCTTCACAGCACCTGGTGCGTCTTATCAATTCCTCGGATGCCTAATTGTTTTGCTAATGACGCCGTGACTAATGGAACTGCTTGTTGACTTTATTTTGAAAAGATAGCACGCTAATTAGCTGCGGCTTAGCCACAGCGAGAAGGGGCACTCTTAGCCGAGCCCTAACAATGATCTTGTCCTTTTTCAGTATAACTAGCATGATTTAGTTTAAGGTTTAAATGCTAGTAACGTTTAAATGCTTAAATGTTTCTTAGCAAACTAGCATCATAGAGCTAGCATCGCAGTTGTGTCAATGTAGATGCAGAAGGCAAACCCAATAGAGCAGTTCTGGGTACTTGGTGTATTAATCATGTATGCATGGCCATGCTGAAGTGCGCACACACACTTGCGGTAAGAGGCTGACTCACACTTCATACCACCTGATGCCCCTTATCAGTTCCTCAGATGCTTGATTGTTTTGCTAATGACACCGTGGCTAATGGAAATGTTTGTTGACTTTATTTTGAAATGGTAGTGTGCTAATTAGCTGCAGCGTAGGAACATTGGGATCGAAGCACTCGAATGAGGCTGCCGAGAATGAAGTGGACGTGAAGTCGTCATTCAGTGAATGCTAGAGTCCTTTTCTCTATAGGCAGATACGATGTCATCTATATATAATATAACGGATTTGTAGACATAAAGGGGTGGATTCAGAGTGCACAGTGTAGTCCTAAGTGTCTCCACTCAGGTCCTGTCATTGGTATGTTGTTTAGTTATACCCTCCCGTGTCTTTATTTCACAGCAACGTTGTATTAGGAGTTTGTATCAGTTAAGACCGCTGAGCTTTCAATGTTTGTTCTGTCTTTTAAATTTTTTTCAAATATTGATTACACTTGTTTGTGTTATGGACTTTGATGACGATTCATGGATTGCCCATAATTAACCATATCTTGGTTTGCTGTTAATTCCACTCAAGATCATCAGGTCACATACAGTCTTTGGTATTTGAAGAAAAGAAACAGATGTATTTCTAGGAAGATGATATGACAAGAAACAAACGGGCAAACAATTTTTTGCTCAGAACTGATGTGTGTTGTAACATTATAATCTGTACCAGCACAGTGTAACATTACTCTATTATCAGATCTTTGTAAACTCACAGCATCATACAGCGTCACGCAGTCGCTGCCAGGGAATTATGGAAATGAGACTTGCGGTGACTTCCTCTTTGGCCTTCAGGATCATTTTCATAAAACAACTAGACAGACTTTCATAACTGAATTATTCCATGCAACCACTTAAACAGTATTGGAAAGTTCCTATTCTGTTATACTGGAAAGTGAATTATTTGTGCAAATTAACACGGAACAAACTATTCAAGCCGCAATAGTAATTTTATTGAAGAAGATAATTACAGTAATCATTACACTCCATATTCAAATATATTAAAAGTCAAATGATCCGATATCCGATACAATTTTGAGAGAAAGAACTACAAACAGAGAACTAAACAAGAGATATCGCATTCTGAATCAGGAAAATTCAACTTTGACATATTAAGCTGTTATAAACATTCCTATAATTAAGACTTTATGGTGTTAAGCTGTATGTCTATACAGGTTTGTGTAACCTGAAAG
>JAQQZR010000010.1:13133919-13146457 GCA_030068235.1 Notoglanidium macrostoma | reverse complement strand
CAGCCAGGTGGGCGTGATGGGGAAAAATGATAATTTATGGAGCTGAGGGAGGGTGGTAATATTCCCAAAAAAACCTCAGAATTTCTGAGATTAAAGTTGTAAATTTACAAAAATTACTTGGATATTCTGAGATTGTTGAGTCAAAAGTCAGAAAGAAAATAACTCAATTTACTAGAAACAAAACTCAGAAAAATATAGGTTTAGCTTTAATATAGGCCAAGGAACCACACTGCCTCACTTTGCAAGGTTGGATCAATGTCATCAAACCACAGACACCGCGGCTGAGCCGAGAGTTATAGGACATGCAGTCCTTTCTCCTCGATTATGCAAATAAAAAAAATGAAGCGCTGGAGGATTTCAACTTCATTTCCCAGAATGCACGGCAGCCAGGAACACAGGAACTGAAAATCACATTTTCTTTTATAAAACCAGACCTGCACTTCTATTTTACTGGTGATAGAAGAAGAATAAAAATAAAGAAAGTGAGCAAACACAAATCCATAAATTAAGACACATGAAACTCATCACTTAATTATTACAGAAGAAATGCAATAAACACATTTCTCAGCTGACAGAAGATTTATCGCACACTAATACTATAGATTAATAAATATTTTTTCATTACATAGAGGTGAGTGCAAATAATGTCTTCTGCTTTTCAGCCTTTATGCTGATCTGATGTATTTTCTGTCCCCAGCTGTCTGTGCACTGCGTACTAAGAGTGATAAATATACATTCACAGGGCTCATATGTATTTGCATAAAGAACACTGTGTATTATCAGGCAGACAATTTGAGGGAAGGAGGACATGTTTTAAATGTGGCTCCCGGCTAAGGTGATTATTTCTGCATTCAGTGGTCTCAGTGAGGTGCATGTTAGGCTACAGGAAAAAGGTCATATTTGCATGCGGTTTAAAGTGTATATCTATTCATTTATTCATCTTCAGTAAGCACTTTATCCTGATCAGAGTCACCGTGGATGCTTAGCCAATCCCCATGGCACCAT
This sequence comes from Notoglanidium macrostoma, assembly GCA_030068235.1. Lineage (NCBI taxonomy): Eukaryota > Metazoa > Chordata > Actinopteri > Siluriformes > Auchenoglanididae > Notoglanidium > Notoglanidium macrostoma. The sequence goes on along the minus strand of JAQQZR010000010.1, from coordinate 13,145,452 downwards.
GCACACATGCCATTTACACTTGTGGACAGCTTTACAAAGCCACCTGTTTTTTGGACAGCAGGAGGAAATTGGAGAATCTAGAAGTCCAACAAAAAAACTGTTAAAACACGCTAAACACTATGCAGACAGCTGCAAGGCAGAAATGCTACCTACTGCAACTACAAGATATGTGATGATTTAAATGTAACGTTACCCACAAAAAAAAAAAACCACTATGCATGACATTTTTTGACGGATTTGGGGTGTTTGGTAACTTAGCACAGTGAGTAGTACATATCCTTCACTGAATAAGATTTGCTTCTCCAAATGCAGCCATGGTTACTGATGCAACTCTGTAATGTAGCGCCTTGTTAGCTGCTAGTATGTTTGCTATGATTCACCGAATCATTGGAAGATTACAAGTTTGATTCCCAATGAGTTCTTGTGAGCAGAATTGGCCATGCTCTCTGAGTTGGACAGAGGGCATTATTCTGTCTCACTTGTCAATCACAGTGGGCACGAACCAATCATGTGAGCTCATTTATGTATGAGGAAAGAGGTAAGTTAGCATTTTATAAGTGTTAGCTTGGCGTTTAGCCTTGGAGGAAGGTTAGCTCTGCTGAGGTTTGTAAATCTTAAGCTTGAGCAGCCTATTTTCCTGTCTTTGGTCTTTCAGACGTGATTAGTTCCTGCTATCAATATGTATAGTATTACAATGTGGGGTGGGTCTGCGGGACTGAAATACTATGCCAATGTGAGCATGAACGTCTGATGAAGAATGTCTGATGGCGCGACTGTCTTTTGATTTTCCATCTGTTTCACATCCTTATGTATTATTTTTAATTTGCTAAGCAGCCTATAGATAACCTGGGGTGTTATATAATAAAAATAAAAAAAACAGTAGTATCAGCATATAGCATGAGCTCCAAAGCTTAAGGGTTGTTTCAACTGAACCACGGTGAGGGTCCGGACTGTGTGTGGAAATCATCTGTGCTTGGTGCTGCATACAAAGCAATATGATTGGTTCAACTTCTTGCATTACTTCGTGTTTGAAGTTACTTTCATGATGGTGGGGAAAGAGTTTCGTCCCATTATTCACCCTCTAGATACACAATCAGTAAAACACACACACACACACACACACGTGCACACACACACACACACACACAAATGATATTATCAGTCCTAAAGATCTTCCTAAAGATTATACAATGTGACATGAATGCCAAGGAATTATGGAAATGAGCTGGTGGTTTAACTCTGTACCTGCCAGAATCTTTTGCATAAAACAACATGTAGGTAACATGAGTGAAAGGTGAAATACAGTCTGTAATCTGTTTACAGAAAATACCGTGCTCATTCACAATCTATCTGTTTTTTTTTTACACTATGGTTTAGAATTATGCAAAGACTACATTTGAAGTTTAGCTGAATACTCATGAAACTCGACACACTGCTCTCCAAAAAGAACATTGCTGCCCATCGATAGTTTGCTAAAGGTCATGTGGACAAGCCAGAAGGCTATTGGAAAAAAATTGTGGATGGATGAGACCAAAATGAAACTTTTTGTTTTTAATAAAATGCTGCATTCGAGCATAAGAACCTTATTACATCGGTCAAACATGGAGGTGGTAGTACCATGGTTTGGGCCCGTTGTGCTGTACCTGGCCTAGGACAACTTGCCATCATTGATGGAACAATGAACTCTGACTTATACCAGCGATTTCTAAAGGAAAATGTCAGGACATGGGCTGCATCTCAAGAGAAAGTGGGTCATGACCCTAAGCACACAAGTCTTTCTCAAAAAGAATGGTTGAAGAAGAATAAAATTTATGTTTAGGAATGGTCAAGTCAAAATCCTGACCTTAATCTAATAGAAAGGTTGTGTGAGCAATTCATGTGAGGAAACTCACCAACATCCCAGATTTGAAGCTGTTCTGTACGGATGAATGAGCTAAAGTTCCTCCAAGCCGATGTGCTGGACTGATCAACAGTTACTAGAAATGCTTAGTTGCATTTATTGCTATTCAAGAGGCTCTGAACGCAAAGGTTCACATACTTTTGCCACTCACAGATATGTAACACTGGACCATTTTCCTCAATGGATATAAAAAGTGTACACACCCCTGTAAAAATGCCAGGTTTTTGTGATGTAAAAAAATGAGACCACAATAAATCATTTCAAAATTTTCCCGCCTTTACTATGACGTATAAACTGTAGGATTGAAAAACAAACAAATCTGTTAGGGGAGAAAATACGGAAAATAAAAAACGTACAATAAGCTGGTTGCATAAGTGTGCGCACCCTTAAACTAGTACTTTGTTGAAGCACCTTTTGATTCAATTACAGCATTCACTCTTCTTGGGTGCACACCTGCCATTAATTAAAGAAACTCTTATTAACCACAAATTAAGTTCAGTAGTTGTCCTAGTAGGTTTTTCCTGATATGTACTCAGTTTCCTGCTACAACAAAAGCCAGGGTTCGCAGAGAGCTTACACTGCATCAAAAGGATCTCATTGTTGAAAGGTATCAGTCAGGAGAAGGGTAAAAAAAAACTTCCACAGCATTGGAAATCCCATGGAACACAGTGAAGACAGTCATCAAAAAGTGAAGAAAATATGGGACAACAGTGACGATGAGAAGAACTGGATGTCCCTCCTAAAATGATGAAAAGACGAGATGAAAACTGTTCAGGCCAAGAGACCTACAGCAACACTGAAAGAGCTACAGGAATTTCTGGCAAGTACTGGTTGTGTACTACATGTGTCAACAATCCCCTGTATTCTCCATGTTTTTCAAAAAATAAAACCCAACAATGACTTTTAGCAACAAACAAGATTATGTAGTACAACTAGCTACAGCCAAATACATACTCATTGAGGTACTGAAACTTTTGAAATTAATCATTAGTGAAAAAAACCATTAGTTAAAATCAACTCCTCCATTTGTCTCCTAAGACAAATTACCCCATAATTAAGACTAAATCAGCTTTGATTATGACTATTATCTAGCATAATTCTCCCTCTAGAGACATGGTTTTACACATACATTAAACACACACACACACGAAACACTCTTATCAGTTCTAATAGTGCGACAGTGTTATACAGTGACGTAAATGCCAAGGAACTATGGAAATGAGACGGTTGTTTAACTCTGTGGTTGCTGGAATTGGTTTTGCATAAAAAGCTACAAGAAGGTAACAGAACAAAAGGTCACGAGAGGTGGAACACTGTTTTTTTCCTCCATTTTTTATGGATTACAGTTATACAAAGACTACACTTAAAAATGTAGTCCAGTACAACCTGTAAAACTAATTATGAGCTCCATTGAGAGTTGAAATAAATATGCAGTGTTTGATCCTGAGCTTGGGTTGCTGTCTGTGCCACGTTTCACGTGTTCTCTTTGTGTCGGTTTCCCTTTGGGGTCTCTGGTTTCCTCCAATCTCCCCGAAACATGTCGGGAGGTAAATTGCCTAATGTAAGTCAGGTGGTTGGAGGCCTGGGGAAAACACCGACTGGGTCACACCAAGGAAAGATGCAGAACAATTAACTCACAGGCTGAAAAATGAGCAGATGGCTCACAAATACACGCACTCTGTGTCTGGCTCTCACGCGCTCTTTTTCCTTTATTTACTACTTTTTTTCTCAGATCAGCACTTGCGGGTAGATCACGTGCACGCGAGTGTGACGGTGGATCGTTATTCAGCAGGCAGGCGCGCGCTCACGCTCGTGAAACCAGTTGTAAGCGAGGATTTCTCTGCGCTGGGTTTTAGCTCACCGCTCGCGCGTGCGCGTGCGCGTGCACGCAAAACGGTGTGAGCTAGTGCTCGTGCGCGCTTTAATTTTATAAACACGGTGGGGAGAAATGGCGCACAGTGGCTCGGGGAATGAAGACTACTAGCTATAATAAATTAGATGAGACGAGAACAGGCGCGTGCTTTATTTCAGCTGTAGTGTTTTCGCCAAAACGGCGCGTGCAGCTTTTTCAGTCTCGTTTAACAGTGGCAGAGTAGGTGCGGGTCTTCACAGAATGCGGGTGGGAAAAAACGCAGTCCACAGAAAAGGTAAAGAAATGCTTCTGAACTTATCGTCCGTCACACGTGTTGTTCCTCCTCGGATCTGCACGAATGTCGTAGGGGATCTCACAAAAGGTGAGGAGTTTGCATCTCTGGATGATTTCATTTTTTTTTTAAATAAAAAGTTTATTTAATAAACAATACAATTAATCTCTCTCTCTCTCCCCAGCAGGTGCACTCATTATAATAACACGCGCCTGGAGTCGGTACGCGCGCCTGCTTTCCGACCAATCAGAGAACAGAATGGGCGTGGTTATGTAAATGAAGCTGTCCTTCCGTTCCGTGATGCTCTGAGGTAAAGTTATATGAGTGCAGTTTTAGCAGCGCGGCTAACGACCAAAAAAATGCGAAATTAGAGTGAGGACATGACGAAGAGAAATAATCTCATTTACTCCCGGGACGGAGTTATACAGCGGATTCATTCTGTACATTTATGGAGGTAGGAACGGGAATTACAATGAAGGCGCCTCGTCTTGTTCAGTGTTTTGGTGTTGTTGATGTCATCTGGACGAGGCGCGCGCGCGCAGCCAGGTAAGCGCTTCACTTCCAACTCCAAATAAAGGTGAATATACCTTCACAGATATGTCATATTTATACTGAACGTATAAATATCCACTTATAGACGTGAGCTCAGTCCTGTAAGTAAGTGTGTGTGTGAGTGTGAGTGTGTGGGGACAGGGGAGGGAGTTTTGCTTGTTCGTAGCGGACATTTTTTTTTTTTTGTCTCCGTCCCCATCATCAGCATTCAGATGCGCGTGCACACAAACTTTACCCAGTTCTCTCTCTCTCTCGCTCTCGCTCGCTCGCGCTCTCTCTCGCTCTGTCATTCTCTCTCTCTCTCTCTCTCTCTCTCTCTCTCTCTCTCTCTCAGTTTGGAAAAAGTTAATGAAGGTCATTGATTTGTTTTCAGCCATTGAATTTTCACTCTAGAACATTCTTGAGATTTGAGGACAATTGACATTACAGGAGTGAACATGTCTAGTGTACTATTATAAAGTGTGTTGTCCCGTAATTCCTCCCTCACGGGGCTTCAGAAGATGGAGACAGTTGTCTACAACGAACATAACCAACCATAAGTACGCTACTTGTGTATTCTGACACTGTTGCGTCACGTTACCTTATTTGACGTCTCATCGACATTTCTTAACCAATCCCGCTCACTCCGACTGCTGTTTTATTTAAACCTGCCTGCAGTGTTTTCTAAGGAACATTGTTGGTTCTATTTCCCAGTTACTAGGCAATTGAACAAACACATACACTAACCTGCATAGAAGTAAAAACCTCCCATTCACAAATGAATGAAAGTAAATACCGCCCACTCTCACCTGCATGAGAGTAAAAACCGCCCACTCTCACCTGCATGAGAGTAAAAACCGCCCACTCTCACCTGCATGAGACTTAAAAACCTCCCACTTTCACCAATCCCGCTCTGTTAACCAATCCTGCTCGCTCTTACAGCTGTTTTTATTTGCACCTGCCTACAGTATTTTCTAAGGAACATAGTTACTTCTATTTCCCAGGTACAAGTGAACAAAATGAATTCATTGATGAACAAATGAGTAAAAACCACCTGCACTCACCTGCATAAAAGTAAAAACCACTCATTCACACCTGCATGAAAGTAAAAACGACCCACTCTCACTCCTACTCATTTAAATATCTACTTAAGAATGAACAGTTTAGTAGTTTATTGTCATGAGGAAATCTGAAATACTGACACCATTAGTAGATTTTGGTGATCTCTTCTCGGATAAACTTCTGAAAGACTCAGCATAAGTAATATGCCATTAGAAAAGAAAAGGATCTAGATGCTGGTTGAAACGTATTAAATCAGATATTAATGATTACTGTTTAGTTTAAAGCTAAAAACAAGTCTGTTTTTTAAATGCGTAAAAATTCCCCCAAAATGTATAAAAGATTATTCTGTTTCAGGTAGCCACATGCCATAGATCATGTGAAAGGTCTTGATGAGTAGTTTCATAATAATCATGTCTATTTTTATTACATATTGGCTTATAGTTTCATAAAATGTTACACTGGTTTGTGGTGTTACACTGTCTCCTTCCTACAACTCCGCTGACTCTAATGCTGGACTAGTAGCTGCTGTTCCTTCCGCTGGGCTTTGTCATACCAGGGAGTTTCAAATGTTCCCCGAAGCTTCCTCTGGGAACTTCTTCCGGCAAAACTCTGGAAGATCTCAACTTCTCTTGGTTTTCACAGACACACCTCCTTCTGAGACTTGGGTTGCTTGAGACCTTCTTTGAGGTCTTCAATGGAAGGCTAACTTTGCAGGTGTTTCCATAAAGGATGATGTGGCTCAGGCTCTTTGGCAGACCTCGCCTTATCTCCTCTCTGGGTCTGAGATGATGGAATTTGAGAACTTGCAGGGGATAAGTGGCCACAGGATCCTCAGCTGTATTCTATGCTGATACACCCAAGTCTTTTAACTTTCCTAGAAGACGCATGTTATCAACCTCCTTCAACCACCACTCCAGCTCCTAGTGCTCTTGACTATCCTGCCCATCCCATCAGCCCCTCCAGCCCCTTCATGATCCAGGAACTGACCCGGTGGTAACTGTAAGGTCATCTCTTGAAGAAAATGATGAAAATGTTAAATCTGAAATTTCACATGTAATCAGTCCAAAGCATTGGGTCAGCAAAAGGAAAAGGTTTGATTAGTCCTCCTCTAGACCACCTAGCTTTGAGCTTGGTGTTTAACCCCAATCTCAGGGTTCTCCATCAATAGCTTGCTCATTTCTTTTTTTCCTAACACAAATGCTACATCTTATCAGGTAAATATTAAGTCCTTGTTAAGGTGGACCAGGTTTATTAAAGCTTATGCACTACATATAAATTCCCAGCACAGGGATTTAATCCTGTGCTATAGAGTGCTAGCAATCAGTGTCAGTCCATGATAGAGACTTAGCTTTGATTATATTAAATATCCATTTATTACTTCAGTTGCATTTAGTCAGGTTTACCATGTACAGCATTAGTAAAGTAAACTGTAGGTGTTGAACAGAGCAGCATTTTTAAAAACAGATATACTCCAGTACTGAAGAAGGAAATAAGTAACATTGACAGTTATACATAACGAGTCCTAATGCAGTGTCAAAGATATGTCGGCCTGATCACATTATTATTATTATTCGTTTACTCAATATGCAACACAAATATAAGCCAATAAAGCAAGAAAAAGGCTTTTTCCTGTATGGATCATTTGCTCTGCATGTGTTGGAAATGTCAGCTTCTTTTTGGTTGTAATCCCCTCTCACCCCAGTCAATTAAGTTCGATCTGCTTTTACAGATGCCTGTTGGTGTGTGTGCGTGTGTGTTTGTTTCATGCTGTGCATGTCGGTGTGGCTCATTCTGCTCTGACCATTACAGCAGAAATCCTCTACATCTAATCAAACTGGACAGCCTGCTGTGAGGTTTCATTCATCAGCTCAAGAGCAGACAGGTTTGATAAATGACCTGGACTCTGGCCTGTCCTCTCTTTCTCACTGCCGTTCTTGGTCTCACTAACCCACACACGCACATGCGCGCACACACACACACACACACACACACACACACACACACACACTATACAAACTGACAGGATGAAATGTCTTTCTTCTTTTAATGCAACAGTTTCTCAGTTTGTTTAAACAAGAAACTATTAGTCTTGAGTGATGTATGGTGCTTGCAGGATAGTAGTACAAGTTTAAAGTTGAACTTCGATCCTTTTAGCGACTCCATCTTTCAAACAACACCAACAAGCGCCACCGTAAGAAACTTGTGAGGAACGATCTTTCACTCACACAAATGGAGTTAGTATAGAGAGAGTTCGAGAACTTTGCTTATCCCACCATCATGAAGACAAACCGTTGGTTTAAAACATACAAAATCGCCGAATGGATCAACTGTGAGGATTCCATTCGTTTCTTCAGTTCTTTTAAGTTTCGGGGGGAAAAAGATAATGAATCCGTGTGATGGAGAAGGACTTTAAATGAACTTTTTTTTTCAGGTGTTTCAAGCAAGAAGCGCAAATATTGGCATCTTGCTGTAGTATAGAAGGAATAAAACACATCAGTATGTGTTGTTATAGAAAAATATTTAACTTCATGGTGGTAACGGTAACTTTGCTTCCTCACACCACTCCATTGCTGATTATTTTTCTATATCAGAATGCCTCAAGCATTCAATTCCTTATGAAACACACCCTTGAGCAGCTTTCGAGTCAAAAGTGAGAACAGTACTAAGCAGTTTTTCCCAACCAATTACATCAACAGCAGCCGTGCTTTCATACCTGTTCGACCATGAGTCATGATACTGGTGGGAATTTAAACGTCTTAGCTGCAGAATATTGATATTAATAATTTAGAGCTAGAATGAGTCCAGACATCTTACGGACCCTGATTTATTCAGTCACCTTGCACCTCAGTTTAACAAGACTACATTTACATTCGTATCATGTTGACGACGTCAAGGCCATTCATCTTCAGAGGGTCTGATTATATTTGTATCAGATGATACTGTATATTTTGAGGTGTGAGACCGCAGCCTCAGGGAAATGAGATGAGGACAAAGGGTCTGTGCTTAATAGGGCAGCCTGGCATTGATTGGCCAAAGTCGAGGGATCTTGAAAGTGAGAGGCAATTAACTCCTCCAGTTATTGTATTGAAACACCACCAAATCAATTTTGCTGTGTAGTGTAATACGGAAATCTGTAATTGTGATCTGGGTAGCATTTCCAGAAGTGCGACATCCACTATTTCCAATGGAATTGTATGAATGCCTCATATGTTAGATCTCTTAGCATCACCTTCACAACCGGCCATAATGTAACGCGGCAAGCCAGATGTTGTGTGCTATGTACCATTATACCACACTGAACACTGTGGGTATGTGTGTTTCATTGCCTTGGCCATGGTTGCAGAAATAGTGTCTGTTTCGTTGAATTTAAAGGAACATAAAACTCCCAGGGAAAAAGTGGAGGTGATGGCGTGTGACCGCGGCTTGGCAGTTTCTCACAAGAGTTGAAGCTTTGCGTTTTCAGTAACGAATTCGTTTAGATGTTTCGATGATCGCCACTCCTGCTTTAACTATCTTTCAATTCAGGTTAACAAATGATCCAGAACTGTAACGCAATCTGCACTATATTGTCATTTTTCATTAATTCATTCTTTCTATTATCACATTTCTTCCGTATATTCTTGTATATTATTTACAGTTTGTTTTAGATACCTTTGCTTTCTGGCCTTCATGCCCTTCATCCCACGCTTTCACATCTTCCTGCTCTGAGACGGTCACTCCCTGGAGGAGGATGTAAATATTAATGGAGTGTCAAAGAGCAAAATCACTGGGAGTCACACTTACTGTAACTCTGTGAGTGTGAGAGTGTGTGTGGAGAATAGGTTCGCTTTATTTTTTAAGAGGATGCTGGAGGACCTTTGATGAGAATAGTTGCTCCATGGTTGGATTTTTCAATCTGTAAGTACTTCTTGCATACTACAGTTTCAATTTGAGAGCGTCATGCTGCCGTCAACCTGCAGGCCAGCTCTGATGGAGACATTCAAGAAACGTAATTACCATCTTTCATCAACCATCTGCTGGTGTATTTCTCTCATTTAGTTAATTAGGTGAACAAGCCCTCGGGTTAAAATGGCACACACTTCATCCAGGAATCTGAAGAGAACAGTGAATTTATCCAGGAGAGAGAGGATGGTCTGCTGGAGTGATCATTAGAAGCCTGACTTGAGATAATAAGGCCATGAGATCTCTTTTATGGCCACAATGTACTTGTGAAACCTTTTGTATTTTTAAATGAAATCAGTTGAATTAGACTATTCTTGCATCAGGATCCTAAGCATGGGGGCAAATGGCAATATTACACTTTGCTTCAATCTTGGAACAACCTTGGAGTACGTATTTAGTACGACGTTCCTCAACACATGAAGTCATGGGCTCATGGTGCACAATTCATGGCCACGACTTTGTTATCCTGTGGACACAACATAAGAATTTATGATTGCAAGATACTCACGTACAATTGTGAGCTTAATATTAAAAATTACCACCAAATCTCTACAAAGGCTCCTGGACCTGAATTATACTTTGGCATAGTAGATGATTGTTAAAATAAGAACCGTTCGTCCTGTTGTTGTCCTGTTTCCATTTTAAATCCATGTCTAATTTTCAATTCTGTAGAAGTGCTTAAGTAAATAAATTTAAGTAAGTAAAGAACTTAAAACAAGTCCTTGATTCCAAGTGAAACAATAGTATATGCACTTTATTTGCTATAAAACTACTGAACAGAAAAAAAGCACGTTCTGTAACTGCCTGAGGCATGGAGACAGTTTTACATAGGTTCCCTGGATAGAGGAAGGTTCGAGACCCTGATACATTATACTGGAGGACAAATGCTGTAATACATAGATCGTCACAAGTTCAGACAAAATCTTGTAGAATCGTCTTTTGAGAAGTTTGTCAAAGCATCTAGACCGGCATTTCTCACCTTTAGTCTCTGCAAAACTGTGCTGTTGGAGCAATAGGTTTTTTTAGATTGAGTTAGATGTGGTGTGATGTGAAACGGTAGAAAATGTAGCTGAATGTTGAAAGCAGACATCCATTACTAGACCTTGAGTAGAACATCCGATTGGTCAGATATGACTGAGTTTGAACACAGCACTTGCACATACCATGCACAGCTTAACCATCTCTAGCTTCTTCCTGGTCTGAATCCTCACAGCATCTCCTGCCCAGTCAGTTAAATTCAATCTGCTTTGAAAGTAAATCAGTGGTCGATGTTCTTACATGCGTTTCAGCAGTGGTTTGTGTCATTCTGTGCTGTCCGTTACAGCATAAATCCCCATCTAATAAATGTAGATGACTCTGTGTGACGTTTCATCCATCAGTCTAAGAGCAACCAGGTTTGATAAATAACCCGGACTCTCTTCTGTCCTCTCCTTTCCTCTTCTACTCTGTTCTCGGTCTCTTTTACAAAACCTCATTCTAAGCCCCTGCATGCTCTATTGTTTGGTCCACAATCAAAAGATTTACACTACATACTATATCCTTACCCTGCAGTTTGTACCTATATTCACGTTGGTTAATCCATTTTGCTAGCCTTGTATCTGAAAGGTTATGACTTTGGTTATGACGCTCCAATAAGGGGTTGCGTGTCTGCAAGACTGCGTTCGCATTTGCACCAAGCTGGCGTCGGGATGCTAGTCGGTGACGTCCACGTCTGGGTCTGATTACAAGTGTGTTGCTTTCATTTACACCTAATTAACAAAGATTTAATCATCATTGTGTGGGCGGCACGGTGGTGCAGTGGTTAGCACTGTCGCCCTCACAGCAAGAAGGTCCCCGAGGGTGCCTTTCTGTGTGGAGTTTGCATGTTATCCCCGTGCTTCCTCCGGGTGCTCCGGTTTCCTCCCACAGTCCAAAGACATGCAGATTAGCTCAACTGGCTACTCTAAATTGCCCA
>JAQQZR010000010.1:13113878-13129636 GCA_030068235.1 Notoglanidium macrostoma | reverse complement strand
AGCTTCCCCGCCACCCAGATATATAAAGCGGATGGATGTATAATCATCATTGTGATGTCCTCTTTCATTGCCATGTGCATTTTTAGGCCTGGGTTTAGCTTCTCCATGAATCCATAAACGTGCAAGCTTTAATTGCCTTTATATAATTTGAAAACATTAAGGGCACCTTTGTGAGATTCTTTCACTTTGAACTAGATAGTAGGTAAAAGGCAATATAAAAGAAAATGAAGCCTTCCCTTTTTAAGATTCCATTCAGTGGTTTTTAAGTTGTTACAGTAATCAGAGCAAAAATGAAAGCTCTAATGCTCTAGCTTTAACTAGCCTCCTTTTCTGTTTTTTGCTTTGTTTTGACCCGCAGGTAATTAGGGCAGTTCAGTTCGCAAACTGATCCAACAACAAGAAGCAAAGCCTTGTTTGCAGTGAGTGACAGCAGCTCCTGGGGAACGAGGTACTTAATTGGATGTCCTGGTATTGATTGGACGAAGGAGAGGGATCTTGAAAGTGAGAGCCAATTACCAGCTCCTTCCATTGTGTCCTATTAACACATGGTCTAAAGAGCTTCCTCAAATTCCTAAGCTGTTATTAATGCAGCCATATTATCATGTCCTCACATTACGTTATTAAGTGAAGATGGTTAGTTTAGAGATCTAGTCAGGAGAACTGTAAACTTGTAGATCTTGCCCAGAATCGGGGGTAAACGGGGCTCGTTCAAAGATGTGTAGGAATCATTATAAAGTTTTTTGCTTTTAACAAAAGGCTTTTACTGGAATATTTTTTTAGATTTAACATTTGAATTTAAACGTTTCGACAGTTTATGAGGCTAGGGACAATTTCTTTCTAGCCCGGATACTTACACCGTCAGTCGTGACGCAAAGTGATACTTCCCCTAGATTTAATTTCTATTCGGGCTGATAATTTTTATACACATCCATAACCAATCATCAGCAGTGACTGAAATGCAGCCACAAGCTTAAGAAATGTGAACCATATGGACTGTTTACCTGATCATCCTTTTTTTTTTTTTTTTTTTTTTAACCCAATATGACTTTGTAGGAGGAATAAAAGTATACAGACTAAGCACACATCATTAAGTGTGTGTGTGGATTTCTGCGTGTAATGATAGAAGCTCAATGTCGTTATTGTGAAACAATGATGTTATCCTTTGTGTTTTATCTTCCCAGGCTCTGTGTTTTCTCATACAAACACTGCAGTTGATTGAATCTGCCGACTTTAATTCTCTGAACATGACCACAGGGGTCTGTGTTTGTCAGCGTTCCGGTCCAATCTCCGTTATCATATTTATTTAGACATGCTTGTCGTCTTTCCATTTATCTCGCCTCTCTCACTTAGTGCTCTTTCTGCATTAAATAGCCCCATACAGGGTGTGCAATAAACACAGACTTCATTAATAAGGATCCTCAGTCTCTCTGTATCGGTCAGCCATCCTCCCCATGTGTTTTTTAATGAATCTCTGTGCTTCTTCTCACATCTTCTGTTAATTCCTTTTTTCGTTCTCGCTGTTCTACCCTCTCACCTTTTGTCATATTTACACAAAAGGAGATGGAAGAAAGTAATTTTCTTTGATAGAATGATGGAGAATCTCAGTGTGTCTGCCCTTGTAATGCTGTGAAGAACACAGTTAAGTACTTCTTCAACAAAGGACGAGGTGGACAGGGTACCTGTATGAAATGCTTAGAGAAAATTAATCGCACTCTGATCATCATCAACATCTCCTGCTCCCTTGTTCTTTCACAGGTAAACATCACAGGTTTCTTATGCTGAAACTAACCAGCAGATCTTCCAAAGCATTACATGTACCTGTAAACTGATTTAAAAAAAATAAAATAAAAGTATGATGTGATTATTTAATCAATAAAAAATTGGCAAATTGCTGTGGTAGAAGGGAAATAAATCTCCTAGGTGTGCTGTTCGAGCACAATCAACTTCTGCATGCCAACACTGATTATTTTCCTTTTAACAGCACCACACAATGTTCCATGTGACTGCAATTATACTGCCTGCACATTAACACACTTTTCTTTTCCACCCAAACAATGAGCCAAAATCTTTTTTTTGTTTTCCCCCATGTAAAACCCATCTGTGGAGTTTTTTTTTTTTTTTTTTCTCAATTAAAGAATCAGCAGAACTTATTTGTTTGGACAGAAATATTAAACCCCAGATGTCTGGCTGTGGGTAAATGTTATTAGGACAGGATGCGGAAATTATCTTAGCACTGTTTTATGAGACTATCCAAACACACCGTCTTGTTTATGAATTTTTATAACCTTGGAACATTTATCTTCAGCAGAACTCATTGACCATGAACAAAGTTACAAAAGCATGAAGGTTTTTATTTCATTTTATTTGTTTATTTATTTATTTATTTTTTTTAAGAATCGAGATTTTATTACTCTGCACGTGAGCGCCGGAGTAGTGCTGGAATGATACAAGAATCTCTAGGTGATAATTGCGTTAAGAGGATTGCTCTTGCTGTTGGCCTTTTGTTCACAAATTAAGAAATAATTTAGCGGTTTTCAGTGCTGAAAAAAGTCAATTACTGTGTTAAACTCTTGCAGTGTATTGTTTTAATTGTGCATAATGTAGGAGTTTCAGTAATCCCGGTGTATCATGACACCCATACATGGAGGCTAAAGTCAATGGTGCGATGTTCTAGCTTGCACTCATTTATCGATAAACAATTCAATTTGAGTCAATTATTTCACAAGCAGGAGAGCAGCGGCAGTGGGGCTTTTTAATGAAAGAGACATTGAGTTAATTAACTTCATTGGCAAAATCATTTATTTCATTAGTTTGCTGATTTGTGTGTGTGTGTGCGCGCATATGTGTGTGTTTTTCAGAAAATACCCCAGCTCATTACACGTTTTTAGGTCGGAAACATTCGTGGTTTCTGATTCACAGTCCAACAATAACAAGTCCATTATGAGAATAAAATGAGCATCTAAGAACAATGATTTGATATTTTAATTGATATTACTGGACAGTTTAAAATTCTTTTCCCATAGAGTATGCAAGGAACCCAGAATTTCAGGCTGGTATCATGGTGAGCAATGGAGGACTACAGTGACCTGACCTCATCATGTGACCTGTAATTGGATGCAGATTCATCCAATCCACGGACAATCCTGCCGGGTTTAAAAGGACTCTCAGTTGCACTTCCTGTTCACGAAGCATTAGTCTAGCCCCGTCTACTTTTGCCAAGCCTTGCGTTTACCCGTGTTTGATTTCCCCCGTGTTTTGGACTCTGCTCGTTGTTTTCCTGATCCCTGTTTTTTTAATTACCTATGATATTCTATTTGCCGATCGACTGACCTGTTTCTGTACATTGGATTACTCTTTTGCCTGCCGTTTCTGTACCTCTGCCTATGTGTGTTTTAATAAACACGATGAGTTTTACGATGCCGTCTCCCCACCTGTGCATGTGTCCAGCCAAACCCTGCAGACGTGACAATTATATAAAACACGTATGGTAATTTTAATATAGTAATGAACAGGCTCTCGAAATATACATCATAAAATCTTCAAAAATTTATTTTATTCATGTATAAAAAAAATCTAATTTCAGCATATTTCTCTACATGGTAGAGAACAATGTAGAGTAGATGAAATACTCAGGGTTTTGTGGGCTATTTAACATAAAAAAAAAAAAAAACCTGTTCAAAATTAAAAAGACTTGGTAAACGGTGTAAACAAATAAAGGAAACGTGATTTAGAATGTTGTCAGAATTCCTATTTAGACACATTCTCTTCCATACCAAAACATTAAAGTATACATAAAAACTGATGATGAAGGCAGAAAAAAATGTTTGAATATAGAGCATTCAAACCTAGAGCAATGAACCATTCATAAATAAATGTTTATTATTTTATGTGTATGCATGTATATATGCATGTGTGTGCGTGCATGTGCGTGTGTGTGTGTGTGTGTGTATCCCCACAATATAAACAAATAAATAAATAGTCAGATGTATCAGCTGTGCACATGGCTGTGCAACTATTTCCCTGGCCCTCAAAGCTCTTCCTTGTCCTCTTCCTCTGCATTTCATTGGTTATGGAGTCAGGAGAGGTGGATGTTATGTGGTTTCTTACTGCTGGGAAAGGTATAAATTACAAAAGAGACTACTGTTTAAAATGTAAAAACTTCCTCAAATGGGGCAAAGACTTTTGTGTATGGTGAGTGTTATTTTTTTATTGAGGCGTCACCGAAGATTATAAAGCACTTCATGCTCGGTCCATAATGTGATCTTCTACAAAGAAATCATGGTCAGCAATTCGTGCTAATAAACCTAGAAATATTTGAAACATTAAATATTTATTGTGCCCATAACATGCTAGAGCTGTTTTGGAATATACTTTTAAAAATCCTTCCAAAAAAAAGAACATATTACACGACATATCATTGGCAGGTTGAAGAAGCGTTTACAATTTTACAATTCATTCATGTACAATTTTATTCACCTTCCTTCTGATGCTTCCCGTTCGATGTTACTTTCGTCATCACTTTGATCATTCATAAGAACTTTATCCGCTTGTTCCGCCATAAACCGCATATGTGGCCACTTACTAGAAGGTGCCAATTTGGGTTTACCCAGCTCTTTCCTGCTGTTACTCAGTCATACTGGCTGACGAAGACAACCAATCACAAAAAAGCTTCCTTTTCTTTGGATTTTAATTGGCCATGGTACTGTGAGTATTGAGAAAATCATACTTTGTTCTGTTACACAGTATTTGATTGTCAAAACAACCGCTACGTCATTGTTCTTGGAGAAACAATTTTTACAGGGTCCGGCACCAAAGGGTAACCTACCAGAGTGGAGAGTTTAACAGTTCTCTAGTGCAATGGCCATTACTACTTCTCTTTTTGTGTGGTTTTGTGTCGTTTTCCACACCCCGGCTATATTTATTTGTTTCTAATTCAAGAAACAAAGGTCCACAGACTACTCTGCTACAATTTTGGTTCAATTTGAGTGCTTTTGCATTTACTTGATTAAAGCATTTGCCATGTGGATGATCCTCTCACCACTCAGTTGTCCTCCATTAGCCACTAGCATGAGGGCAGAACTGTAATGCTGTCGCTGAGGTGGGTGCAGTCAAGTGTCTCTTAGAGCAGGAGTACTCCACAAACAGCACTAGTATTAGTGCTGCCTAAATGCGGAGCTGATGGTGACTTTTTTGTTTCTTGCTATTTGTGGAGAAAATAATTCAAGCATGCCAAAATCCATTGTTCTGTCATTTGTGTTGCTTTCCTTGGCTTAATGCAGTGTACAGCCTTTCAATGATATGAATGGTTTATGAGATTCATAGTTTTAGTCATTGGTTTCATTGCATGGCTTATAAAAAAAAAATGAGAATGAAAGGAAAAGTTTTCCTTAAAATGCTATCTTCAATTCAATTCAATTTTATTTTATTTGTATAGGCCTTTTAACAACAGACATTATAACAAAGCAGCTTCACAGAAGTATATAAATTCTGATTACAATCTGTAGTATATTTTCAGTTGTTGGGACATTTTTTCCATTGCATTTGGGACAATGAAACACTCTCACCAGAAATAAAGAGCTGCTCTAGCATGTTCTGTGTCTCATCTCCTGGTTCCTCACTCACAATATAACAATATATACAATACCACAATATATATCCCTAATGAGCAAGCCTGTGGCGACGGTGGCAAGGAAAATCTCCCTGAGACGACAGGAGGAAGAAACCTTGAGAGGAACCAGCCTAAAAAGGGAACCCATCCTCATTTGGGTGACACGGGATATTGTGATCACAACTAATACACTTCTGTAACTGCATGTTATACGGTTAAAAAAACAAGGAGGAGACCGACAGCTCGCCGGAGATCCGTACCAGTGACTTCAGCCTCCCTTCTCACTGAGGACGATGGCACAGAAGGCACAGAAGGGGAGTCCTCCTTCCAGACTAACCCTCTTCTGTGTGTCAGTCAGTAGGTCACTCATGAGGGCAATTTTGGGAGGGAGCAGAAGGAGGACGCTCGGCTGAAGCACTGCTGGAGCCAAGTTCTAAAGGTCGATGGTCCATGTGCTTTTGGTTCTGTCTTGAATTTCTTCTCTACTGGTAAGGTAGGATTCAAAATTTTGGGTACTATCTACTTGACTCAGTTGCATTAGTTAACACATTCTACAAAGAAATTAAGAGAACATTCTACAGAGAACTTAAACTCAATGATTTAACTCCTGACTAGACTGCTGACATGTGCCTCAAACCCATCTCTGTTCTCACATCTCTTAGTCCCAGACAATTTCGTGCACCATCCAGACGATGTATTACCGGTAACCTTATCTACCCTTGTCGTGGAAATCTTTAAACAGACACAGACTGAGCCTTTTAATTGTCCGCGAAGAACCTCTTTATTTAGAAGATAGAAGAGACAGATGATAGAAAGCTGAAAGTGAGAGCTCTGCCCTCTCCGTCTCACATATGAGTATATATAGATTGTCCACCCCGCCCTCACAGAAAAACAGTTGAAACAGGGATCCCTGCCCTTGTAAGAAGTGATCAGCCTTCAGCCGAATGCTATGTTCAAGGAAATGTTTCTGATGCAAATAGGGACAGCTAGTTCTGCTCTTCTGCAAGGATAGCAGAAGTGACAAAAGGTGAAGGAAATGTTTCTTTGCGCAAACAAGAGCTACATATTTAGTTTACTTTGGTAGTATAAACTGATTGATATTACATTATTACTAAATCTCCATTACATTTTCCCCCTTTTATCCTTAAAGATAACTCAACAGGAGAAATTTAGCATACAGTTGAATAGACAGAGGAGTTTTATACATCAGTTAAGACAATCCACAGTGGTTCAAGTCAATACATTATAAACACATCTCTCCTTAAGAAATAAGCTTAGGCTGTTTTTGTGGGGTACAACCACTAGAATTAATGCAAGCTTCATATAGGTCAAGAGTGGTCATTGTCCCCTTTCCTTTTGTTTTATTTACACCTTTTCAATGTCTTCATCAACAAATGGAGGCGTATAATCTTCATGGGGTTAGGAGGCCAGTCCAGGCGGTCACCTGGATCGGTCTTCACCAGTTGGTATCCTAGGAACTGAGTGACCACCATCCGCTGGCAACATTGGAGCAGGCACGGAGCCAGAAGGAGAAACAGTAGAATTACCACCACCACTGGGCTCAAGATATACGCCCAAGCCACCCAGCCACCGAAGATGCCGTATCCCCAGTCTCCCCATGTGTTGGTTAAGTGTACATCCATATGCAGCTGTTCAGCAACGTCCTTCATTTTTCTAATCATCCGGGAAATGGTACCATGCTGGGCATTATTGTTGGGCACATACGTACAACATTCTTCGCCGATCATCATGCTCACCCCCCCTTCCTTTGTTAGGAGGATATCTAGTACCAATCTGTTTTGTGTCGTCATGAGTCGCAGAGCAGTTAGTTCACCACGTATGGGTTCCAAGCCTGCTACTGTGAAGTTTGCGTATTGCCAGTATAGGTTCGTGGTGACTGCGATGGGATGGTGAGCCTGGGTTGTCTCTTTTTCTTGTATTGCTACCCACAGGCCCCACCCTACTAGACCAAGAAGTGATATTCCCTCCATCACCGCTATTACACATAGACACTTGCGAGGCATTGATTAGCAATAGTGTAGCTTCACCTTCTGGGAATCAAGATTTGCTCTGTGGAGGGTGGCCAAAATGTCGGCAAAACAACTTCACTGGGGCCTGCGATTTGGGCATACGGTTTTCACCAGGTAACCCTTTAGCTTTCTTGACAGTTGTTGGTGCTCCGAGTGCAGGCAGTGCCTATACGCGGTCCTCCCACCTCACTGAGACTCCAGGATACCTGGACTTAATCAAAGAGAGCCTCTGTCCATGAGGTCTTCAGTTTGTCTTTGATTATATCAGCCCTGTCTGTATGAGTGTGTGTCACGTCTGTTTGGACCCACCTGGTGCCTCAGAGTTGGTCTTCTATTGGATCACGAGTGACCACAGAGAGGATTGCTAATTTCGTGTGTTTGTTCTAGATTCGTAGGCTCTACCCAGAGGTGTCTCTTGATGAGTATGTCTTTGACTACTACTACAGGTCTGCCGTGTGAGTTGTTTTCCTTCATGGCCACCAGTGCTGATTGACAAGTTTCAATCTCGCTGAGTAATACTGGTTTTAGGTGTAGTGCTGCTTCCTCTCTCAGGAGCCTGCAAACAGCATCCCACAGTTTCATTCCTTACTCATCAGAGGTAGGAACTGGTTCAGGGCTCAGTCCTTCCTTCTCTAGTTGTTCTGTTGGCTCTGGAACTCGTCTACAGTGGCTGGAGTGAACACACGTCACCCTTCCTGTCGTTTTCGCAGCCGTGTGAGTGGTGAGAAGCAACTGAAATGGTCCCATCCACCTGGGCTTGTTCCACTTGGTCCGTCTGTGGTCCTTGACCACAACCCAGTCACCTGGCTGGAGATCATGCAACGGTCCCTCCGCTGGTGTTTGAAGAGCGTCCTTCACCTGCCTATGGAGAGAAGATAAAGCAGATGATAAGGTTACACAGTAATTCAACATCATTTCATCACACAACGCCGTGTCTGGAGAAGGAGGTACCGCGGGTCCAACTCCTGTGTATGGTGGTCGCCCATACAGAATTTCAAATGGGCTGAGGCTGTGTTTTGGTCTTATGCACATCCTCATTTGTGTAAGTGCCAATGGGAGGACCTTTGTCCAATTTCGTCCTGTTTCAGCGCACGGTTTACTTTTATAAAAAAGTATAAAAAAGTTTAAAAAAAGTTTATTTTTTAGAGTGCCATTTTTCTTTTTCTACTGTCCAGCGCTTGCTGGGTGGTAGGCACAGTGTTGTCTCAGATCAATTCCTAAGTGCGTGCCAATCTGCTTCGGCACTGCGCTGACAAATGGTGTACCGATATCACTAGAAATTTTGAATTCCCCACCTAGGAATTATGTCTCTTAATAATGCCTTTGCTACTGTATCAGTGTCCTGTTTTGAAGTGGGAAATGCTTCTACCCATTTAGAGAACATGTCTACGATTACTAGACAATACTTCTTTCCCTCACTAGGTGTCAGTTCAATAAAATCCAGCTGTAAGTGTTCAAATGGTTGTTGTGGTGTAGGGTGTGCTGCTTGTTCCATTTTCTTACCACGCCCTACATTGTGTTGTGTACAGATAACGCAACGCTCACAAAAATTTTGAGAGTAGTTTGAGAATCCCTTAGTAAACCACCTTTTATTAACCTCTGCTATCATTCCCCCTTTTGACATATGGGTCTTCCCATGTGTCAACTTAGCATAGTAGGAGAACATGTACTTAGGTAAGCAGGGACGGCCGTGTGGGCACGTCCAATTATCCCGTTGGGGTGTACAGCCTGCGTTGCGCCATAGAGCCTTTTCCTCTGGAGTAGCTCTCTGCTGCAGCTCAGTCAGCTGCAGTGAGGGGGTGACAGGAAGCTGTAAGCAAATGTGGTTAGAGGTTTGTGGTTCACCGGCTGCCTGCTTTGCAGCTGCATCTGCTCGCGTGTTGCCTAGAGAAACAGGGTCCTGGTTATTAGTATGAGCAGAGCACTTACACACAGCAATTTCTTTTGGGAGTAGAATTGCATCGAGGAGGTCAGACACAAGCTGGTTGTGTGCCATGTATGTTCCTGAACTGGTAAAAAATTTCCTGTGTTGCCAGATCTTGCCAAAATCATGTGCAACACCAAATGCATAATGGCTGTCTGTGTAAATGGTCACTGTTTTGCATGCTGCCAATTTGCATGTCTCTATAAGGGCACAGAGTTCAGCTGCCTGAGCTGAGAAGTTAGAAGGCAGTGTAATCTTTTTCAGGATCTCATGTTTTTCAGGATCACCCTGTTCTTGCCTGTGTCTGGGTCTCTAGCTGCAGATCCATCCACAAAGAGGATTAGCTCCGGGTTTTGCAGTGATTCATCTTTCAAATCAACCCTAGGGGAGCAAGATTCATTAGGTAGTGCCACACAGTCATGTGGTTCGCTGTCCTCCTCTGTTGGGAGAAGAGTGGCTGGATTAAGCACAGTACAACGTATGATTGTAATAATAGGCATGTCTAACAGTACTGTGTTATACTTTAACCACCTCTGTGTTGAGAGATGTGATGTCTTTTGTTCCAGCAGGAGGAGGGAGACAGCATGTGGGACAAAGAGAGTGAGATCAGCATACCCTACTATGTCCCTGGTACAGGAGACAGCTTTTTCTGCACCTGCCACCGCCCTTAAGCACAGCGGGAGTCCTGCAGCCACAGGATCTAATTTATCTGAAAAATAGCCCACTGGTCTCATTTTGTCTCCGTGCTTCTGCAAAAGGACAGATGACCTACATCCTTTTTTCTCATCAACAGTTTGCACTAAACTATCCCTCAGGTATTGATTATAGATTGTCGGTGACTCACAGTTGCATTGACATAGTCTGGGGAAAGTATATGGCTTACCATTGAATTGGAATGCAAACCAGTATTGGCTATCTGGATGAACTGGGATACTGAAAAAAGCATTAGCCAGATCAACACCTGAAAACCACTTACTGTCAGGAGGAACTTGGGCTAAAATGGTATATGGATTTGGAACGTCAGGAACTCTCTGTATTACTGCTGCATTTACTGCCTGAAGGTTTGGAACAAATCACCAATCATCGGGTTGGGGTGGTTTTCTAGCCTTTTTCACTGGAAAAATTGGGGTTCTCACCGGTGAGTCGGCGCATGGCACAATTACATCTGCTCTGCGCAGTGACTCAAACACTGGCCTGATACCTTCAATAGCGTCAGGTTTTAAGGGGTATTGTGACTGCCTGGGCCTATTATCAAATTTGGGGGTGATCACCATGGGTGTTGCACCCCTGATTAGGCCCACGTCATGTTTTCCTTTTGCCCATACCACATCGGGAACCTCCTTCAGTTGCGGGTGGATTTTCTCCGCTGTTCCTGCACCTGCTAGAAGAGGGAAGAGAAATACTCGCCCCGGACTGGGGTCTTCAATTAATGAGACGCTGCGCTGGGCATGTGCCACAATTGTATGTATTTGTTTAAAGACTCTCAATTTCCCATTGTATACCACGGAGGGGTCCTTAATGGGCTCCCACCCGTGTATGATGCTGTTACAAAGCCTCACCCATCTACCCACTTCTCTCTTGTCCCTGTCAACAGGCTTAGCCAGAGAGATGTGTGGGTCAGACCCCCGAACGTTGTAGAAAGGGCATTGGCCCTCTCGCAGTGTTACGGAGTAAGCACTGAAATTTTTTTACCAAAACATGCACGTTAACGTCAATGACTTGAGAGTCTTTAAACCATTTCTGTTCAAATGGGCCATCAGGGCCTTCAGCCACGTGTGCTGTACAGTGTAATTCTGTTTCAGACATATAATCGGTGCCCAATGAGTCTGTTCTGGATCGTGCTATTCTCATGAGACAATTAGTCACGTCCATCACTTTATCTGCATTCAGTTTCCACTCGTATACATAGAGGGGTGTTTCAGGACTATATTTGACCAGCTTGGGTTGACCTAACTGGACTTATAATCCAGAGTCTGATGACTTAAGGGAAATGTGCAATTTACACATTAAATCTTGTCCCAGTAAATTTACAGTACATCCAGACGAAATTAGAAATGGATGGGTAGTTTGTAGTCCTGTGTGTGTAGCACAGGTGAGTGGCACAGAGAATAGCTCTGCTGCCACGTGACCAGTCGCCCCCACTGACCTCAGACTATCTGTGGACAGTGGTGGTACTGGTGTAATCACCCCTTGTTGTATAACGGAGTGGCCAGCTACAGAGTCTACTAGAAATTTTAGCCTCTGATTCTCCACCCACAAATCAATACATTAATACAATACAAAACCACAAAAAAAGCTTGTATGTAGCACCTTGGTCCTCGAGAAACGCTGTCTCGTCTCACTGTACACTGTATTACATGTATATGGTTGAAATGAAAATTAAAGCCACTTGACTTGACTTGACTTGAATACATGGTAGTTTAAGAAAGGGTGCGCATGCATATTTCACATACAACTCAGTTAGAACTTTCTCACATCACTTCCCCCACATTCAGTGTCCTTTCTTAGTTCTGTCTCTGGCTTTTGACGTGTGTGTTGTATTGCATTGGGTGTGTGCACATATATCAGTATGTGTCTTATCTACAGTTTTGGGTGTAATGTGTTTTCACCTCATCCCGTTCCAGCGAAGTCCCCTCGCTGGTCTCTGCCTCTCAGTCCGCCTGAGAGTTTGTCCTTTGCCCTCGCGTATTGTGCTCAGCCGAATATGGACAGTCTTTGACAAAATGACCCTCTTCACCGCACTCAAAGCAGGCTCTACCTCTTCCCCTTCCAAAACCACTACCGCCACACCCTCTTCCTCGTCCTCTGTCACGGCCTCGTCCTCTTCCCCGACCCGTGACTTGTCCTTGGAACATGGTCAGGGTGGCGGTATGTAAGTCATTGACCTTCTTTTCATTCAGTACTTTCTGAGCATGGACAGCATATTGCTCTAACTTGGTCACATTAGCAGTTTCCCACTGAATACATTGTTATTTGACCATGGCGGCGATGGGTGAGGAAAGACGGTTAATGAAACTGTTTCTGAGCTGTGCCTCCCCGACTCCAGGAGGAGCGTAACCTTGTGCCAGTCCAGCAGGTCTCTCAATACCACAGTGTCTCTCATGCATTTCCATTAATCTGACCAGGTAAGCTGACACCGGCTCCTCATCGTTCTGTTTGCACATACTGTCGTGTTGTAAGAAGTTATCAGCCTTAGGCCGAAGGCTATGTTCAAGGAAATGTTTCTGACGCAAGTAGGGACAACTAGTTCTGACTGACAAATGGTGAAGGAAATGTTTCTTTGCGCAAACAAGAGCTACATATTTTGTTCACTTTGGTAGTATAAACTGATTGATGTTACATTATTACTAAATTTCCATTACACCCTCCTCTGTTTTCCAGTCTCAAACAGGGGTGATAGATGGGCTCTGGAACTGCCAGTCTGCTGTAAAGAAAGCTGATTTCATCTCAGCCCTTGCTTCCCATCACTCTCTTGACTTTCTGGCACTAACTGAGACCTGGATATCGTCACAGAACTCAGCTTTTTCTTTTGCTTATGCTTTCTCACATACTCCATGAGAAACTGGAAGGGGTGGTGCTACAGGTCTGCTGCTGTCTCGAAGTTGGTGCTTTACAACTTTTTGTTTCATTTCAACATCACATCCTTTAAGTTCCATGCTGTTGCAATTTCCTCTCCAATCAACCTTCTCATTGTTGTCATCTACCACCCCCATAGACCCCTGGTAAACCTTCTTGAAGAAATGGACATTCTCCGCAGTCTATTCCCTACTGAGAACACCCCTCTCACTCTCCTTGGAGACTTCAAGCTCCAGTCCTCTTGCCTTCTCCATCTTCTCTATTCCTTCTCTCTGATTTTCAACAGCTGCTCTCCCACACACAAAGGAGGAAATGCCTTGGACCTGGTCTTCAGCCGTTCCTCTCCAGCATCAGACATCACTTCTACCCCACTTCACATCTCTGATCATCACTTAGTATCTTTTACCATCACCCTACCTGCCCTTCCGAAAGCCAGCTATCAACACTTCTCTCCCACTAGGCGAAATCTTCACTCTGTCTCCCCATTCATCCGTCACTTCCTGCGCTCTATCATACCTTCCAGACCCTGACTCCTTTTCCTTCCTTCCACTGGAGCTAGCCACGGACACTCTCCTCTCCTCACTTTCATGAACTATGGATTTCCTCTGCCCAAACCCAGGAAGATCTCTCACCCTGCTCCTTGGCTATCGGCTGTGTTGCGTAGCAATCAAAGAGAGTTGAGAGAACGTGGAAGAAATCACAACTTGACACAGATCTGCTTTCTTACTCTGATCTCCTGTCCAAATTCTCATCTGATGTAACTTCTGCTAAGACTCCCTTCTTTAAGAAAAAGCTGGAACTCTCTGCACAAGATCCGTGCAAACTCCACAACATCTTTTCTTCAGTTCTCAACCCACCAGCTCCTCCTGCTCCATCCTCCCTCACTGCTGAAGACTTTGCCAACTTTTTTGATGGACAGATTCAACAAATCTGCCAGACATTCACTTCCACCCCAGCTCCTTCATGTCACGTCCACATGTCACACCCCTTCTATCTCACTGGCACAGTTTTCCAATCTAGCTACAGATGAGATCCTACAAGTCATCTCATGCAATCCTACCACCTGCTCACTGGACAATGCTTTGATCTCTCTGTCGGTCATCACGTAACCTTGGGGTAACTATGGAAAATCACCTATCTTTTTCCTCTCATATTGCTGATCTTTCTCATTCGTGCCGATTTCTCCTCTTCAACATCAGAAGGATCCGTCGATTTCTTTCCTCACAGGCCACTCAGATACTTGTTCAGTCCCTTGTCATCTCAAGACTAGACTACTGTAACGCACTCCTAGCAGGTCTGCCTCTGGGCGCTATTCGATCCTTGCAACTGATCCAAAATGCAGCTGCACGACTCGTTTTCAACCTCCCTAAGTTCTCCCACACCACTCCATACACTCCCTTCACTGGTTTCCTGTAGCTGCCCGCATCAGATTCAAAACACTGATGCTTGCCTACAAAGCCAAACATGGACCAGCACCCTACTACCTCAAAGCTCTTATCACACCCCGGACTGCACCCCGCGCTCCCTCCGATCCTCCAGCACTGCTCGACTTGTTCCAAGATCTCTCAAGGTACAGGGAAGACATGCATCTAAAATCTTCTCTGTTTTGGCACCTAGGTGGTGGAATGACCTGGATGTCCGAACAGCTGAGTCACTGGGTGTCTTAAAACGATGACAAAAAATTTACCTCTTTCTGAAGTACTTGGACTAGCACTAATTTATTCTTCAAGTCTCCACAAAAAAAACAAAAAACTTTGTGTTACCGCCAAGAGTTCTAGTGTGATAGTATTCTTAGCCCAGGTTCTAGTGAGTCAGTATCTGAATATATTTACTGATTGAGACTTCAAAGCACTTATGTAAGTTGCTCTGGATAAGGGCGTCTGCCAAATGCTGTAAATGTAAATATAAATGAGGAAGGCGGGGTGCCTCATCTGTTCCTGGCAGCCTACTTTCACATGAAAAATGGACTCTTATACTATCATTGTCACCTCCATCATGCTCAGGACAAAAACCCAAGCCATCATGCACCTGGCCCACACCCATCCACTGGGAAGAGTGGTGCTAAGATGATTGAGCCTTAGCATTAGCTTTGGCACTGCGTTTTTGCCACGGAGTCCTCACCCATTCGCCCTGCTGTGAGGCCTATAATCCCGGTACTGGGGCATTATTAAGTCCACCTAAGGCAGCCCACCCTGCAAAACCTCATGTCAGTGAGGTAGCCCCTCTGCTAAAAAAATGTCTAAATGTTTTGCAATAGTTTGTTTAGTGGTTCTGTATAATCTGCAGACCAATTTGGGTAGGCCTATATGCTGAAAATCTGACATTAAAATACATACTTATATTATTCAACTTATAGAATCATTTTTATTTTATTACAACTTTATGCTGACCATACACTAGAAGACTCTAAAGACAAGACAATCTATGATCTAAAGACAAGATCATACACCTAAGGCATCCAGACTTTCCCTTACAGACATTAAACTGTTCTCATTCTCACTAACCCTCTCTAGAGCATGGCTGCACAGCTCTAAAGCTGTAATCTTCTCCATCAGTGAGCCAACTAATATATGCTTTTATATGTACTCTGTGTGTGTGTGTGTGTGTGTGTGTGTGTGTG
>JAQQZR010000010.1:13084139-13102502 GCA_030068235.1 Notoglanidium macrostoma | reverse complement strand
CCCAAGAATAACTGATGCCAAGATCAAAGAGGGCATTTTTGTTGGCCCCCAGATCAAACATGTTATGAGTGACAAGCGATTTGAACATCTGTTAGTGGAGCCGGAAAAAAATTGCCTTCAAAGATGTTGGTGACAATTTTCTGGGAAATTACAGAGCCCCAAACTGCATTCAGCTCATAGACAAACTTCTCAAAGCATACAAGATTGAATCGGGTGATTCATGACTCACCCGGGTGAATCACCCGTATCCATTAAATAATTCAGGAGTCACAAATCTGAGGTCTCCATTGAACCGAATCCATTGAGTCCTAACTACACCATGTCAAAATTGTAAACTCCGTCACATAAACCAGTCATGAGTGAATCCGCCGGTTAACTTCCTCTACAGCCGGAAACATGCAGCCGAATCTGAATCGCTCACAGAGCGGGTTAGTGCCATGAGTGAATCCGCCGGTTAAACATAGCTGAATCTGAATTGCTCATATGAGCGGAAGGGGGATTCAGACCATGCATAGCGCAAAGCACATGAGTTCCACAGACTCGTTCTTACACTGGTCACTGATTAGACTTCATTAACTGAAAGAATATAGTCCAATCCTTCATTTGACCACAGTGCCTTTCTTACACATTCAAAAGATGCACACCCACACTTTCTTTTGTATCTAAGACGATTAAGATGACTCACAGCTGTCAATTTTGCAATACTAACTCAAGTGACTCGCACACACGTATCCGTTTAGTGAGTGACTCGGAGGGAGCCGAATCCTAAAAAGGAACTGAGCATTACTACAGCCATAATACAAGACAATGAAGTGCAACATCTCACTCAAGATTCATTTCCTCCACTCACACGTGGACTTCTTCCCCACAAATCTCGGTGCTGTCAGTGACGAACATGGTGAAAGATTTCACCAGGACGAATTTCACAAATTTCACTACGATGGAGAAACGATACCAGGGCAACTGGAATCTGTCAGTGCTTGCTGACTGCTGTTGGACACTGCAATGTGATGCACCAGACATTGAATACAAAAGAAAATCAGGAGCAAAACACTTTTAATTCTGTTGAATTTAATAGCTTATGCAAAACATAAACGTGACTAAATACGTTATTGTCAGTAAACATATAAATGTCTATTTCTCAGAGTTACTACATGATGCTGTAAAACCAAAACTATATACCCAGTATGCACAAAGTACCTATCACAGAGTACCTGTCACAATCACGAAAAACTTTTCAGGAAGCAAGACTTTTAAAAAAAATTGTTGTGTGGTGAGTGATGGAATAGTGTGAAGAAGTGGAGTTACTGTTAGCGCCCTGAAATTGATTATTTTTATTCCTCTTCCAACACAGCATATTGACATTATTTTTTTCCCCATTTCTTTTGCCTTCTGCTTTTTCTTCAGTAAAGCCTTTTAATTTTCCACATACAACAATCCCAACTTTCATCCTTACTTTATTTCACTGTACTCAATGTGTCTCATTTAAATGATAGTAAAAGTCTAAGGGATATAGAGCACTCTGTTCTTTCTTATTACTTTCTTGTTAAGGTGTCAGAAATCTTTGAAATACATCAGGAAATAAGCAAAAAAATGAATGGAGACTATATAGGTAAATCATATTATATTTCTATGTTGCTAAATAATGTGGGTACGTTTACACGCAACCAAGTGAAATGTGATGCATGCAAATTTTTACCGCAGACATTACAATTATAGATTTTTTTTGGTAAAAAAGACTTGGCTCAAATGGATTCAAAAACATTAAAATATACCACAAATTATCTGACTTGCTTTTTTTTCTACCATCAGAGATACTGAATGGTGATGTGTATGTGGATCAGAGCATGTTCCTGTGCCATGCAGAAACCATCTGCTGGCAGGACATCATGAGGAACCCGCATGTTGAGCTGCTGGTGGTACCGTCCACCAGCAGAGGGTTGTTGTAATGTATGTTGTAAGAGAAGTTTTTTCTCTTTTTTTTCATTAACTTTATGCATTTTTGAGTGCTTCTTTGTAATTATCTCATCATCAGTATATGTAGTTTTCCAATCAGACATTATAAATATATGAAGATAAAACTAGTTGTTATAATTTCTGACATATAAAACAGAGCCATGTCTATTACAGATACAACACAGAGAGAAAAGTAGTGACACCTCTGAATTTATAGCTATATGAGTTTCAATTACTTCAGGTTATTGCTGCATGCACACAGGAACTGTATACATGCCTAGATTTTAATTAGAACAGCATTTCACTCTTTTACATTCTGCCTTGAATCAAGATTCAAGATGCTTTATTTGTCACATGCTCAGTTATACAAGTACAAATGCAGTGAAATGAAGCCCGGTACACTCCCTGGGTTATGAGAACAATATACTAAAGAAATAAAGAAAAGTAGGTCATAATGGTAAAATAGTACAATAAAAAAAGAAAAATCCTGACTCTGTACGTAATATATTAAAGTTCAAGAAAACAAATATATTAAAGGCAGGATTAGCCTGGTTTAAACACGGTGTGTAGGGAGTGTGCAAATATGCTAAGCTGTGCAAATGTGCTTGTGCGAACACACTGAATGAGTATGTGTACGAGTATGATGAATGTGCAAGTAATGGTAATAAATAGTACGATATGTGTCCAAGCAAACAGATATATAAATAATACGTGTACCCTCAGGTATGCTCAAGCTTGTGTGGTTTTAAGGGTTTGTCCTGGTCTGATTTAGGAGTCTGATTGCTTGTGGATAGGCACTTTTCTTTAGTCTTTCTGTCTTAGCCCTGATGCTACAGCATTGTCTTCCTGATTTGAGCAAGCAGAACAGCATGTTGTCCGGATGTGAGAGGTCCTTGATCTTGAGTGCTCTTGAGCTGCAGCGTTGGGTATAAATGTCCTCAGGGAGGGCAGTGCAGATCCTTTGGTTGCGCTGAGCTATTTCCAAGCCAGGATGTTAGGTTTATAGCTAGAATGCTTTCCACTGCTCCGGGGTAGAAGGTTCTCAGGATGGCTGAAGACCTCTCAATTTCTTTAGCTCTCTGAAGTGGAATAGATGCTTTCTGGCTTTTGAGACCTGAGTCTGAGAGTGCACAGTCCATGTCAGATCTTCTGTGATGTGCACACCAAGGTATTTAAAGCTAAATACCCTCTCCACTGGTGTTCTTCTGCTACTAAGGGGAGTGTAGGCCTTTTAATGCTTCCTGCTGAAGTCCACAATCAATTCCTTAGTCTTGCTGACATTTAGTTGAAGGCAGTTAGCCTGGAACTATAATGACAGGTTCTGTCTCAGCACACAACCTTGTGGGCATCCTGTGTTGAGCCTCACCACCTGGGGTCTGCCTGTAAGGAAGCTCTGTATTCACTCACAGAGGTGGGTGTTCAGCCCCAGACTGCTGAGCTTGGATGACAGTCTGTGGGGAACAATGGTGTTAAATGCTGAACTGTAGTCCACAAACAGAAGGCTAGCATAATTCCCCTTCCTGCTATCCGGCATCATCAGTTGATCGGTTGTGACGGTAAGCAAGCTGTAGTGGGTCTAGAAAGATGAGTGAGTGAGGAGCAGATATAGTCTCTAATGATTCTCTCAAAGACCTTAACTAGTAAGGTTAATGCTATACGTAAGCCTGTAGTCATTCAGGTCCAAGGGGTTGCTGTTCTTTGGTATGGGGATTATTGTGGATCTCTTTAGGTGGGAACCTCGGACTGAACCAGAAACTTTTTCATGGTGCTGGTGAATGGAGTGGTCAACTGGTTGGCACAGCAATGTAGAAATCAACCAAAGATCCTATCTTAATCAGGGGATCACCCTGTGTTCACCAGGCGGAAGGCTTTTTTCACTTCTCATGGAGAGATGGCGATTTTGTATGTGTCTTGGATGACAACACTGCCCCCTCACAGGCCAAAGTTGTTGCTAGCTGGGTAGGTGCTAACGCTAGCATTGTTAGCTATGAAGCATGCAAAAAACGCATTTAGCTTCTCAGCAAACGAAGAGTCAGTTCTAACCACAGCAGCAGATTTCTGCCTGACGTCTGTAATGTTGCGCAGTCACTGCCAGATGTGGCAAGTATTGTTCATATGAAAGTGAGACTGCACACGCTCACTGTACTCATGGCATGCTGTACTCTGTACAAAGCTGCTTTTTACTTAAGCATGTCACCCGATACCAGCCCCACTTTGTACGCAGTAGTCTTTTTACTGCATTGCAAACAGATCTGTCCATACATGTTTTCTGACTGGAAGCTAACCAGGCTGATCGCTATATCCATAAACATGCTGACATTGTCACAGGAAAAGTGGTGGCGATCCAAGCCTACGTCTTCTAATGCTTCTCGCAGAGCAGCCTCTGATTGGTCAGACCAGTGCGTGATCTTCCTTGTCGGGGGTGGTTGCACAAGCATTTTTTTTTATATGCTGGCAGGAGGAAGATACTTTCGTGGTCTGATTTGCCCATAGCTGCTTTGGATATTTCTTTAATGGGTGTGTAACATTGATCCAGTGTGTGTACTCCCCTGGTTGCAAGTGTGATGTGCTGATAAAAATTTGGCATGATGACATGTTTGAGATTTGCTGTCCACCATGCCTGCAAGAGCAGCATCTGGGTATCTGTTCTGAACAGTGCAGAACATGCAGGAGATGCTTGTGTCCACTTGCAGTGGAATGTACACCACAGTCATGATCACTGCAGAGAACTCATGTGGTAGGTAGAAGGCCCCATGGTTCACACCAAAGATTGTTAATAATGAAGCACACACCATCCCCTTTAGATTTACTAGACTCCGCTGCTAGACCCAATTGAAGCACAAAGTGAGACACTAATGGTTTTATTGCTTGGTCCGGGACCTCTAGAGATGGTCAGGTCTCCAGAAAGCAGAAAATGTTGTAGTCTCTGTAATCAAGCTGGTACTTGATCCTGGCTCAAATGTCATCCAGTTTGTTTGTTAATGACTGGACGTTTGCGAGTAAGGTACTTGATGAAAATAGTTGCTTTATTTCAGGATATTGGGGTCAAGGCAATCTGCCAATATGCCTTGGAATGCAGTAAACTGCCCCTAACCATTGGAATACAGTAAGCTGCACCTAACCACATAAGCTGCACATAAGCTGTATATGAGGCATCAGATATGTGTCAAATTTAGACACCATGTTGAATTTTCTAAAGTCCACAAAGAACTGGACCAACTCGACAGTCTTGGGGACCAAAACCACTGTTCTGCTCCAATCACTTTTTTTACCCCAATGTTGAGTTCGTCATGAACCATATTTTTTTGTGTCCAAGTATGGGTGACTGTGTATGACCACACCTGGGGAGAGACAAAAACACATCAGAAAATTCCTCCTGCAACCTGGCAACCTGTGCTATTTGGGACAGCAAAAGGTGGTCTCCACAGGGGACCAGGGTGAATTGGGGGTATGTTTGGACTTTCCTCTGGTCCCAACTCCTCCCTCTTGGGAACCGCTGTCACCCGAGCAACAGGAACCTCCTCTCTCCATTTCAGGAGATTGAGGAGATATATTTGAAGTCCCCACCTCTATCCATTTGCCTGACCTCATAGTCGACTTCTTTGACTCACCATGTGACCTCAAAGGGTCCTTGCCACTTCGTGAGTAATTTAGAGCTTGGGATGGTTAGTAAAATGAGTACTTTATTCCCATAGCCAAGCACCTTTATTATGCAGCTGGGCGTTCAAATTCTTGCACCTATAGCAAATTCTCCTGAGTTAGGTGACTCAAATTGTAGAGTTTTGCTCTTAGGTCAAGAATATATTAAATTAAATTTTTAATAGAAGAAGGTTCCTCCACCCAATTTTCTCTAATGACATCTAGGACACCACAAGGCTTGCACCCGTACAATTAACTTAAATGAGAAAAACCAGTGAAGGCTTGCAGAACCTCTTATACTGTGAATAATAGGGGCTCGAGCCACTTATCCCAACTCTCTGTGTCTTTGTGAACGAACCTACGAATCATGTTTTTAAATATTTGATTAAATCATTCGACCAGCCTATCTATCTCTGGATGATAAACACTGGAACAAATCAATAATTCCTATAATTCATGCAGTTTGTGATGTGTGTGTGGTATAAACATTATGCATTGATCAGATAAGATCTCTTTTTTGGATCTCAACTTGGGAAATAATGTGGAATAGTGCCTCTGCAACAGTGCACGCAGAAATGTTGCGCAGAGGCACTGCTTCCTGGTATCGCGTTGCATAATCCTCTAGGACTAATAAAAAGTGATGCTCTCTTGCAGTCTGGTCTAATGGCCCAATGAGATCCATAGCAATTGCTTCAAATGGGATCTTGATTAATGGAAATGGGTGCAAGGGCACTTTTGAGCTGGCTGGCAAATTCACCAGCTGACATTTGCAACATTCCATGCATCACTTGCAAACATCGCCATGAATGTCCAGGCAATAGAAATGGCCCATAAGATGATTCAATGTTTTATCCTGTCCTAAATGCCAATCCATGAGATTATGATGATGAGCAATATGCTACGGCTCTTCGAAACCAATAACTGGCTCATCTCTTACGTAGTTTGAGTGTGTTGCATCACTCGATATAACCTATCCTTAATAATAGGAAAATGAAAATAGAAAAGTGCAACATTAGGCTGGATTAGAAGCATTTCTCAGTGTCTCACTGTGTGACTACTCCAGCAGGAAATTCCCAATGGGAATCCTTGTGAAGGGAGGAGGGAGTTCCCCTGACATGGAGCTGACATAGATGGCCCTAGTACCGCCTCACCTGCCAATGCTGCACACATTCCACACTGTGCTTTATTATGGCAGGACCTATCCATAAATATCCACCAATTTGTACTCAGAATTAGTGAATGGGTGAGTTAGGCACTAACTTCCACCTTTATACTATGCTTTTCTCCCTCAAATTTAATCAGGATGGGCACCAGTGGATTCTCATGAATATCTCATTTTACACACCTTACCTTCACCAGTCATGCATTTCCCAATGCCCTGCACTGAATCAGACTTTGGTAGACTGTAGTTTGGTTGCAGCTGAATACACCAAGGCCCGATAGGTACTCCCTAGCATACGCCCTGCCACTCAGTATGTTCCTGCTCAATCAGGGGAGGCCTGAGGCGCATCAGGAATGCTACTCAGGATCCTTGCTTCCATCAGGACATGCTGATCCCAGAACTGCCTGGCTTTCCACCACACCTGCAGACCTGCCCATTCTTTGCCCTGGTCTTGGTGAGCATAGATGGTTCCACCTGTGGAGAGAGTTAGTGGAGACAGGGAAATGAAAGGACAAGACGGTTCAGGAAAAAGGGGAGAGACACGGGTTCAAGGGGCTGGGTACCAGGGAATTGGTTTGAGGTTGTTCTGAGGACCCATCTTGGTGAGCCTGACATGGGGTAGGGTTGTGGCAGACATTGGAGCTGTACACCAGCTGGATCAGGCTCCAAAGTACCTGCTGATCCTCTGCCTGGGCCTTGTGAAGAGCCTGGAAGGTCTGCTCGTGCTTCAGGCACAGCTCGACAAGGGATTGTTGCATTTGGTGGACACTGGCGAGTCTCTCTCTGAGATGCAAAAACACACATCTAAGAGGTTTATTA
Source organism: Notoglanidium macrostoma (assembly GCA_030068235.1). NCBI lineage: Eukaryota > Metazoa > Chordata > Actinopteri > Siluriformes > Auchenoglanididae > Notoglanidium > Notoglanidium macrostoma. Next base: position 13,094,926 of record JAQQZR010000010.1, on the reverse strand, counting down.
TTTATCTCCTCCTAATTTGCTTATTATCATCAATTTGCTTATTGTGAAGATCGTGTTTGTGTATCAAAAAAGGAAAATTATTTACAAAGCTAGTAGAGCCACAAAGCTGCTGTGTATGAGCCTGCCCAAGTAACAAGCTGGAGGTGCAGTAGAATTATGTCAGGATGTGTGTCCCTTGTACTGTCATCAGTCCTAAAGGTAAACATCCATCATTCATTTACTGTCCAGGTATAGTGTTCAGAAAATATCTTATCTCACATTACAGAACTTAAGATGAAGACATAGCAATAAATATTTTTCATTGTTTGTTTCATGGGATTAATGTAGTTATGTTCCCTGTCTGGTCTTTTATCATATTAAATTCCTGCCTCTGACTGTTCTGTGTATCTAATGAGGTGAAACTTTCTAATAATGAAAACTGCAGCATAAAGAAAATGTAATGGTGCCTCTCACAGTCCTGCCCTGAACATTCATTATTAGAACATGCGACTAGTGAGGAAAAAAAAATCTGTGTGCTATTTATTGTTTTATTTATTGAGGTTTCTCATTTTGTTTCCTTCTCAGTGTGTATCTTTTTGTGCTGTTACACAGAAAGTGAGTCAGTGTATGAGGAGGAAATTTAAATGTCATTTTTAAATGTCAGTGTTTTTTTCAGTGTTTGTTGTCTCTATTTGCTGCTCACTGCAATGTTTTGTTCAGGAGGTTTAATGCAAGTTTCCTTTATAACACATTCAGTAGATTTTTGTTTCCATTTCACCATGGTTGGGACTTTCTTTTTAAAATAATAATAATTTTTAAGATTTCGTTTCAAGGGAACATGGCAGGCTTCAACATAATTGCTAATCTTAGCATCACTGAAGGCAAAACACTTTATAGGTGAGGAAAATATGCATATAATACATGCACAGTTTATGCATAAATACGTAAATGAATATGAAAATATTTTGGACATTAGATGATTTGAGTAGTGGTTTGTGATACCCCTTCACAGGATCAAATTTGATATTTTCTACTATATGTAGTTGTTTAAACTGCTGACTCTCCTCCTCCTTGCATTCACTCCTTGGTACATCACTTGGTTAGCATGATTCTGAATAAACTGCATTCCTCACCTCTATTTAACCCTGTAGGCTTCTTTAGTCAGTTACTATTAATAATGCATTTAGTACTTACTCCCACAACAATAGGTTAAGATCCACACGTTTGAGTACATTAATCATACTTTTAACATTCTTCACATTTAATATTCTACACCGCTCCATATCAAACACACATCATTATTCAAATCCACTTTAAATATAAAAGACTAAGGATAATAAATTCTTTAAGAATAAAAGCCTGAGCTGTTGAAGTACATTGCTGAATAGCCTTCTTCCATTCATTAACATGCTGATTTATATTTTCTCATCTCCTGTGTATATTTCTCAGCTCTGTGCCAAGCTCTATTTTCTTGACCTTTGTTGATCTCACCACCATTTTGGCCCTTGGGCACTTAAAAAATGTATGTTATTTTGAGCAGCTACATAAATGTTCTTATTTACTTTTGAAATTTATCAGAATTTCATAAACTGATACATATACTATCAGAGGAATGTATATATTAATATCTGCATTACAGAACATGTGTGCATAAAACTTCAACGTATCAACAATCACACGCTTTTTAACACAATAGCCATACAAGTCCATGGGTATGTTATTACCATAGAAAATTAGCAACACTGTTGTCACAGATGCTGTTACAGAAAATGACCAATCAATGCTGAGAATTCAGCAGCATTGTGAAATAAAAACGAGCAACTAATATGAAAGGATGCGCTTCAACACTCTCGATTCAACATGTTACCGCTTGTTAAATGTGAAATGGACACTATTAAAATGAAGGAAAAAATCCAGCAGAAAACATTAATACGTTAATTTAAACCAAGTCCATGTTGAGGATATAGTTAGTGTGTTGTGTAGTGCAGGTTGCGTTTGATGTCATTAGTTTGCTAATGACTCTGTAAAGAGGATCAATGGCTCCATTAGTTGTCTTGCTCATTAGCTGGTTATCCACACAGACCATTGAAGCAGGCTTATATAAACTTTGGGTGTGTGTTCAGACACACATTTAGCTTCACCATGTAAAGACGTTCCATTACTCATATTGTTTGCTGAGAATGGGTTTCTTGAACGCTATAGGGTTTATTCTAGTGCTTTTAAGACTGATGTGTTGTAACTTTTCCAGCAGGTTCACTACAGGCCAGAAGTTTGGGCCCACCTTTGGAATAAAAAAAAAAAAAAAAGATACACTGTTTTGTCTATCTTTTATTACAAGAAAAAATAAACAACAACCAAATGCTAAAAATGGGCACTCGCCCAGACTGGCTAACAGAGGGTAGGACAATCCTTATCGGAGCGGAGAAGCTAGGCAGACACATGAGTCAATACATGAGCAAAGCTCAAAAAGGAATTGGAACCAACACCAGAGGGTCAAAGCACCAGCTACTGGTTGATAGAACAATCAACCAAGACTCTAAGACTAGGCAGACCAACCTGAGCCGAGCCTGGATTGACTACAAGAAGGTCTATGAGTTGATGCCATATATGAGGTGTAGCAATCTTCGTTGGGGGTTGCAGGTGAAGCATGTAGTCCGTGTTCAGTGCTCGGTGCAGGTGAATGCCTCTTGTGCCGGCTTGTCTCAGCGAGGGGAAGGCGGCGGTCACACGGGGAAGTGGAAGTGTCCTCAGGCTCACCGGCCTCGCACTACGGGGAATGTGCCCAGAAGCGAGACACAAAGAAAGCTCAAACATTTAGTTTAAGAGCAGCTTTAGTCACCCTCGTGAGCCGTCACTCCCTTTTTAAAACCTGCCGCCGCTCGCTGGAGAGAGAAAAATCGTCTCTCTCCAGCCGCGCCGGGTTTTGCAGCTCTGCCTCCGCTGTGGTGACGTGTCTTCGGGGATGCCGTTATTCCCGACATGGATGAGTGCTTGTGTTTAGCCATTTGGCGGAGCTGTGTAGCCAGTAACACCACAGTGGATACTGGAATGCTTGGCACTATACAAGGCTAATAAGGCACTGATAAGCTTCATCAAGAACTCAATACGGATGTGGAAGACTACACTAGAAGCCAATTCCAAAGCCATCTCTCAAGTCAGCATAATAGTGAATTGGCCACAGGAGGAAATAGATGCCACTGATGTCAAGACATGGAACCTCCTCACGATGCACGGAGGGTTCCATCTGAAGTCCAGCTCTCTGAGACTCTACCAACAACAGGCAGAAGGGGGACGAGGATTAGTGATTGTCAGAACCACTATCCAGAATGAAACAAGGAACATCCATGGATACATCAAGAAGACAGCTCCCCAGGACGAGCTGATGAAAGAGTGTCTCAGGCAGCAGAAGACAGAGGAGGATGAGAAACCATTTTGGAAGACTAAGTCCCATCATTGAATGTACCTTCGGCTGGAAGTGGAAGAGGAAGTGGCTGACATCAGAAAATCCTTCCGTGACTAGAAAAATAGGCCTGAAGGACAGCACAGAGTAACTGATCATGACAGCACAAGAACAGGCCCTAAGTACCAGATCTGTAGAGGCAGGGGTCTACCACAATAGGCAGGACCCAAAGTGCAGGCTGAGCAAAGACACCCCTGAGACTGTCCAGCACATAGTAGCTGGGGACAGCATATACTTAAAGGTATACCAAGTGGTGGGGATAGTGTAGAGAACATACACAGCACAATAAACATACGCAGCACATAGCACACAGACTGTTTATAAACTCAACACGACACCTAAATGAAAGTGAAGGTGCTGTAAAGAGTCTGTGATGAACTGGGATCAAGCTGCAGGTGTTAATACTCGGGCGAGGTTCTTTAACCGGCTACTCTGTCGCAACAGAGCTTTTTACCTCCCACCCTCAAATTGCATATTGAAATAAATTGCATATTGCAATAAATATAAAAATAAGTGTGAATGAATAAGAAATACATAATCCTGTATTTGTTTTAGCTTTCTTGCGTCCTGAATGTTTTGAACACCCTGTATGTTGTAGATAAATTCATCAGTGCATCCTCTTCTCAGAAACACATTTCCGCACACACAAGTGCATGTTGAGGGTCAGTCTTACTAATAGGGGACAGCTCTTTTGATACGCAAGTAAACACTAAACACACTCTTGCATTCTTTTTAATTCCCCTCTGGGGTTGCATAGATAGTTTCTTTGGGATTTGGGAGAACATACATTTGAGCACTAAAAGCTCTTTTGTCCGCTGGTCATTCTTTCATGAAAGGGCAATGTTAATGTATTACCTTCCATATCTATGAGGATGAAACAATGAAATGAAACCACTTACTAAAACATTGCAGCAGGTGGTTGTTAGTCTCAAAAATTCTGTCTTTTCAACCTGCTGCATCACAATTTTTGGGAAAGCTTTCAAATCCAAGGTCATTTTCCCCCCTCAGGAGGCTCTGATGTTGTCCAGTGTGAATCACCTGCACCTGCCGCGTCTGCTTGGGGTGTGCGTGAGCCCTGACATGCAGCTGGTAACCCAGTTTAATCCCCCATGGCTGCCTACTGGGATTACATACACAAGCGAAAGGACAACATTGGCTCTCAGCTGCTGCTCAACTGGTGTGTGCAGATCACTAATCTAAGAGCCGTTTGTGTGTGTGTGTAGGGGGGATAAGGTCATTAAAAATTGTTAACCAATTCTCTGTATTATTCTCAATATCTCTGGTTGTAATTCTCTGTAAATTTGCAATGAAACCTTTTGTGAAACCTAGTAATGCGAACTATGATAATCAGGTTGTAACATTATTGTCACTGTTGAGTCAGAACCTTTATATCTGGTAATGACCTCCAAAATATTTCATATTCCTCCAAAATATTTTTTACTTTATTGTGTGGAAAACAAAAGGGTCATTGTGTTTCATTCTGAAATTTCTCTTATCGAATTTCTTTCTGAAATGTCTCATTCCCTATTTTCATGCACTGCATGCATCTATGATTAAATCATAGGGCTTAAAGGGGAAAAAAAAAAAGGCCTGGAGTAGCATAAGGGTGCTTCATTAAGTGTTCTTCAATCAAAACCTGCACACAAACTGCTGTAGGGAATCGGGCAGGTTCAGACTTTGTTTATCAGCTTTCCAATCTCCCCCCTGGCAAGCAGCAACGGCTGAGGAAAGCACCATTCTTGATTTTTTCATTCACTTTAGGTGTCCGTGTTATTAGTGATAGAAAAACGAAAACACACCTGGATCCACACAGCACGGCTCCTGTCTTCCTCTCACCTGCACTTTTTGCGAGGTTTTCCTGAGCTGCTTTTGGTGTTCAGGGAGATAACCCCTGTGTTGTCTTGGCTAAGGACGGATTTCCAAAGTTCTGGCTTTCTCACGATCTAACTGCAGGAGCATGTGTGTGAAAGGTGCAGAGAAAATGTGTCCCAAGCACAAAAGACGAAGGACACATTCGCAAGAACAACTTCATCAGCAACCCTTTTTTTCTTTTCAGCTTGTCACAGCGGTGCTGTCACGCAGAGGTGAGAGGAAACATGCTCAAAGTGAATGGCTACCAATTTGATATTCTATCACTTCTGATAGAGTTGAGTAAGTGAGGCAGTTTTACTGCTGGTTTCTGTGTAACCTATAAATGAACTCTGCATAAAGGTAGAAATGTAGTGCAATAAGTAAGGAATAAAACACTAAGTGTGGTGCTGGTACAGAAAAAAAAGGTTCTGAGCTAAAGAAACAGACTTGCTATTGCCACCACAATTGTGATTTGTAACAGAAGATGTTTTCTTCTAATATCACAGCAGCTTTTTATATAATTATGTGTACATTTACTAGGGACCCATATTTTGTGCATCTATTTATGTAAGCCTAGTGACTGTTTTGTGCAAATTAACAGATGATGATTCTGGAGAATTGACAGAGATGTGGAGGCATTTTACAATTATTGATCAAAGCAAAGCAGACTACAGACTGTTCTCTGTAAATATCAAGCACAGTACATGTTGCCTGATGCCACATCTTACACATAAAATCAGTATGAGGAATTCATTGGTAAGGCAAAAAAATGACTAGGGACAAGGTTAGGTGAGTTAAAATAACATCTCGTACCCTGGGCCTGTTGTTCTTGACTATCAGCCACTGACTTTGTGGGGTTCAGACACAATAGCCCTCTCTTTTCCCACTGAAAACCCACTTGACCCAAGGTGATGTAGCTGGCTAATGCACTTAATTTGAAATAAGCTCACTAACATTATAAAGAATGAGCCTAGTAGCCTAAATGTGTCATGAACCTTCTCTGGTGCACCTCACAAACAAGGCACAGCAGGGCACACCTGCAGTGCATTATTACTCATGCTGAAGACTATAAAGGGATTATTGCAACACTCACTCTTTGTGAGGCATTAGGCTCCATGCTGCTTGTAATACCTTACCAAGCCAGTTAATTTTAATAAGCTGTTTATTTTGACCTATAGTTTCTTGTTGGGGTTAGTTCTGTTTGATTCAAGTTTTGTTGTTTTGTGTTATATTTGTACATTTATTTATCTCTGAAATTATTATGTCAGCCATATTTAGTAAAGAACTCAAGCCACACCTGCGTCCTTTCTTTCTCATCCTGAAAACCTGACAGCATTCCTGGCCAAGCAAATGGATGCAGCAGACCCAGATGGCCTCTGGAGCATGTGTTCTGCTTGGAGATGTCACAGCAGAGAGTAGGAGCAGCATCTTAAGGAGATTAAGTGCCTCACAAGGTCAATCCACTGTGTTTCCACAGAAAGACTGGCCCTTGTGCACACAATCCCCCTTTGACTGTATGAAATATCTGCCAAATGGGTTCCTGCTTCAGTGCCACCTGCATATTGAGAACCTGATGGAACCAAAGCCCATGGGTTGGAGATGGATAAGATTCATGCTGTCCCAGCTTCTGCGGCCAACATGTGAGTGGCAGCACTCCTGGTAACTTCTGGACTTATCAATGCCAGAGGCTAACAGGTGACTCCCAGCATCATGCGTATGCACATGTCTGAGCCCACTCCCATGCCAAGGACTGATCTGACAGCCAACATTGTTATTACTTGTTATTGCCATGCTTATGCCCACATCTATGCTCACATCTGCTCCCAAGTCTTAGCCCATGCCAGAGACCAATGAGGCGGTATCCAATATCATGTCCATTGGTCCAGGTCTCCCAGTTTGTTGCCTTGATGATCTCTTTGGGAGTCGTGCCGTCTGCGGGGTGGGGGGGTTGTTTATTTGGTCATGAAACCTCTCTGGCAGAAGAATGACACTTCTGGGTTCCACAACACCTTGGTTTCATGGGGTTCCTCACAGCATGGTGGACACAGTTCCCAGTGGCTATTGTGAACACTTTTTCTCTCTGGATTATTCTATTAATTATGCACACCTGAAGCTGATTTGCTTGTCACACGAGGGACTAGACTTCATGCTGATGGCAAGTTTACTAAGCTGTTTCTTTTGATCTTTAGTTTCTTGTTGTGTTTTGCTCTGTTTGGCTTTTTCTGTTGAATATTTATGTATTTGTATATAATTTTATATTATTTATCTCATTTGTATGCCTGCCATATTTAGTAAACAACTCAAGCTGCACATGTATCCTTTTTGTCTTTCTGCCATTCTGAAAACCTTACAAAATGCATGAACATGCATTTGTATAAATGTTCCCTGGCTTCCCCGATTGGTTAAAACTAAGAAGGCTACTCATTCTGGTTTTAGCATTGACTAGTACAACAAGAAAAAAAATGGACTGGGCCTGAAAAACATCATGGAACACTGACAAAACAAGTTAGTTCCTGTTGGAGATGTTATAGCAGCTGTCAGTTCATCATCTACAATTATGGTTTTTTTCCCGTCTTTCTCATTAGAAATGATGTTATCGAGTGCTCTTGTATGAGACAATATCCTACTATAAGGTTCCGGTTTATAGCAGAATAGGTTATTGATGAACTAATTAACTGTGGCAGTATGTTTGGATGAGGCACTTTATTGAATATAAGGTACAGGCCTCCACCTGTTCTATTGCATGTTGTTGGCTGTGTCAGAACTTATTAGCACTTTCAGAGACCAGCTTGGCATCCAAAGTGACGATTCATATCAGATGGTGTGTTCTGTTGGACTACTTCCAGTATATGTGTGCCTGCTAGGTCAATTAAAACACTCAATAAACCTGTCAAGGAAACACTGGCATCTGAACACACAGTCATTGTGCTAAGCCCACATCACACCAAACACTCCTGCGGCTGTGAAAAACAAACAAACTCTGTACTCTAAGCTTTAAGTCCACTACTCTGTTGCCACTAAGTTGTCTAGAATGTCTTTGTATAGTTTAGCATTACAATTTACCTTCACCGGAACCAAGAGGCCCAAGCCTGTTCCACAGACATCTTTATCACATCTAATATATCTAATGTAACAAAGTTCAAACAAATAAGTTCTAACAAAGTGTGGGTGTTAAATGGCTATGTATTTCATCATGGTTGTTCAGTGTAAGGATGTTCAGGTATGTGCTTTAATATTTCAATATTTCATGCAAAATGTCATCTTGTGTTGGCTGTGACGCTATTTGCATATCTGAGATTGCTGCCTTCGTTTATTTTAAGCTTTACAGATTTGGATAAACCTCTCTGTATTCATTATGCAGTAATCATCACTTGGTGCAAATGATGCAAACCCTATTTGCGTTCACAATTAATTGTGTGTGTATGTGCACACAAGGTTGTGATCTTGTGTCAAGTCTTCTGCTGTGCCGTCGGGTTTCATTTGCACATAATTGAAATGTACGAGAACAAAAACAGCACAAGTGTCTGTGAAATTGCAGCAATTACCATAAGTGAAACATGGCAATTAATAGCATTTCTTGTCTTAATTTGCATCTTTATTTGCATGTCAGTCAGCTGAACTTTCCTTCCCATCTCTGAAAAAGTGTAAGGTAAAGGTTGGAGAAGTGTTTATTATAGCGTTCATCTGCGACTGTAACTGTAGTTGCAGTAGATAATTTTTCTGACCAGCAGACATTTTGTCCTGTATCACCCCAAGCTACTTTAACAGCCCTGCGCTTGGGCTAGCTATTGGAGTGGCCCCTGTGAATGAGCTGTTATTATACAAACAATAACATATTTAACCGAGGCCATTAATATAAACCCATGATTTGCAGCTGCATTAATGTCCAAGCTTCCGTTATAGAAAAGTAATCAACACCCATGTCCATTTTCATGGTACATAATTCTTGTTTTATTTGTATAGCGCTGTAAGTATATACATGTTTATTGTTAAAAGTGAATAATAATAAAAAAAACAAAGAAAAACCTCAGGTTGAAAACCGTTAAATTATAAATTGCGTATAGAAATTTAGCAATTATGGTGCTAATTTATTGGTCGGTGCCATATTTTCATTTTTCCTGGGAGAAGTTAGCATTTATGTGCTGATGGACTCTCAGAACCGAATCGAATCTTAGCTATGAAGATGCTCAAACCTGCAGAGGTTAGACTGAAGTGAAGAGGACAGCAAGGTGCAAGCTGCTCTTGCATCCTAATTCCATGTCATACAGACTTAATATGACAGGACTGAACATTGAACCCTGGAGCAGTCTTTCAAAAGTGCTCATAAGGTGAGAGATTTCCCTATCTTTTTTTCCCTATTGATCTACCTAACAATAATAAGAAGAAGAATAAGATTTTAGTGAAATCTCCAAATCACATCAACTGATTTGGGGCTCTCTTACCTTCTCGAACGATACTGAGGAGTACAATGAAGACGGGATGATCAGAATGTTCACTTCAAGCCACACTAGCGTTAATACATATTCATGAAGCAAAAAGAAATCTCTTAGACAAGGAATACATTGAAGTTGTAAATTAAATCTTACAGATTGCAACTGTTTTCATGTTTGTTTTTTCCAGGTGAATCAAACATGGTCGAATTGAACTTATTTCTTGAAGGGTTTGATGTATCAATTACAATTATAATTATGTGACAGATTCTAATCACTTCCCCATTAATAATAATAATTGGAAATGTAATGATTGTGATGCAGTTTGACTGCTTGAGTAACTAGATAAGTTCACGGAAACTGTTGTACTGTGATCTTAGGAGGGAACGGAGAGTGTAAAGCAGAAACATGGACTGAATTATTATATTGATGAACAGCACAGTCATCACTTCAGTAATTCAGGTTACAAACTAAGCATGGATGTCAGATAAATAACAAGTAAATCAGTTGGCAAGCAACCTCACGCTGTCTTTTTCTTTCCTTCTTAATCTACGCGTTAAGCGGCTGAAATTTGCCATTGACTGATTTACAGCTAAAGGGAGCTGCTTCACTTTTTGACTCATTAATGATCCTGTCAAGGTCGGATGATTGATACTGACAGTCGGCCCCGGTTCAAAGAGCTCGCTGAAGACTTCTGCAGCACAGCAAGAGGGTCTCAGAGATGCCTAGTCATCCAGGTGAATCTGTAGCAGAATACCAAAATTACCCCCAGCATAAAGAATGAACTGTTTTCTCCTTTTAGCTTGGACACTCTCTGGATCTAGAGAGTATTTGGGATACTTTTTGTATCCTGGGAATGACTGCATGAAGCTGCCAAAGTCTTTTTGGATGGTCAGAGACATGAAGGATGATGAGGATGTGGTTCCTCAAAACCTCAGTGCTTCTGTTTCCTCCCATCCCACATTTTCTGTATATACTGTAAATTATACTGTATACAGTGCATCCGGAAAGTATTCCCAGCGCATCACTTTTTCCACATTTTGTTATGTTACAGCCTTATTCCAAAA
>JAQQZR010000010.1:13063968-13077484 GCA_030068235.1 Notoglanidium macrostoma | reverse complement strand
CCCAAGATGCTGGGATTGGCTCCAGCTTCCCCGCCACCCAGACGGATAAAGCGCTATAGATAATGGATGGATGGATTGTAGAGACAATAACGGGGAACGCTGTAAATAGACTGAGACTGTAGAAAAGAATAATAGGTACTGTAACTGTGACAGTAATAGAGAGTGAATTAGAGACTTTAAAGGAAACAGTAAGAGAATTTAATAGAGATAGTAAGACATATATAGATACTGTAATAAACACTATATGGTAATAGAAACTGTAACTGTAGAACTGTAGGTTCTGACTCTGCATTTGAACCTGATTTCATTTCCAAGTAGTTTTATTTGAATTCAATTTAATATTCTATTCTGAGGTTTATTGAACCCAGAAACGCCACTCATTCATTTTAAGGTTTATAAGTGGCAGCTGTGGCATTCATTCAAATCTGACAGGAAAGAGGAGTCCAGTGGTGTCCATAAAAAATGAAGTGTTTTTGGTTCATTTGGCTCGGGGACTTTCTGTCTCACGCCAGTGTAGATTTTATTCCCTGCCCTGTTCTGATCTTCTGAGCTCTTCTGTTATTATTCCTTATATCTGGAGTCTTCTTTTCTTTCAGCCGTTTGGTTTGTGTGGATGTCCCATGTGTTTCTCTTATTCATTTTTTATTTTGTTTGTTGCTTTTATTGCACTTTCCATGTACTCTTGCCTCTTCTACTCTTGTTCTTTTTAGTCCTGTTGTTATCAAATCTGTCATAGTGAGCCTATTCATTATGTTCTATTTCTTCCTCAAGCTCTTCGTTCCACCGTGTCCTTGTGCTTTGCAACTGTCACTAATGGAGCAGCACAGATAGAGATGTTTAGGTGAAATGGGCTTCATCTTTTCATTGCGTGTGTGCATGTGTGTGTGTGTGTGTGTGTGTGTGTGTGAATGGAAAACAGGGAGTTACAGTTTCTCTGTAACAACAGAAGCTGTTGGAAAGCTTTTACTGTATATCCTATTGGTAATTGTTGCTACATGATTAAATGCTCAATCCCATTGCTTTTACCATGTTCCACCGACAATCTGCTCCTTTCTCTCTCTCATTCGGTTAATTAGGACAGTGAGTCCTCAGGCACACACTTCATCCATGAATCAAAAAAATGTTCTAGAACTAGAAGAAGTAGAAGAATGGTTATTGGAAGTTGACAGGTTGACACATCTCTCTACTTTTGGGACCGATTTCTTAGCTTGCTCCTCTCTTTGCTCCATTATGGATGAAGTAGTAGGATGCTTCCAGGACAGTAATGTACAAGATGCAACTTTACCTCAGTCTGTTTGATCACTAGGTGGCTTTTTTTGGAGAGGAATCTTCTCCCAGAGCTTGCCGACTCGGGGACATAAGTTCAAAATGTTTAGTTAATATTTGTATAATGAAAGTACCTTGTATACAAAGTTGAATTACACAGTTTGCTTAAGTTTTCGGTTTCCCCATTCCAATTAACCCTTTAAGCGCCAGGGATTAAAAAAAAAAAAAAAAAACATTACTTTTTGACAAAAAGATTTCAAAAGGCTGCAGTTTGAAAGTGGTTACATATAAAGCGCTACCGTAAAAGAGAAAAATGACGTCACTGACGACATCCCTCGGAATCTTCATCAGCAAATAACTGACACGGGTAAGTGATGCACATGCACCCAGCTGTCCACATGATGGAAAAGAAAATGTGATTCATCGAACACGGCTCCATGCTCCAGTCCTGATGCTCATGTGCCCATTGTAGGTGCTTTCGGTGGTGGACAGGGGTCAGAGTGGGCAATTCAAAAGTGATCGTGTGAGCACATAGAGTGTGTTTAGAGTGTGTGTGTGAGCATCTTTTAGGTTGTGTCGGAGAGAAACATTGAGCCAAAGACATATAAACCAAAACATAAAACCTCAGACCCATATGGTTTCTTTCAGAATTACTTGAAAGTTATAGCGTCATAACCAAACAAAAGTGTCAATTCTCTGTTTGTTATTTTTGTCCTGACCCACAGGTAACGTTGGCAGTTCATTGAGAAAACTGATCAGCAGTGTGTTTGTAGTGAGTGACAGCATCACCTGGGGAATGTGGTGCAAGCATGCTTAATTAGGTGACCTGGTATTGACTGGGAAAAAGCCAGCCAGGAAGCCTGAAAGTAAAGCCTAATTAAGTGCTCCTGTCATTGTGTCCCATTAGCCTGACAGAATAAAGAGGTGTCAGGGTGTTTAACGGCAACATTCCTGCATCCCAATGCTGTGTGTGCTCTCCTGATAAGCAGGGCTCCTAATTTTAATGAAGGTAAACAAGAGCTAGCCGACTTCTCATGTTTTAATTAGAGGCAGGTTGAGCACTTATACACACAGAAGACTGGATGGAGCCTGGGCATCGCTTCCTCTTCAGTACACTTTCACTTTTTTTTTCCGGTCACTATCATGTTCGCGCACATTCTATGATAGATAGCCTCGTTCTGGGTGTGTCATAAGCACAAGTTGCATTATGTTCTGGAAGTTGTTGTTTTACACAAATAAGGACTGCTGTTTTATAAAATAAGTGTCCCTCTTAGAGACAACAACGACGGAGCAATCATTTAGCATTGTATTCATTTCGTTTAATGTTACTGTACTAGCAATGTCGGTGTCAAGAAATGAAGAGCGCGTGTTCTCTTCACAGTGCGTCTAATATCTGGGACAGTATGGAAATAAACCACTGGGAAGAACTCGACACATGGGCAAGAAACAGAGTGTGCTGATTTATATTTCCCTCCATACGCTCATATTCACAAGGACACTTCTTCATGTCGCACGCTGGGACGCTTACAGACATGCAGCACAAATCAAAAGACGCATCTGAGAGAATGAAAAGATGCACGGGTCCGATTCACTCTGAAGTGTACAAGCTGCAAGGTAAGCCGTAGGTTTATAATGAATGAACTCTTTCACATGCATCGTTTCTATAGCAACGGCTTGATTAAACAGATGTCGATACGGAGTTTTCGGTAAAGCAGAACTTTATTTAACATTTATGAACGGAGTCTCCGTCGTCAGTACTTTGCACCAGTCTGAGGTAAGGTTTTACATCCTTACTTAACACTCTACATGAAGCGTTCCGTCATGCATAATTCACAGCCGTGACAAGTAAGGACTTTTGCTGAAGTCTTTATCTAAAATACTTTGAACTAGCACACGCCACTGCAATGCAACATGCTGCTAGTTTATCGTTTAACTCTGCTCTGTTGTTTTTGCCCTGAAGATTCAAGGTGACAGATGATCAGCGCAAATTACTCTGTTCAGTCAGCGCTTGCTCAGAGCTCAATCTGCGCTTTGTAGGTTTCACTGTAGATGAAACAAAACAAACGCGCCAATTTGCTCCCATGTGATAGCGATCCTTTGATGATTAGCATAAAACTAGCATAATAACCGTGTTCTTGTCTTCTATCATTTGCTTATATTCCAGGAAAATGTACTCTTTGAGGGGGGAAAAAAAGCCCAGCTGTGGTGCAAGAGATCCATGAACCAAGGAAGAAGAAGAAGGAATAAAAGAACCTTTTCATAACGCAATGGCTAATTAGTGCAGCATACGCCTTGAGTTTCAAAGAAACTGTGCTTTTACTACTATGTATGAGTCAGTGTTTGGAGGATTATGGCTCGAAGGGTAAGATGTGTGTATAATCACGGTACAGCTTTTTCTATTGAGCTTCTTTGTAGAGTCATTAACAATATCTCGGTGCTAGAGGACATCCAAAGAGTCATGAGCTGTTTATAGATTTTACACACACACACACACACACACAGTTTTTAGGATTTGGGGACTGCTGTGGAAAAGCACAGCTTATTCAGTACCATGTAGTGAAACTACAGGCCCCGGTGATAAAAAGCAGTGGCTTTGTGTTAGCATATATCACTATAAAACTGATTAAAGGTTTGTCTTTATTTGTTAATAGATTTGCAGATTTTATTGTGTTTTTTGAAGAGGCGCAGAACTATTTGTGTCAGCATAAACTGCCACCTAACAACGTGCTAATAACGTGCTAATAACGACTAACACACACAGGTTTGCCTGGTTTACACACCAAGTACGAACACCAGCAGACTCAGGAATCAATCTTCCAGCCTGCACAAATTCGTGTCAGTTGACAGTTAGAAAAAAAAAAGAAAAAAACACTGGCGAAACCTTTCATGGACGTTCATTCATACACTTGGTGCATGCGTAGTAGGAGTGAATTGAATCAGATTAGAGAATTCAGTGGCACTGTGCTACAAATATACATATAGTTCCTTACAAATCTGATGGAAGAATTACGAGTGGGAATCATAATCCGAGATCTCAGGCAAAATAATGAATTGTCCTCTAATTTGACAGTAAGATGAGTAATCGCTATAAAGCTAATAAAGTAAATGCTCACAAAATGAGAACTAGATTATTTGCTGGTACATAAAATGTGAGTACAGTCTGAAACCTTCATTCCTTTTTGGCTGCACTTTTTATTCTTTTTATTTTTGCTTCCCATGCCAGTTTCCTCACAACACAAAAAGTGCTATATGTGCTGAAAGATGAGTGCTGCAGTGTTTTTTTCTGTTTGTTTTTTCCCCCACACACTGCCACCCATCGCTCTGATGAATACAGCGTTACAGCACTATAATTACACTGTCAAAGGCCTATTCATTCCTAAGTTTTATGACAGGCTGTTCCGGTAAAGGAAAATAATCAAAGAATAATCAGATCTCAAATAACTGAATTGTATTTTCAAATACGTATGTACTATTACACAAATTACCCTCCATTCATCAAACCAAATCCCGAATCACTGCAGAGGTTCGAGTTTCAATAACCTCTTAATAATCAGATCATATTTAGTTTATAGTAAGATCACTTGTTTCAGATTAAAAATAGCTGAAAATTATTTGATGAGGTGCAAGACATTTTGTCAATAATGAAAACTTGTCAGCAGTCTGTTGCTGGAACGTGTGTGCGGTTGATTTATAAGTGAGCTGGTGTAAGTTCATTAATGCACTACTGTCTTAGTCGTAAAGCTTGTGCACAGATGAGAAAGGAACAAGAATTTTCCAGATAAGGGAGACGAAACCTCAAATTTAGTCATGAAAGCTGCTTTTAGTCAGCTACACACAATCCTTTGCTGATCCAAACAGCTCATGCTGGTCACTTAAATATAGTGTTTTTCAGGGTACCCAGGTGACAGCATAGGAACTGTTGATATAGTGAAGTTGTCTGTGGGGAGACGTTAATTGAACATGTGTGGACGGAGTCTCCAGTGTCAGCAGTTTTATATTAAATATAAAAAAATTAATGACTTTTAAGTTTTCTGACATCATGTATATGTATATAGGATGTATACATATATGTATACATGTGTGCTTTTTGGTTCTATATTGAATTTCTTCTCTACTGCTAAGGTAAGATTCTGACCTTAGTGTACTAGCTACTTGACTTGGTTGGACCTAGATTCTTTTCACTAGTATTTGCTGTTTCTGTGGTGTTATTTAGAAGTGTCTGCTGGTCTGTGCTAATTAGTCTTCTCAGGTGTCTAATCAACAGTAGTTTCGTTCTCCCTTAAGGTGTGAATTGGGGGCAGGGCTCACTAACATATATTGAAGGTGTATCTGCTAAAGACACCTGTGTCTGTAGCGGTCTGCATTAGTTAACACATTCGACAAAGAACTCAGAGAATTAAACTAACTGATTTAACTCCTGACTAGACTATTGACATGTGCCTCAAACCCATCTCTGTTCTCACAAATCTTAGACCCAGAAGATCTCATCCACAATCCAGAGGCCATATTACCAGTAACCTTATCTACCCTCCTCTGTTTTCCCAGTCTCAAACAGGGGTGATAGGTGGGCTCTGGAACAGCCAGTCTGCTGTAAAAACACTGATTTCATCTCAGCCCTTGCTTCCCATCACTCTCTTGACTTTCTGGCACTAACGGAGACCTGGATATCGCCACAGAACTCAGCCACACCAGCAGCTCTTTCCTCTTATGCTTTCTCACATACTCCATGAGAAACTGGAAGGGGTGGTGGTACAGGTCTGCTGCTGTCTCGAAGTTGGTGCTTTACACCTCTCTCTGTCTCATCTCAACATCACATCCTTTGAGTTCCATGCTGTTGCAATTTCCTCTCCAATCAACCTTCTCATCGTTGTGATCTACCGCCCCCCTGGACCCCTAGGAAACTTTCTTGAAGAAATGGACATTCTTCTCAGTCTTCTCCCTACTGAGAACACTCCTCTCACTGTCCTTGGAGACTTCAACCTCCCCATTGACAAGCTCCAGTCCTCTTGCCTTCTCCCTCTTCTCTGACTTTCAACAACTGCTCTCCCACACACAAAGGAGGAAATGCCCTGGACCTGGTCTTCAGCTGTCCCTCCCCAGCATCAGACATCACTGATACCCCACTTCACATTTCTGATCATCACTTAGTATCTTTTTCCATCACCCTACCTGCCCTTCCGAAAACCAGCTGTCAACATTTCTCTCCCACTCTCTCCCACTCAGCGAAACCTTCGCTCTGTCTCCCCTTCCTCCGTCGCTTCCTGCACTCTATCATACCTTCCAGACCCTGACCCCTTTTCCTCCCTTCTACTGGAGCTAGCCACACTTTCCTCTCCTCACTTTCCTCAACTATGGAATTCTTCTGCCCACTATCTTCCAAACCCAGGAAGAACTCTCACCCTGCTCCTTGGCTGTGGAGATGCCAAGATCGGATGTGTTTCATAGCAATCAAAGAGAGTTAAGAGCAGCACAGAGAAAGT
This sequence comes from Notoglanidium macrostoma, assembly GCA_030068235.1. Classification (NCBI taxonomy): domain Eukaryota; kingdom Metazoa; phylum Chordata; class Actinopteri; order Siluriformes; family Auchenoglanididae; genus Notoglanidium; species Notoglanidium macrostoma. The sequence continues at coordinate 13,070,738 of JAQQZR010000010.1, read as the reverse complement.
GGAATAAATCACAACCTGTCCAAATTCTCATCTGATGTAACTTCTTCTAAGACTGCCTTCTATAAGAAATAGCTGGAAATCTCTGCACAAGATTCGCGCAAACTCCACAACATATTTTCTTCATTACTCAACCCGCCAGCTCCTCCTGCTCCGTCCTCCCTGACTGCTGAAGACTTTGCCAACTTTTTTTGATGGGAAGATTCAACAAATCTGTCAGACATTCACTCCCACCCCAACTCCTTCACATCACACTAAGGATTCCCTTTCTACCTCACTGGCACAGTTTTCCAATCTAGCTACAGATGAGATCCTACAAGTCATCTCCTCATGCAATCCTACCACCTGCCCACTGGATCCTATTCCTTCCACAATGCTCCAGACCATCTCTAAAGACCTTATCCCCTTCGTCACCACCATCACAAATAGCTCCATAACATCTGGTGTTGTACCTTCAACATTCAAAGAGCCCATGTTATTGCCATCCTGAAGAAACCCACACTGGATCCCTCAGACATCAGCAACTACCGACCAGTATCACTTCTCTCTTTTCTTTTTAAAATCCTTGAATGCACTGTCTACAATAGACTGTCTCTCGATCTCTCGGAGGACAACCTACAGGATCCTAATCAGTCTGGTTTCAAAGCAGCACATTCCACAGAGACTGCCCTTTTGGCAGATATATCATCATGCATGGCAGCTCATCAGTTGAAACTCAACCTCAGCAAAACTGAACTGTTATTCATCCCAGTTGATTCTTCCCCACATCAGGATCTTGTGATCTCCCTAGACAGTTCTTTGATTCTTTCATAATAACCTTGGGGTAACTATGGACAATCACCTATCTTTTTCCCCTCATATTGCTAATCATTCTCGCTCATGCCGATTTCTCCTCCTCAACATCAGAAGGATGCATTCATTTCTTTCCACACAGGCCACTCAGATATTTGTTCAGTCCCTTGTCATCTCAAGATTAGACTACTGTAACACGCTTCTAGCAGGTTTGCCTCTGAGCTCCATTCAACCCCTGCAACTGATCCAGAATGCAGCTATACGACTCTTTTTCAACCTTCCCACACCACACCATTGCTACGCTCCCTCCACTGGCTTCCCGTAGCTACCCCCATCAGGTTCATAACACTGATGCTTGCTTACAAAGCCAAAAATGGTTATTATCACACCCTTATCACACACTGCACTGCACCGCTCTCCCTCCAATCCTCCAGCAGTGCTCGACTGGTTCCACCATCTCTCAAGGTATAGGGAAGACATGCATCTATACTCTTCTCTGTTTTGGCACCTAGGTGGTAGAATGAACTTCCCCTAGATGTGCGAACAGCTGAGTCACTGGGTGTGGCATCTGCCAAATGCCATAAATATAGTGTAAATATACAGTTGTGCTTGACAATTTGTGAACCCTTTAGAATTTTCTATATTTCTGCATAAATATGACCTAAAACATCATCAGATTTTCACACAAGTCCTAAAAGTAGATAAAGAGAACCCAGTCAAACAAATGAGACGAAAATATTATATCTACTTTTAGGACTTGTGTGAAAATCTGATGATGTTTTAGGTCATATTTATGCAGAAACAGAAAATTCTAAAGGGTTCACAAACATTCAAGCACAACTGTATACAGGAACAACTTTGTAGCTGATATAACAAGTGATAACAGGAACTTCTACAGCATTACTACATTACTAAAGGATGTTCTACAACATTAAATGAAATCTGTACAAAGATAAAAGTATGTTCTTTATTCAAGAAAAATAAAGGCCAAATGGCTGTGGTGTAAGAGGAATAAAACACATCTGGACATGGAGTTATGGGAGAATAATCATCTTCAGGATGGTACCAGGGTGGTAACTCCACTTGGATTGTTGGACATGTACATATTAAGGATTTTAGCTAACTTTGCACTGTAGTGGAGTTTAAGGAAATCTTGTACACTGGCAGTCAGACCTCGAGAGTGGAGCTATTAGAATGCAAGCAGAAGCCTGATAAATGGGATAAACCGGTGCTGACAGCCTCTGTTTCCTCCCTCCAGTGGATAACTGGAAATCCATGGTGCTGCATGTTAAGTGACAGTTACACTTAAGAAACAATACAAAACCAAAGGGTTATGAAATCCTAGCACAGAAAAACATCTTTAATATAGGCAAATTCAATTACCAATGTTTCTTTATTGGACTGTTGATTTTTTTAAACAAAAGATTAAGCTTTAAAGCTTTAAATTTTCTCATTGTATTGCCAAATAATTTAGCATGTTTTTAAGCAGACAATTTGTGTCATTGGAACAAGCTTGAAATATATATATATATATATATATATTATATATATATGAAATTTAGTTTACTTGAAACTTATGACAGGAAATACTACAGCGGATATAAAAAGTGTACACACCCCTGTTAAATGCCGGATTTTTGCAATTTAAAAAGTGAGACCACAATAAATCATTTCGAAACGTTTCCCACCTTTAATGTGACCTATGACCTGTACAATTCAACTGAAAAACAAATCTGATATTGGAAATAATACAAAAATATGTACAATAAGCAATAAGCCTAAGTGTACACACACTTAAGCTTATACTTTGTTGAAGCACCTTTTGATTTAATTATAGCATTCACTCTACTTGGGTAGGAGGCTATCAGCATGACACATCTTGACTTGACATCTTGACCACTCTTCCTTGCAAAAGAGGTCCAAATCTGTCAGGTTGAGGCTGGGCCATTCTAAAACGTTAATGTTCTTGTGGTGAAACCACTCTTTTGTTGATTTGGATGTATGCTTGAGGTCATTGTCATACTGAAAGGTGAACTTCCTCTTCATCTTCAGCTTTCTAGCAGACGCCTGAAAATTATGGGCCGAAAGTGACTGGTATTTGGAACTGTTCATAATTCCCTCCACCTTGGCTAAAGCCCCAGTTCCAGCTGAAGAAAAGCAGCCCCAAAGATGATACTGCCACCACCATGCTTTGCCATGGTTAAGGTGATGTTTTTGTGTCAAACGTAACTTTTGGAATTGTGGCCAAAAAGTTCAACCTTGGTCTCGTCAGACCGTAACACATTTTCCTACATGCTTTTGGGAGACTTTTTAGGAGAATACGGGAGATTGTCACATGCAGTACACAACTAGTACTTGCCAGAAATTCCTGTAGCTCCTTTAGCGTTGCTGTAGGTCTCTTGGTCTTTACGTCAGCTTTTTATCTGGGTGTGCGTTGACCCGTGAACTCAAAAGCCTTGGGTGGGAGGGGAAGTGGAGGGGAAGGCGGTGATTTTGGTTGGTAAATAAATGGAGCTGCTAATTTATTAGAGTTAATTAATTGCACACCAGACTGTTTTCTTACGTATGTTTCCGAAGAAGAATTTGTCACCCCTTCCAACTACAAACACAAGGATTTTTGGTGCTGAAAACCTCGGCAAGTGAGACCCCTATAGAGAGACAGAGACTCCATCATTACATCAACTTAAAAAATAATAATAATACATTTTTGTCCCATAACCCTCCAAGCCAATCATGTCACCACCATATCAGTTTAAATTAATCATTTTATTTTTATTCAAAGCAGGTTCTTCACTGAGGTTCTTAAAGTATCTTACATTTAGACATTTTAGAAAAGTTCTAGAACTTCCATAGACATCGTGTACGGCTTACGATGAATTTGTATTCTGCACTGATTTTGCACTGAAGCCTGGTGTTAGTCTGATTAAATAACCTCTCATGTGTGCATTAATCAGTCTTAATCAGAACTTCATCAGAACTTCATCCAGAATCATTTGCATTGCCTAATACTCCCAGATATAATCCTAATCAGTGAAAGACTTGAATATGTCAGGTCTGAACATTTGAGCCTGTTTATGCAAGAGAACCTATTTAACCACATGAGTGAAGTCTGAACGTCTGTCTTTCTTGTTCATCCATTACCTAGAAAATTATTTTGGTTTAGGAATCCTATTGCAAATCTCAGAAAAGAAGCACATGGTTCCTTCTGTGCTTTTGTAACCCTTGTTTAGGTCATGCCTTATATCCATACATTACCTATACCGCTTATCTGTCAGGGTTACATGGGAGCTGGAGTCAATCTCAGCTGGAACTGTTGCCAATCTATCGCAGGACTAAAACAGAGACAAATAACCATTCACACTCAAATTCACACTTACGGGCAATTTAGAGTAGCCGGAAAGTAGGAAAGTAGTAGGAAACCGGAGCATCCTGAGGAAACACAGGGAGAACATGCAAACTTTCTGCGCACATAAAGGCCCCAGGTGGCCGCCAGGTTATGAGGCAACAATGCCATCCACTGCACCACTGTTCTGCCCCCATGTCATACATATTTTTCAATACTTTTTAATAATAATAATAATTTAGGAACTATTCAGCCTCAAAAAAAATCTGCTGTTTTGGTCTGCACCGGAGTGTGCTTGCTGAGTTTTCACCTGCTTCAAGAACCACACTAGGGGGGGAAAACACACAAGGTTCCATTTAAATGGACTCAACACTTCATATGTAGAAAAAAAAAACAACACAAATTTAAACATGATTGAAAATAACACAGAGTGGCCTTCGTACAGAACGTGTCGAAGTGAGGCGAGTAGATCTATGAGATTAGGATCGTAAGAGTGAAACAGACACAAATCACTGATGGGCTGAGAGCAGGCTGGCAATGACAGTTAACAAATCAATTCCATCTGACAGTATTCACCTTTACAGCATGTTCAGTGTCATCCACCTTATTGAACATAATGAAAACTGTGTGTGTGTGTGTGTGTGTGTGTGCATGGAGACACCAGAACAGCATCAGTGTTCCTTACTGGTGATTCTACACATCTATGGAGCTTTACTGAAGCAATAAACACAGTTGTTCCAAACATTATTCCTACCAATAATGTTTTGATGTCTTTTTTTAATATGAAAATGGATAATATTTCACTGTCGATTGGTGATGTGTGGGATTACGTGCTTGCGGCTCAGAACCTGCCTCTGGAGAATCTGCGCAGCATCCATGGTGCCACACGGTAGGACATTCTGGCCATCTTCCTCACCTACAGTAAAGGAAAGGCAACTACCTCATCCTGCACCAACTCAATACTCCCGTCTCTGTTTTCTCTCTTTCTTGATGTGTTCATACTTTCTTTTCCTTTCTGAAATAAGTCCTCTGATGTTAGTGTTCTCGGGGTTAGACTCAGTTTATTGCATTGAATAGAGCAACATTTACAGCCTTCTGAAGTGCATTGCAAATGCTCCTGCCTCCGACACGGGGTCATATTTCAGCTCCAATTAAGAGCTAATTTCAACATTCTCTATCACTCTTTAATAATATTCGTTTTAATAATATTCTCATTAGCAGTTTTTGTAATTAAGCTGATCAAAGGGAATGTAGAATGGAGCATTAAATCTATTCTCGTCATCTGTTTATTTATTTATGAATATTTATGAAACACCAGTCCATTGCATCACACCACGCGCACACGCCATCAGATCTAGGCACAATGTAAAGTTGATTCTCGACGTACTGGTGTGTGTTTGGAAGGAAAGCAGAGGAAAGGAAAGCTGCTGGAGCTTATTGAATTTTTTTCCTCTTCCGAGCCTCATATTCGTCTTATTAAAGACTCGAGTCTTGACTGACAAGGCTGGATGTGGTAGAAAGTACTTTTCATCACTTCACTACACCTATTTAGGATATACTAGATATTTTAGGAATATTGTCCCCAGAACTGTAATGTTAAAATGGTAATTAGCAATGGAGGTCATGGTTGTGTATGATTTATTTTTATTTTATTTTGACCATTCAGCATTCGGAGACGCTTCCTTAAGTTCGTGCGTAGGACTGAGCGCACTTACGACTCGCTCGACAGTAGAATGATTAAAATTATTTTAGTCACGTTAAGGCAGGATTAGACTTGATTTTGATAAGTGTTTAATATATTATTGTTACACTGTACAACACGATCCTGATCAAATCTTGCCCGAATTCTATAACAGATTGTATGATAACGCGTGTTCTCCATGTATGATTACATAATCAAGATCCTCTAATGATACATGTCTGTGTAACGTAATATCTGAATATTATAGATGGTAATATGTGGCAAGGCAAGAGAGAGAGAGAGATTTCAGATTTGCCCTGCCGCCAGCTTGAAAATGCATTTCCCCAGTGAGCCTTGTTTTTGCAACGAATATGTTTCACATGGAGTCGAAGGACACTGAGATTTGTCTCCATTAGAGGTCAAGCACCCATAAAATCCCAGGTAGCCTGTAATAGAATCTAGGTTAGGTTTTTTTTCCTCCTTCCTCTACATGCAGTGTCTCAAATCTTAATCTTAATGCTTCAGCATAGCAAGCCATTTTGGACAATGCTATGCTTCTAAATTTATGGACACCATTTGGAGAAGGCCCTGTTCTATTCCGGCATGACATCGAACACCTTTGGGATGAACTGGAATGGACATTGCAAGCCAGGCCTTCTTCTACATCAGTGCCTGACCTTATAATGGCATACAGAATTAATTGGCACAAATTCCCACATAAACACTCCAAAATCTTGTGTAAATCCTTCCAAGAAGAGTGGAAGCTGTTATAGGTGCAAAGGGGGGACCGAGCCCATATTAAAGTCTACGTTTTTGAATTTGGAATGTGACTAAGTGTGTGTGTGTGTGTGAGTATATATATATATATATATATATATATATAGCACTGTCGCCTCACAGCAAGAAGGTCCTGGGTTCGATCCCCGGGTCACCCAGGGTGCCTTTCTGTGCGGAGTT
>JAQQZR010000010.1:13041802-13063868 GCA_030068235.1 Notoglanidium macrostoma | reverse complement strand
TCTGTGTCGGCCCTGTGGTGGACTGGCGACCTGCCCAGGGTGTACCCCGCCTCTCACCCCAAGATGCTGGGATTGGCATTACAGAATTTTCCGTACATCAACTCCTTTGGGTTTCTGCTTGAATTCCTCTGGCATTTTCTTCAGCCTCTCAGATTATCCCAGTTTTTTCCAATCCATCTCATTGTAAAGAAACAGAAGCTGAGATTGAAGGTCTGGAACACGATTGCAGTTTAGGAGGCTGTGGAAAGAGGAGTGGCTACAGGTACGTTCCTGTCCAGGCAAAGCGTTTAATTCCTGAATACATTTTATACTTATTTTACGTATGTGATTCATTATTTAGTTCATACTATTCAGTTTAATTTACAAATTTTGTTTATTTAAATTGCTCATTTAAGAAATGTGTATACTCATATTAAACATTAACCTTCTAGTTTGACCTTAATGCTATTTTCCAGCATGTAACGTTTGGCTTTCGCTGTTCATGAGTTTTTATCCTGAGTGGAGTTGATTAAATTGTGTTTACAAGTGAAGTCGGGTATTTATTGTTCGGAGCATTTATGCGAAAGAGCTCCATTTTCTCCACTGCACTGGCATTACGAGTCTTTACCCTTCATGTGACTTTTACAGCCCAGCACTTTTACTTGTCTTTCACCCAATACAGGCATTTTCATTTCACTCTGAGGACAAGCTCATCTTTCATTTTCTGTTTTGTTTAATGTGCTCACCGATCTCAATGAAATGACAAGGAAGATTTATGGAATTTGAAGGCTGTGCACTTGCTTTTTCCTTCTTCTTCTATTTTTTTTTTTTCCTTTTTCTCTGGCAAGATCCCAAAAAAATCATGTATACATGGGGAATTAATACTTGTTGAGAACAACATGGAGCTAAGCTCTCAGGTGTTAGAAGTCTTGCGCATATTTTGACCCCGGTACATTTGGCCGAATGGTAAATGATCATCTCGTCAATCCACACCCCTTCCAGCAAGTTTCTGCAGACCCTGTCTTTGGCTGCAACTCACATCACATGACCATTCATGTACACTTACACATGCGTCTGCTGGTATAAACAGGAAGCAGACTGTGTACTCGGCAGTTGGTCGGCTATTTGCAGATTGCTCTCGCTTGCCTTCTGCACAGTTGTAGGCAGTTATAGCATTATAAAATGCAGAATTTAACTGCACAACAGCTGCTAGTAAAGACAACAATGTCAGCACTGCTTCTAATTTGTTATCTTGCTGCATTCGCGACAGGTAATTAAGGCTGATGTCATTGTTTCGTGTTTTTTTTTTTCCTGGAAAGGGTCATGTGTTAGGAGTCTGACGAATCAGGGAAGGACGTGTCATGACTGAAAAGACCCAATCAAGAAGCGAGCATGAGTGTCTGCATCATCGTTTCCAAAACTCTGTTTCTTGCCGCCCATACTAAAACATTTTCAAGCTAAAATTGGGCCAACGGTGCTTCCAAAACGCTTTGTTTCAGCAGCTCAAGAGTTGTACGGACGCCAAGTGTAAACGTGCTAAAAGTGACGCATTTGGAAACTAAAAGGTATTATTGTGGACATAGCTTTCAGCATTTCCTTAATCCCTTTACTCTTTCTTGTCTAAAAGTACTGCAGTTAACGTTCCTAGGTTTCCTATGACAGCACATTCCTCTTATACCACAGCAATTGATTTATTTATTGAATCACATTACATCCAACTTTGCCAGTTTTAGTTTCCATTTATAGTTAAAGTTGTTTAGAAGATTTGTTTCTTTTTCTGCAAAATATAAAAAAAGAATCTGACTGACTACACACTCTAGGATTTTTTTTTTTAAGTAATCAAGCTCAGTCTGATTTCCCCAAAGTTTTAAACTGAGGTTCTACATAGATTTTTTCTACATAGCACCACTTAGATCGTTGTTGGCGTTCTTAAAGGCTGTCATTTAGTAAGATTGTCAGAACTCATTTCGTGTTTTCTTCAAGCTGCCGTGTTGCTCTGAGAAGTCATTAGTCCATCCTTCACTCCACCTTCCCCACCTCAATGTCCCAGGAGCTCACGTATGCTTTCAAACTCCATTTTAACGCTCACTCTGAATTCTCATCTATTTGCTTCTCCCCTCTGATGTTTCTGTTCACTCCCTGATAGAGACATATATCGTGGTATCAGAGCATTGAACACCAAGAGACGCAGTGTGTTCCTCACAGTTAAAGAGATCTGTATATATATATATATATATATATAAAGGGATTGGCTCCAGCTTCCCCACGACCCAGACGGATAAAGCGCTATAGATAATGGATGGACGGATGGATATAAAGACCATATTGGCAATAAGAAGTCACAATATCAATCAAACACATTGTACATTGAGTATTAAATACAAAAGGCTGCCTTGTGTGAAACTTGTTACTCTGAATGCATAGTCTAGCTAATGGGATGAGCCTTAATGAAAACTGCAGCGTAAAGAAAAAGTAATGTTGCCTTTCACACTGAGCATGTGGCTATTGCTCGCCTTCTAGTCCATAATAAAAACCCTGTATTGTATTTTTGGTTTCATTTATTGATGTTGTTCTTTCGGTTCCCTCATCAGTGTGTATTTTTGTGTCGTTACAGAGAACACTGGAAAAAAAAAAGTCTGTATATGAAGAATTTAAATGTCATTGTTAAATGTCAACTGCGTTGTTTAGTGTAAAAGTCGGTTCAGAGAGAATATCATGATGAATTATTAGGTTTCTTGAACAGCCAGAACATGACTTCAGCATGCGCTCCAATTTCAGCATCATTGGAGGAAGAATGCTTTACAGGCGAGAGCAAAAGAATAAACGCACAGAATCAATTTGAATGTAAAATAGTAGTCTAAAGCTATTATTATTATTATTATTATTATTATTATTATTATCCCTCAGTGATGTCTTTCTGCAGATAATGAAATGAAGTTATTAAGATTATTATTAGTGTCAGGATTGGTTTTCTCAGAGAAGCAACCAAGAGGCCATGGGTAACTCTGAAGGAGCTGGGGGAGCCTCAACTGAGATGGAAGTAACTGTTCACAGAACAACCACTATGTGGACACCCATGAGTGTCACGTTGAAGTATGAAATCGTTTTGGCACTGGCCAAAAGACATGTTGGAGACTTAAACGTGTGAAAAAGGTTTCTCTGGTCTGATGAGTGCAAAAGTGGACATTTTGGGCTTGGAACAGAGTGCAATGTTTGGCAGAAACCCAACACTCAGTGGCAGCTCATGCACAGGGACAAGCGAGGCACCCTTCTACTTATATCAGCCATTGCAGAAGTGCTAAGCTTAAGCTTCATGAAGTCCTCATTTACATACATTTTCAATTCTGTTGAAATACTAATTAGTTCTTTTGAGTGACCGCCAATTTGAGTGACCACCTAATAGAGCTCTTTAGGGGCCGAAATTATGCTCAGCCGAGGAGCAGGTTGCCACATTGAGCTAATATCTCAACCAGAAATTTCTGATCTTTATCAGAAACGCATGACATACTTTTCCCCCCGCATTATTACTGTTAATGATATTAACTTAAAAATAGCTGGGGGAAAAAGGTCAGTCTAAAACCTATCAAAACAATCTGCTAGGCTGCGACTGAAAATGATAGGGTTACTTTCAACACTAGGTAGTATCATACATCATTTTACAGGTGACTATGTTGTTATTAATGTTGTCCTGATCTAGCAAAATCTATGGTCATGGACTTCTGCTGCCAATGCTATTCATCACTCTAAGAACATCATCCGCAGTGAAGCACGGGGGTGGCAGCATCAGGACGAGAGTTACGCTTGGGTTTTATCTTGCAAGTTCTTTCTTGTTTTAAGGATGGGGTGAATACTTCAAGATAAAAATGCTACAATTTACCAAGAGTACAGCTTTTATATTGTTATTCATGAAACCCAGCAGAGAACCTCTCCAGCACCCTGCGTCACGTAGACAATTAACAAGCGCCTTAATAGAAAAGACTTTAATTAAAAAGTCTTAGGGTGTAAATTGGCCATTAGGGCTCATTGTTAATATAAGGAGTCCAGCTGAGAGATTTAACTCCCTGCTACAAGTGCATTCTGGTTAAATGCCTTGTGTAGCAATAAATATTTTAAATTATACGGGGCTATAAATGCTCAGCCTGTTTATATGATATATTTATGTACAAATACACTGTAATACCGAAGGACTAGCTTTACACATTGAGCATCTAGTAAAGTGGGAACTTTATGTACGTTTTGTGTTCCATATAATAACTAGAATAGGCGTATAGTAAAGATGCTTTTTTTTTTTTTTTTTTTTTCCCATGCACATGAATCCCCACAGTCTGAACACTTGTATATGTATGAAGCAGGAACATTCGACGAAATGCCATCGTTAAAAACAGTGTTTTCAATTGTTAGAAACAGATATGAACCACATCCACACTGATGTTCTGTAAGTGTATTTCCGCAGAAACATGCTTCCCTGCTCCTGTATGAACATACACAGATGTGAACATGCCGGAGTGCCGCTCTCACTAATTGGGGTCACCTCTTCCGAGAGGCAAGGGAACACTAAACACACACTCTCATTATTTTTCTGTCGCTTTCTTTTCACTCTACGGGGCTTTACTCTGGGATTTGAGAGGATGCATATTCATGTCCTTTCTGCTTAGCTTAGAGTGCTGAAAGAGTGTCATTCTTTGGTGGGGGTTATTTTTTTTTTTCTCTCTCTCTCTTTTCTTGAAGGTCAGGGATATTGTGCAGCCTTTCCTATCAATTCAGATTAAAAATGAAAAAAACCTCCTTTGAAGCATTGCCCCCCCCCCAAAATAAACCATCTTGTTAGCAAGATGATGTTTTGAAAAGGCTGACAGCTCAGTCTTCATCTGCTGTTTAAGGCTTTCCATCAGAAGACCACTGTGTCCAGCAGGAGGCTCTGATGATGTTCAGCATGGATCACCATACATGCTGAGTCTGCCTGAGGTCTTTCTCTATCTCTGTGTACTCAACGTACACCCATAAAGTCTCTGTTTCTTGTAAGCATCAAATAAATACCCACATTGTTTGCCCATAGTCCTTTAATTAAATCCACAATCAGAAACCAGCTTTCCAATCTCACTCCCAGCTAGCACCGTGATCGGAGGGAGGCCCCATGCTCCATTTCTCCATTCTACAGGATCCAAATTACAAGTGATAAAACTCCACTGGGCTTTCTCCGCAAGCTCCCACTTTTCTTCCCTCACACACCATTTTTCTTGAGCTGCCTCAGCACAGTCCCCAGACTTATCACACCTAGTTCTGGCTGAGGACTTGCTCTGTCATACTCGGATCCCTAGAATAAAAGGTTGTATCGGGTACATTTGTAAAAAAAAAACAAAAAAAACTGGCAGATGCATATTATACAGTCAGTAATTGAGTGTGAATGTTATTGGTCTCTTCTAGGCGCCCCATTAAAAAAGGGCACAAAGAGTTCATTCTTTTTTTCTGGCTTTTGATCTGTCGATGTCTACGAGAAAGTATAATAGTTTACAAATGCACACGAGCATGTGTTGTAAAATGCCATTCACTTCCTTGCTGTCATGTCTCTGTGTTCATGGGGCATGACTTTACTTAGCCATGCAAAGCTGTCAAGTCACCTGTCTGCTGTGAATTGATAGCTTGTGTATCCAAGACAGACACCGGCTCTTCATCATGAAGCGGTTCGGACACATCAGTCCTGCACACACCCGCGACATGTTCCTGCTGTCGGAGGTCGTCCCGGTCACACTGGCAGTCTGGTCGGTGGCATATCCTGATTTAGAGATGATGTCTGACACAGGGAAGCATAATAATGAATGAGTTTATGGTAATGGCAGTATGATGAATGTAAAGTAGATTAGCACTGAGGTTTCAGTTGTACTGAAACAGCCGCTCATACAAACCAGCAAGGTCAGGTAATGGAACACTGGCTGTCCGTTCCCTTTATTCTGTTGCCAAATAATTGCGGAATGGATTATTGATGAACTAATTTGCTGTGGAAGTACATTTTGGTGAACAGACTGGCTATAACAGACCTCATTAGCACTTTCTGAGGCCAACTTGGCGTCAGTAGCAATATGCAGTAGAGAAAGGTGTGTGCTTTCTGGATCCTGTCCAGGATCTGTGTGGCTGGTGCGTAAATTAAAGCGCTCAATAAAGCTGTCGAGGAAACACTGGCATCCCAATCATGCTGCCAAGCTGTGCGTCTTCACTGAGTAGGTTGAGTAAACATGCCTTTATTTGGATGAACTTTTCTGTCACTTATATATTATAATATTACTTTCCTTGAAATGGCACGTCAAAGTATAATCAAATGAATTTTTTGATTGCTTCATCACAGCATGAACCAGTTCCTCTAGATAATCACTGGAGTCTGCACTGGTGGAAAAAATTGCTTAATTGGTGAACAATGTGGTGCTGTTGGTGGGAACAGTGGTTCAATTAAAGTAGAAATTGACCCAGTTGGTGGAACATGTGGAGTAGTTGGTGGAAAAAGTGGCCCAGTAGTAGATTGCCTGGTATAAAGAGTGACTTTGACCAAGGGTTCAAATGTTGGAAAAAGTGGTCCAGTGGGTGGAAAAAAAAACAATTCAACTGGTGTGACACCATTAATGGAAAGAGTGTCACAATTAGTGGAAAATGTGCACAGAGGGTGGAACATTGTATCATATCTGAGGAAAATTGACTTACTTGACTTAAATAAAATGCCTCAACTGTTGAAAAAAAGTTGATGAAAAGAGTGGCTCAAATTTTGAAGAGAAAATTGATGGAAAAATTGCGCCAGTGGGTGAACAAAAGCAGTTTTACTGGTGTAAAAATGGTACAATTGGGAGAAACAGTTGCCAAATTGGTGGATGATTTAGTGAATTGACTAGTGGAAAAAGTGGATTCCACAATCGGTGGAATATTTGGTGCAACTGTTGGAAAAACAGCTACCAGGCTTAGGGAGAAATGGAACAGTGTTACATTAAAACAAAAACAAATGTACAAAAAAAGTATTCCACTATTCCATAAAAACTATTCCATTATAGATACAGAAAGAAAGAAGAAGCTGTAATCAAATTACCTATTCAGTTAGTAAAGCGGGGATTATTTACAGGATTACAATGTCATGAAATGCATACGGGCTGCAACAACTACTCAACAAAATCAATAAATATCAATGATAAAAATAATGCCAATAATTTAATTTTTAGTTGAACGGTGTTATGAAGCACACTGCACACGCGGTACGTCGGTTCATAAAAACATATTCGCGTGAAATGGCGGAGAAGAAACATCAGTAGGACTTTATCTACCGTATGAAACTCTTTATAGTACACTACCCTGCTGGCCTCATGACTCATGACATGTATATAATTGTGTATATCACTTGGTATAAAAGTTGGTAAAAAAAAAAGAAAAATATATAATTGAAGGCAAATTGCTGTGGTAAAAGAGAAATAAAACACTTCAGGGTGTGTGCTGGTATCGGATAATAATCTGGTAATAGTCATTTTGCTCCTTCATACAGCCCTATAACTGAATATTTTTTTTTATAACAGCACAGTGTTTTATTCCTTACATAATCTGAGGAGCACATTAAAATGTAAAGGACACAAGGTTATCAGGTCATCTGTGGTCCTGAGAATTTCCAACAGATTAAAAACAAAGGTGGATAGAGTTCGGTAATCATTTTTTTTTCTTCTTTTCCCATCATCACCCCTTCTCTCAGCCTCTCTGCATGCCCGCCACGTGTTCTTTTTATTTTCATTCTAATGAGCCCGTCTGCACCGTGCGAGCACAAACTTTTCTTTTTCCCCAGCCCAAGAAAAGATATTATGAAATCAGCGCATGCAGGAAATGTCTCTTTATTGACACCAGTGAAAACTTAACCTCAGTTAATGCCCACATTGGAATCCTGCCTGTAGCAGATGCTGCACCATCATAAACATGGTACTGCATGCAAAAGAGCTGGCTATGCTAATTAGCTTTAGCAAATTTTTACTGAGTTGGTTGTTTCCTCATGCATTTCTCCAACAGAGTGTGTAATGATGGCTAAAGGCTAGTGCCGTGTTAGCAGAGCTATGGGCAGTTGTTAATACCGCGCTGAACTGTTTGCATGATTTGTATTTTGTTGTAAAAGTCTCATAATTGTTTATAATTGTTTTCATCATTACGGAACTCTTAGTGAGTTTCTGTGAGTGTGTGTGCGTCACCATCACCAGCACTAAATTACCGCATCTCGGAAAAGCATTGCCAGGATTATATTCATGTTTTTGAAACTCAGGGAATGATTCGAGATCGGGCACTTCCTGATCTCAGACTGGGGAGGCGTCTATAAAATGATTGACCAGCGGCCTATCTAGACGCAAACAAGCATTCCAGATGGCTTAAAACATCGTGTTTCTACCACTATACATCTTTAGGACAATCTGCATTCGGTAAAGTAAAATAACTATAAGGGTATATAAATGTGTAAAGTGCTCAGAAAAACTGCGAACACACTGATGGAGCTCTAGAGAGTGAAGAGATAAAAGAGGTGGAGAACAGCAGCTGTCTGCACTACAGCATAGATTCTACTGCTTCCATTAAAGAGAGAGAACACAGGGGGAAAAGCACTGATGAGGATGGATGTCTGGCTGCCAGGCAGGACAAGAGCTCCTCAAGTAACCTCCAAAAGATGCCCAGTGTGTCAAGAACAATCTTGTGTCGACTTGAGTAGGTAGATTGATCAATAAATTGTGGGTTTCTCCACTTTCATTCTTGGCAGTGAATAAGGATCTCTCCCCCCGCTCTCTCTCTCTCTCTCTCTCTCTGTCTGTCTGTCTGTTTTGCTCAGTCGTCGCCTCTGAGACCACAGAGCGTGTCGTCCAGAGAAACCGATACCACTACGCTATCAAAAATGCATTACGGAGTAAATACGCGTAAGGAACTCTTGCATCTTCATGTATTTTTTTTTTTACTCGTTGTGCGTTTTCATTAATAATCTGTCACTTCTGTAGAGCGACTGAACCCCGCTGAGGAGAATCTTTTTATCACGCAACACAAAAACAGAGATACATTCACTGGACAACCCAGGTTACCACGGCAACGCTGATGAATTGCCCAAGGCCGAGGACTACTTGTTTTTTTTTTTTTCCATTTATTTTCTGATCGAGATTGTTTAAATGATGGCTTTTTGCGTCATTTTCTTCCAAATGCACCGAAATACATAAATTGCCATGTTAGCCCTGAACTTCCGCGACAGTTCGCTACAAGACGACGGGAAAAACAGTGTAATGTAACAACGATGCAGAAATGTTGCTGACATTTTGATATATTTTCACTCCGGCTCACAGGCTGTCCTGATTAACTCAAACTAAATCATTTGCAATTCCCTTGAACGTGTTTCTCCATGCTCTTAGACTTTCACTTCAGTCATGAATAAAACAGAACTGTTCGACGCCTGAATGCAATCTCTGTGAAGTTACTTGTATTAATACTAATCAGCCAACGTCTCGCTGTGGATTTCCCTACGTTGTTTATGTGTTGATTCGCATTTCAGATTTTTATCTTAAGCCGCTAAAAACACGCGCGAACGTTTAAGCTGTGAACCCGGAGGTCCGCGACCTGAATTTGGGTTCTTTAGCAGCTCTTCGTCCGTGATAACTCGCTATCAAGAAACGTCACATTGAGATCATCCAGTGCAGCACCCTTAACAACGACAGCAACGTGTCAGCACTCGTCTTTTATTACACATGGACACATCTTGATTATAGGAACCTACAGAAGAGCGCTCTACTCATCAATCACATGATTTGTTTTGTTAAAAGCGCTGGTAATGTCTCTGAAGCCGGGCTGGCGGATTTAATGTAGTTTCAGAACTTCATGACTAACAAAACGTACAAAATATGCCAGTAAAGGAGGCGTGGTCTGTCTGCCTCGCAGTCATGTTAGAGGCCTCTGCATGATTCAGGTCCCATTCGAGTAGGCGTGTCTTCTGTTCCAGTCGTCGATATTTCAGGAGGCGTGCCCAATATGTCAGTCAGTCCCAGGGAAGGAGGCGTGGCCTCCCAGTCCTCAAAGCCAATCTTGGTGCATGATATCAGTGACAACATCTCAACATAGCATTTCTTTAAATCAGCCTATAAGCTCATAAAGAAAGAATGTACAGTCTAGAGTGTACTCTCTAGGGAGGTGAATTTGTGATCGATACTGACAGTTCCTAAGTCCTTTATCTACTTCAGTATCTCCGTGTGAGACACGAACACAGTCACAGTCTCACACCTTGTCCGTCTGAATCCCTGAGAGAGCCCATAACAAGCCATCCTCGCTCATGTTTACCTGTTCTCTCTCTCTCTCTCTCTCTCTCTCTCTCCGCGGGAACATCTCATCACATCCCGCCCTGCAGCCTTCACTGACAGTCCCGTTGAGATTCACTTCCAGAGATTAGCTGATGAAGCTGTGTGTGTTTCTGGAAGTCTGCGTGTGTGTGTTTAGGAATCAAAGCGCTATCTGTTATAATGCACTGTGTGTGCTGTTGCGGCTTAAAATTCAAACGGGGTCTATACTAATGAATGGCCTCTGCTTTCCGGGCTTTCAGGGCTGTCATGGATAATAGCGAGGAGGTGAAAGAGTGCAGGGACGGCAGGAACCTTACAGACACGGATACATATCTAAACACCAGCATCGTTCTTGCATCATCTCGTGCATAAAGCATAAAGCAGTCATATAAAACAGGCTTCGGGTTTTTTAAAGCTACTACAAGCTTCAGGGTGAAAGGTTCAGTTTAAACCACGCAGAAATCACTCAGTGTTTACATACACATTATATAATGTAATTAAGTGCTCATTTTGAGCACTTTGATCTGTCAGAGCCGACGGCCCTGTTATTTATTTAATTTCATGGATGTTCGCAGTCTGTGAGAAAGCTTAAGGAAGCCGTTGGAGGTACGGTATGGATCATAACGTCCATGGGAATATCTTAGCTGCACAAACTGTACTGTATTATCACTGAGAAGTGTTTCTCGCTGGTGCCCGACAAAGGAACAAGGAGGCTGTTTAACTCAGGCTAATTGAAATGCCTTAATTAATTATATAAGACGGGCGTCCAGCGTGTCAGATGGAAAATTAGAATATCAAAGCTCTCCCTTACCAAATCAAAGCTTTTGTCTGTCACAAGGCCTGACTGGAAATAGCTGTGAGAAATGAGATCCCGCATAGCGTCCATTAAAACCTGATCGCGTCCGCTCTTTTATCAACGCGGATGACCTTCACTGTCACCTTTCCAATCATTCCGGGGAGATATTAATATGCAAAGCTAATTTACTGCTATAGTCGACTTCTGGATCATTTCTAACCTCTACCTCTAAACTCAACCTGGTCGCTTAATATAAAGCCTATTCCTTTAGATGTCTTGGCCGACACATTAATTAGAATTCATATGAAGCGGTTAAGGGTTACATTTTTTTTTAAGGGTTTAAAATGATACAACTTTCTCCTACTGTGCAGCTAATCAGCTAAAACAGTCGTGTTTGTTGTCTGATGATTGCATCTTTAGTTTTGGACTGGTGAAATGTGAACAACGTGGCTGAAGTGAGGGAAGCTTGTCCAAGCTATACTTGCCTAAAATTATCACGCATATGCCTCAAAAGACATTTGTCGCAGTTTGTACATAAACACGTTCCTGTTCCTGCTCTGTCTCTGAGGCTTTTCCTGACAAAACACTGGCAAAATGCAACCTGGTGGGACTAAGAAAAGAGAGAAGGATAGAACTGTGTGAGTAGAGAAAGCATTGGGGATTTACCTTCTCCATCCACGAGACACATTGTGTTACCTGTGCAGGTATATTTGGGACGTATTTAGAGCACATGTAATGTCGCCAAAATTGGTATTTAACCCTCAAACTACTGAAGGAAGAGACGCGTTTTTTTTTTTCAGTCACACCACGATTCCAGCCTTAACTGCAGACATTAATTGGGTTTAGAAGGAGTCATTGCTCGTACAATGATTCAACAATTAAAATTATTGTCAGATTATCCATCAAAATGTGAGCATGTTCTCTGCATTAAACAGACAAAAACGTTTTGAGCAAATTAAAAGCGTGATAAAATAGCCTACAACATGGGCAAACCCTGCTGCTTCTCTCTTAGAACGATTGTCACTGGCCAGCACGTTGCAATGTTTCCTTTCACCTGATGGTGGCAGCAGACTGTATTAGCTACACAGTTAAAAAAAAAAAAAAATTGTGAATTCTTCAAAGAGTCCAGAACTAAAGGTTTCAGTGTCACTTGTCCTGCAAGGAAGAACGAATTTATGAATATCATCTTGCACGCCACACCTACATCTGTCCGGTTATACCCTGCTGCAGTTATTATAAACATACAAGTGTCCAAAATGTAAAACTTTTAACCCCTTACCAGTTGTTAAGATCTGTAAAAGCGAGTTATACTATTATACATTATAAAGCCTTTTGGATTTGAAGACTAATTTGGTGTGCTGAACCTGAAGTACATTCTGCAGGTTTGTGTAACAACCTGAAACCTCCCCTGATTGCACCATATGGGAGTGATGAGGCGAAATCAAGGTTGATGTTTTGATGTGTGTCTGTGGCGCGGTGTTCCCCGGAGCGTGTGCGGTGTAACAGAGCGGAGTGAGAAGGTTAGCTCTCAGGCTGTTCTGTCAAATTGATTAAATTCGCTATTACAGCAATCACCTAAAACAGAAGCTGGCAAATTACACTACTTGTGCGTGGTGTATGTCTGCCACCTAGTGTGTGGCTGCACTTGTATATCTAGAATTATATTTGTGTAATGTAAATATACAGTATTGTCTGTTTGTATACTAATTTGGGGCACATAGTTGTTACTGAAATTACACATATACCATACAAGGCGCAATTCTCGTAATGCTTTTATTGGGGTAAATCCAAAATAGTAAACACAGAAGTAAAATCTGGACTGGAAATCAGCGAATGAACGTGTTTTGATATGTTGGAAATGCACAAAAAGACTTCACAATGGCACAACAGGGTCGACATAGAAAAGCTAATCAAATACTAACACAGAACAGGTGAACACAATCAGGTAACAAACCAGTGCCATTTGAAAAAAAAAACCCCACAAAGCACAGGAAGACCTCAAAGCAAAGACACAAGATGCTTGTTACATTGAAAAGCGTGGGATTTTTGACAGCTACTCAGACAGTCACGCAGAAGTGGGTTGCCAAAAGCACTGTATTACATTTGACACCAAAGGAAAAAAATGATCTGCTTCTTCAGTTCCCATCAGACGCTTCTGCTCAAGAAAAATCTGCCAGCCGTGAATTTTAAAATAATTGTAATAATCTGAAAACACAAGTCTGACTATGCTCAACTTTACAAGTGTAAATATTGAACCTACGTTGATTCTGAATTCAGACTGTAACGCTTAGTGTGTTTGGCAACGATTTGCATCATCCTGTATCAAATATAGTTTTTACAGTTATTTATAATTATCCTTTGCATCACGGTACCACTGGTATTTATTTATTTATTTTTTCCGTTGTTGTAAATGCTGGATTGCCTGTTTGGTTTTTTTTCAGTCGAGTAAAAGAGAAAGTCAAGAAGTTATAAGGTGCCGTCTGACAGCAGTTGCCTGAGAGCGACTCAGCAAACCTTCGAGCGAAATGTGCTGACAAATAAAAGCTCTAAACACTTCGCCCGCACACACCGCTACAGTAATAAACAGCCTCATATATGTTTTTTATTGATTCTGTCATTGTGGTCTTGTAAAAGAACCCACTTTTCTTTATTGAATTCTTGTTGTGCAACACTTCTGACTGCACACAGGAGACCCAAACAATAATTGCCTAACCTTCACTGTATAAAAAAATACCGTATACAATAATGTTCAAAAGTTTGGAATCAGCATCTGTACTAATACGAGCTGTATTTTATTTTGGAAACAACCACGAAATGATTTTTCTGTGTACCCTATTCCCTGCGTATACTCAGTGCATACATAGTAATAATACTAATAATAATAATAACAATGTAGAACCTTTAGTGCACTATGTATATAGCTCCGACACCAGACTCCGAATATTCAGTTGAAATTGTGAACTACATTTCGGAAAACTTGCTCAATGTTAAATGTTAAAACAACGACAAGGGTCATTGGAGAAAAACAAATCCACTACATTTTGAATTGCATTCTCAATTAGCATATAATAAAACAAGGCCATTAATATTTCATTAACAAAGACCTGCTTTTAAATGGAATTCTTAGCAAGTTTTATTGATTGTGCGTGTCTGAGCAAACACAAGGAGCGAGACACATAGAGCTGGAAAATAATTTAAATATATAGACACGTATTTGGGGTTTTTTTTTTTATAACAGTCCCAAAAGCCCAGAACCATACAGGAAATCACTCCGCCTTGAAAAATGCCACTTTGGTGCATTTTCACAGTTTTCCTATGGGTAATGAATGATCATATTTTCTTGTGTGTGTGTGTGTGTGTGTGTGTGTGTGTAGAGGCTGTAATAAAGGCTGAAAAAAACGAAACTCAAGAAGAAATCTAAAGCCGTATACATTCAATTATGAAATACAGTATGCATAAGTTATTACATTCTAAACCTACATTTTGGTCGTGTATTTGGGAGCTGATTGGATGTGTGCGCACATACACCGAGAAACTGGCTTTAGCCGGATTAACTCTGGAGCGTGTTGGATTTTCTCATGGCGTGTTAATGGGGTTCGTTGTATCCCTGTGTTTTTCATCGTCTAACACACAGGATTTAGCTCACGAAGGCATCAGTAATCCCCTGGTGAGTTCATTAGCGAGGACGGACTTCTAAGTCACATGACGTAGAAATTAGAAGCAGCTAATTCATTTAAGCGTGTATTTGCGCTGAAAAAAAAAAAAAATTTCTGGGGGGGGGGATAGAGGAAAATTCAAATATAGCCCAGAATGCCATGACAAAATGTATAGTTCTTTACATGACTTAATTGTCCTTGATTTATTTCTTTATTTATCGTCCAATAGGGGATCCTGCGTAAGCCATACACAGACAGATATTATGGCGTTAATGTCATTTTCGATGGATGTAGATCGATTATTATCCCACCCTAGATATCCACCCTACCAGGCCAACTGGAAAAAGTCCGGCTTCACGCCTGGTGAAGTAAATCTTTTTTTTTTTTTTTTACTTAATTATCGACCCTGTTTAGTCCCTATAAGCATGCACTTTTTCAAGACGGATGTAAAAAAAAATATTTCAAGAGTCATTAATACTGAAGTATGAAATCCAGGCATTTTCTATTTCATACACCCTACCAGCAAGATGTCGATAAAATCCTACGTTTCAACTCATCCTGAGCGAACAGGAGAAGCGGCTTGAGATTTACAGTGCGTCTTACAGATCAATACTGAGCTCTGGGAGAGCTGTGAGCTGCTATTTAATCAGCTGCTCATTACAGATGATCCGGCTCGTAAACTACGACGGCAGAGGTCTGGTCGAGCGTAGTGCTTAGAAACACCACAGCGCTTGATTCTGGATGGTCAGAAGGTGTTGAATATTTTTTTCATGACAGCAGCTCTGACAGTAGTCTTACTGCGAGTAAACGTAAAGAATTCATGGCAAATCGCAGCAACTCGACTTCATTGGAGTTATATATATATATATACCATTACTGATGGGCTATTAGGCATTTTGTGTAGCATTTGACTAAAAATAACAGGTATAGACATTGCTCTGTCCATTGCTAGCGACAGTCCGGTTATCATGCTAATGTTTTGCCGTATTTACAGCATCGAGTGGCACACTTTCTCAGATCATTGCCCTTTCTTCACATCCGTGTACTTCAGGGCGAACAAGCAGGATTATAAATCATGACAGGTCCTCCGATAGATAGCAGTGGTAGTGCTTAGCTTTCGCAGCATGCTAGCATTCAAAACAGCTCTGTGTGCTTCCATTAAAGCTCCACTGAGTGCCTGTGACACATGAAACCGCCGTGGAGAGATGAGAAATAACTGGTGTCTGCTTCCATCACTGCTTCAAAAGACTCAAAGCCCAGCACTGAGATTGAGGAAGAGCAGCGCTTGTTGTGAGGTCTAACACTCTTATCCAAGTCAACACGGCTGCCTGGGAGTTTATTAATAGAGTTTGGACATAAGCCTGCAGTGAATAGAATGAACGGATTAATATGAGCTTTCATTACTTCTGCGGCGTTTAAATATCATCTCGTGTTTACCTCCAGATTGTGTAAAAGGTCTGCCGCAGCCTCGCGAAGTCCCTGTGGAATTCCATGACCGAGAAGTCTGAGGAAATGAAGCCTCTTTTCTAATTAACCCCTGATTCATTTGCATCCCGGCTCACGCGGGTGACGGAGCGCGTCTGCATTCGAGAAAGACTCGCGGAAAATCTTTCTTCCTATTTCAATTTCCACTCACCTCTTTCTCAGTTTTCTGTTCACCGGTTTGGATTGCGGTGTTACGGTGTGGATCAGTGGCTCCAGAGCGATTAGGAGGCCTCCTATGAGAGGTTCAGCCCCCGCTCAATTAAAACCGCTCCATCGTTTTATAAATAAGGAAGCTGTCAAAGTCTGTTCAGAGGAAAATAATCCACGACAGGGTGACGTGGTGAAGTGGTTTTATTCTTCTTATAGCCCAGCAATTAATTATTATTATTATTTTTTTTAATTAAAGAACAGCGTACTTCTTACTTACATGACTTGTGAAATACAATATTAAATAATAAACTACTACTGTAATCATTTCTACTTTCCGAACAGTTCAGTGGCCGATTCCATCACCGATCTTCTCCTTGAACATGTCACTGTGCAGTAAAGCACCGCCCGCTGTTAGCGAAGTGAAACACTGCGGTATTAACGCTGTCCTGTCCCTGTGGAGAGCCCAAGGGTTCGGTGAGTCTCACGGTATCTGTCGCTGAACATCATCCACTGCTGAATTTTGAGAACATGATTATTAAGATTTATCTCCAACCATCTGGTGGTGCTCCTCTCTTGCTTACTTAATTACACCAGGTCCTTGACAGTGTTCATGTTTAAAAAAAATAGATGTTTGAGTTTTTTTTCATAGGTTACATTGATTGGCTCTGCTATAGTATTTTTCAGCTGCCTGGTGAAATACTTAGGGAAAACAGTCCTCTAGTTATTGACCCTTGTTCTAAAATACAGCTGCCTACTCAATCTCCCAAGATGTCTTGGGCTTCGGAAGAGGGTTCTTCTATGCAATATATACAGATGCGTCTCTCCAAGCTACTGAAATCGTGCCGAGGAAATATAGTCTTAGATCAGCAAAAAAAAGGTCTATAAGACCAATGCATGGAAACAAGCAGAGAAATGAGGAGAAAAAGCTGTCAGTGTGGTAAGACGAAGCGATTCAGCAGATCCACAGAGCAGAGGACGGATGCTGTAATATGCTGTTTGCTCTTGCTGTCCAGCAGGAGCTTCTTTATCTGATGTTCCAGCCTCAGGCAGAGAGAAAAGTGTGTGTCGTTCAAGCATCTAAACAGCTGTACGTGTGATTATAGCACTGCCAGTGTGTTTAATCTTAGCGTAAAATGCATGTGGATGCACGTGTTTTGGGGTTCGATGATTTCGACTCACAGCATCTAGGACGATCCATACATCTTGTGGAAATAAAAATACAGCAAGATGTTTACTCACCCCATGTTCTACTGCAATTAGTATGCATGAAATAAATCAAGTTCAGAATACTCATATGAATAGTATACTCATTTGAAACACTTCTTCCTACACACACACACACACACACACACACACACACACACAAAACGCGCACAGTATATACTGGATAATTACATAAGCAAAAATATATTCACTAAAACACAGATGACTTGAGCAAATGAAACTACTCCTTCTTTCTTTAACTCTGTTCTAGCTGTTCTCTTTCTCACACACACACACACACACACACACACACAGCTCTTCTAGAACTGAATTAAGGCCATAATTAAGTTCTCTGTGTGCTGGAGCTGCTGCTTTGACATGCCTGATTTCGCCCAAAATCTTACACATTTTTCATCCCCCAACACACACACACACACACACACACACACACACACGAGTTATAATGTATAATGCCCTTACAGCATAGAGTGTGACACAACTGGCAAGGAATTATGGAAATGAGGCGGATGTTTACCTCTGCGGCTGCCAAAATCTTTTTTGCATAGAACAATGTGAGAATATAAAATTGCGCAACAGGAAAAGGTCACTAGAGGTGTGATGTAGATTACGACAAGATTTCTCGCCCAATTCGATTTACGTCTTTCCACGGCTACACGATTCTCTTGAAAACGGAAACGAGACTACAGGTCGCGCATTTCTATGGGCTAATCCAACACTGGGAATAATTAGACTCAGAATTACATCTTTTTTTTTTTTTGCCTCAAGGAATTAGGAATCCGTCTAATCGGCTGAACGATAAAGTAAAAGCCTGGCGTGAGGAAACAAAAAGCCGAGAGACGATTATCGTCCTGTAACAGCATCCGGCGGAGTATTTTATTACTCATGTGACTCGGGAATTAGCCAACCGTTTTTAAAATGTATTAAATAATGACATGTCAATAATTGTGAAAGAGGAGTTCCTGTTCTCAGAAAAAGTTACAGGACTTTACCTGACACTGGAGACTCCTTCCGTACACGTTAAAGAACGTGGACTGTCCGCCATACAGTAAACCTATTATCCTATGAACTGTAATATTATAGAAAATTCATCAGCAGTAAATTTTAACGTTGTGTTGTTGGCGCTATGACTCGTTGATAATGACAGCACCGCCGTAACGTGACTGCTGCAGGGTATACGTGTGTTGAATACGTTTTCCACACTTTCTCTGAAGGGGTTAGAATGCTCCCTGCACACCTCCACCAAGCAAGTTGTGTGATTTAACCTGCTGCTGAAGCACTGGTGCAATTTGTGTCGAACAGATGCTGGGTTTAATGGAGCGCCCTGGCCAGTTGTCTCTGTCCCAGACGTCGTAAAATTAGTTCCGCAGGTAATGTAGCATGCACGGAGATGGTCCTGCTTCTGAAGGAATATTTTGTTACACAACATACGCTCTTATACATATGGTCTTGTCGTGAGGAGCTGGCAACCCTCGTCGTAACACATCACACTTTCACACAACTCAGAAAAAATCCGTACCAATTTTATGGGACACAGATTGCAGATGAAATTAAGGCATTTTTGTGCTCCAATGTGTAAAAATCCACATGAGCCTATTCATATAAAAGGTTACACACCGTGCATAGATAAGTACTCACCACACATTTTGTAGTGTTACAATTTAGAGCTGACCAGGACTTAATAGGAAGTACAGTATACTCTACAGTATGTCATGAATCTATACAATAATTCCGTCCGTTGCGTCACAGTCGAGCCGTATTCTTTCCATTTTCTTAAATGACGGACTTTCTGGACTTGTTTTGACTTAACGCTATTCCTTAGGTATGTAATTATCCTAAGATATTGCCATTTAATTAACTAACTACGTTTTTCTGATTTCTGCTTGCACCGGGACTAATTTAGGGGTTTCACAGCCATACTTACGCAACCATCACATGTTTAGTTGTAAAGAGTTTGCATTTGCATTTACATCTTCAGGCTAGAAGAGTTTACACATTCTGGTTTCTTAGCAACATTAAGCTGCATTTTTGTCTAATTAACTTTTTAAATTTCACACTTTGACACAAGTCATAACATAAACTAGTTTGTTCCACAGATGGTCAAAATGTACGACGTGCCATTCACTACTAAGACTTTTTCTTGATGGTTTCCCTATAATACTACAAACTAAAGTGTTCTAGTATGCACGCAGCACGGCGTGCTGACACACATCTGAAGTACAGAAATACCATATGGTTGTTTTTTTTTTTATTCTATAAACATTGTTGGAATAAAAACCACGAACTCTGTTAAAACGCCTCATGTTGTATCCGGGCCATGAAATGTAAAAGGAGATCAATGAATTAATCTAATGACTGAGAAAGGTGTGAATCTTTATAGAGTCACCATCATGTTTAATTACTCGCAACAGTACATTGTAGGTTGAAGGCAAATTTTATTGTTCTTTGAAATGTAACACACTTGAAAATCTCTCCTCTTGCAAGCTGTTGGCTGTGACTTGATCTGATTGAATTCTTCAAGAGTAGCTATGTTGCTGATTGCATGTTCTCCCCGTGCGTGCGTGGGTTTCCTCCGGGTGCGCCGGTTTCCTCCAACAGTCCAAAGCCATGCAGATTAGGTCTGAATTGCCCATAGGTGTGAAAGCAACAACCTCTAACTTGGTCCCTTAGCCTTAAAAGCTCTATACTTTGTGTTTGCACAAATGATTACTGCAAACACAGATTTACACTCGGATATTCCATTTTCTTGTCTATTAATACACAAATGCTCTAAAACTAGAGGTATGGCGATCAACACAAAATGAATACGCGATAGAAAAAAACTGTTACATTTTTTAAGAAAAAAACAAACAAACTGTGCTTGGCAGAACTTCAGTATAAAAAGTATGGTAATAATGTCTAGTGTAATATGGTTAAATAGTTTCCTGCTTGTATATTTTAAACCCTGAAGCGATTTACTGAAAGTCAGTTTTTCTGAAAAATGATAGAAATCACAGCCGTACTATAACTACAGGCATTTTACTGTAAAATCCAGGCAGTGCAAAAACTTGTAAAACTTGTTTTTTTTTTTCTTCTTGTTGTAAATAAACAGCAATTAAAACCCCAAAAATGAGCACAGTGGAATTGAATAAGCTCAGAAGTTTGCTTTTGCTATTTAAGAGTATTTCAGCAGTAATTACACAGACTTATTTACAATGTAGTAAAGTCATTTAAAAAAATTTTAAGAGATATACCTGGAACATAACAACAGTTTGGTAACATTTGGTTTATTAAAACGAAACTCACATATATGATTTTAAGTCAATACTAAAACAGTTGGAAAGGGCATATGTAAAACAATTACAATTAATTTTATTACCTTTGACTCAGAAATAAAGTTAAATACATTATTCAAATGTATTCGGAATTCCTTAAAATTATTTCAAAATATGATTTTAAAGTAATTTATCTGTTGAAGTCAAATATATAAAAGGGATTGATTAGTATTTCTTTAAGCAGGAGTGGTAATTGATTTTCTCGACCACTCGCACAAGGTGACCCTGTGTTCTTTTCAAATCCAGCTCTGTCCATTTGTATGTTGGCACAATAAATATCATTGAATTTGGGTGGTCAGACAGCTGAAATGGCAAACAGGGTTAGATCGTTGTCACGAGAACCAAGGAAGTTAGGAGAAAAAAAAAGCTGGAGAAGGTTATAAAAAGGTCAACAATGTTTTGAACCGTCCTAGGAGCACTGTGAAATCCATCATAACAATGTGGGAAAATATGGCACGATCCAGACAAACCAAGCTCAAAGGCACCTGCCAGAGACGTGTACAACGGTCCAGCTACAACACTGGAGGAGATGCAGAGCTCACGAGAACCTGTGCAGACATGAACAAGATCACCAGCTCTTCAAAGGTCTAGCCATCTATGGGAGACTGGCCAGAAGGAAGTCACTTCTGAAAAGGCTGAAATAACTTAAACACTCACTTTTGGTAAAAGATTTTGAGCCATTTAGTCTAAAACCAAAGTTTTACGTTTGGCACAGCTCAAATGCAGTCCAACACTGAGGTAGCACCATTCCTACCACCAAGGCTGGTGGTGGTAGCATCCTACTCTGGGACAGCTTTTAAGCTAAAGGTACGTGGAAATCTTATTACCATCAAGGGCAAAATGGATGGAGCCAAATGAAAGCAAATTTCTGAGAAGAATCTGTTCCAGTCAATCACAAATCTGTGTCTAATGTGGGGGGATATTAATCAATTAAACAATGTTCAGATTTTTTTAAGAATTCTGAGGACATCCAAATAATTGAATTTGAAAAGTAAAATAAATAATCCGGATGAATAGGATCATTCAAATTATATGGAAAATGTATAAATGGAATAGTAATGTGCATTATGAATAATGTGAGTAGTGTACAGTGCATCCGGAAAGTATTCACAGCGCATCACTTTTTCCACATTTTGTTATGTTACAGCCTTATTCCAAAAT
>JAQQZR010000010.1:12989592-13033698 GCA_030068235.1 Notoglanidium macrostoma | reverse complement strand
GCTACACCATGGTAAACATGCCCCTGTCCCAACTATTTTGAGACCTGTAGCAAGCATCAAATTTGAAATTAGCTCATTTTGTGCATAAAATTGTATAATTTCTCAGTTTAAACATTTATATGTTATCTATGTTCTGTTGTGAATAAAATATTGGCTCATGTGATTTTAAAGTCTTTTAGTTTTCATTTTATTTAAACGTAAAGAATGCCCCAACTGTTTCTGGAATTCGGGTTGTAATAAGCATCACAAGAACCCCTTCATTCCATGAAACCTCTTAATTTGTTGTATATGATGAAAAAGCTTTATAGAAGGATATAACAAGCTACTTATCTTTCACCATCTTCCTACACTCCCAGAAAAAATAAAATGGTATCAAACTGTTCCTTTTTCCATCTTTGTTAAATGCATACATTAGTATTAATTATTACATAAGCTTGTTCTGTGCATTGGTCAGATTGAATATCTAAATGCTGAAATATAGTTTTCTGGCATGTTATTGAACTCCAATAAATATATTAATGTAGTACACAACAAAACATAATACAATATAATAAGCTAGTCACAGATTAAAAACAAAAGTCTCACTTTTGTCTTTTGCAGTTATTCTTCAAGTTTTCTGAAGTCTGTATCAAGCGATTTCAACATTAACACTGTTTAAACTGCTGCGGTGGGGTTTTTTTGCAGGTGAATGCCAATGGAAGGATGCTTCAGGGGTTATTAATACGGCTGCATCTAGCTAACAGAACTGACGCAGAAGCTCATCAACACTTTGTAAAAAAACTATCGGAATATCGAGGTAAGGCAACAGCTGATTTTTCTTATTACATTCATTTTACTTATGAGGAATTGAATGTAACATTTAGAACTTAGATCACAATTATCACTCTCAATTCTGTGACCGTGTTTTTAAAAAACATGTATGGTATGTTTATTACATTCTTACATTACTATAGCAGACTTGCTCATACTGCAACACCCAAAATCCTAACTTCTATTTAGTATAAAACTTTAATCATGTTATGGTACCAACAGCACAGTGTCTTGCTAAGGTTGAAAGGAAACCAGTATTATTAATGACTGTTCATAGTACTACTCATTACAAAGTTTCCCTTAACTCATAGGCCACTTGTTGTGAAAAAAAAAACCCAATCTTGCTAAATGCTGTGTATGTGTGCAATGTCTTACTGCTGAGTTCTGTGGCCAAGGGTGACTGTTTTACAGAAAACAAGTAATACGGACACTCCAAAAAGAATATCTGGTCTGAGGAGACCAAAACTGAACATTTTAGCCCTGGCCCAAAGCACAACATTTTCCTGGAAACCTATCACTGCTCCTTGCATTGAGAACACCCCTACAGTGAAGCATGGTGGTGGTAGTATGTCATGGGATCCATTTCTTCAGCAGAGGCAGGAAACTAGTTAGGGTTGCGGGAAAGTTTGAGCAAACTTAGATTCAATCATTTTTTTCTGTGAAGCCCTAGTTGCAATAACTTTTTTCTGATAGTACATTCTTTGAAAAAAAATGCATCTTTTGGCATCTTGTTTTGACCCTCAGTCTTACCACCACACTTCTTTTTCAATTTTGTCAGCCATCTCACTAAAACCTATTGCTATTCTCTTTGGCAGGAACAAAAAAAAAAAAAGCCATGGATTCCCAAATTGCAAAGAAAAATCAAATCCTCAGCACAGCAGAAGAAATGCGAATCCAAACTAAACTTATAATGCAACCCTATGTCAACTGGGAGAAATACCTAACTCCTGCACCACTCTCCATTGCCATCATGGCAGAACTGGGTTGTTTATCTTCCCAAACAGATTTCTCCATTAACAAAAACCCACCAAAGGATAGCTACAAGTACATCAGGTACCCAGATTCATTTCGTGCCTGCCTCATGCAGGTGTGTAACTCTGGCTGATGGGCATTCAATGAAGCCCATAAGAGCATGGATCAGATTAGACTTCACATGATAACTGTTCCAGATTAAATGAAGACTGTTAAGATTCTGTTCCAAGGCAGCAATGAGGTTGTTCAAGCTCACCTCCCTGACCAGCTGGAGAACATCCGTGCCATTGCAGATGACTGTCTTGAGTTGGCCAATGCAACAGAAAAGCGGTTTGGTGAAGTCATAAATATTATCCACGAACTGCTGGAAGTGTACCAAAAATCTAGCAATCTTTATGGAGATGAGTTGGATACAATCAAGAAGAAACTAGAGGAGAGTAAATTGAGGGAGGAATCATCAAAAGAAGCTGTTAAACCCTCTCAGAAGGCAGTAAAAGCTATAGATGAAGAACTGAAGGAAGCACGTAAAGGTTACAATAATGCAATGCAGAGCCTCCCCGGTGGATGGGAAATGATGGCTATGGATTTCGTTGGAGCCGTGACTGATGGCCCATCAGCTATATCTCAAGGACTCTTGACTCTATTTACTAACCCAGTAAAGAAAATGCGTAAAGTTTCAGCAACAACTGCTTGTACAGTGAGCCACATTAAAGGTGAAGACCCTGCTCCTGATCCTGTGGATGAAATTAATATCTACAGCAAGAAATCCTGAAATGCACCGAGATTATTGAACAGTTTGTGCAGGATGACAAGATCAACTGGGAAGGCTTGTATGATCAAAAAAACAATGCTACAGTAAGAGATTTCCCAGCAAACCAATTCAAAAGAATTATGAGCAATTTGGACAAATCCCAAAATGACAACCGAAGGATCATGCTAAAAATGTATGCAAAGAGGGCATTAAGATCTGTGAAGAACTCGCAACATATGCACCAGATGGGAAATGTGAAGAAGCCAAAACTGCAGAGTTGATCAAAAGAATCCGAGAATTGACCCAATCAGCTTGCAGATTTGACAGCAAAAGCAAAGACATGACAAAAGTCTCCTTCCCTGACTCCCAAACCACCAATGCTGTTTAAGGAAGAAAGTAAAATGGAGAGGACGAGCGCTTCACAAAGGGCAACAAAGAACACCTGGTTCCGCATAGAACAGAACCATGTTCAAATGAAAAAGACCAGAGAGCTCTATGAAAAGAGTGTAGAGAACATGGAGAAGAACCAAAAGGAGCTGACTGAAATCCTGATCACCATGAGAAACTGTCATGACAAAGAGATGGACTTAAACACCACCATACAAATGCTGGTGAAAGGTCTTTATGCCACGGGACAAGTGAAAGAACAATGGGAGAAGATGGTGCAATTTTTCCAGATGGTGTCCAACATTGTGAAAACCAGCCTGAACAGAACTCTCAAAGATTTTGCCACTACATCTGAGAACACAAACCCACTTTCCTATAGTGAGCAGCTCTTCTGCAAAGACCTGCTCTACAATCAAGTCTTTCAGGCCACCAACATCGCCAGCCTGGCCAACATGATCTCGACCACCTACACTGAGGTGTCCACCTGATACCTCATGGACGGCGGCAGCTCTCTGGGCAGACCTTTATCCATGGATAAGGAAAGTCCAGCGTTTCCGCAAACGCGTATACAGTTACAGGACTCCTGCAAGATGGCTCAGAATGCCATCTTACGCCTTGTGGTCAAGAATAAGAATGAGTTTGAAAGGAAGACGCAATCAACACTAGAGAAGATCGATAGAGTCGCTTGCCATTCTCCCTGCCGCCAGACCCAAAGAGATACAGTGTACTGAATTAACTGTTAAAAGTGGATTCACAGAGGAAGAGGAATCAGAATATGCTTGAGGGAAAGAACCAAAATCACTCTTGTTCACTATTATGGCAATTATGTTGAAATCCATTGTACTTGGAAAAACTCAACCTCCGACAGGGAAACCTTCAGTGGAACAGTCCTTGAACTCAGAATTCAGAAGCTTGGGAAAACATCCACCTTGCCCAAGTTCCCTGACATCATCACACCTGCCATCTAAGCAATATGGCATGGTACAATCACAGTAAAGATACTACCTATTAATACATGATTTAAAGTTTAGATTTGTAACAATTTCATTAATTCAGCCCAATTTTTATCACATGATTAGACCATTGTAACAGATAAAGAAAAACAAGATAGTTGTCCATTCACATATTGTCCTGGATGTATTAAAATTATACCAAATTACGGTCAAGCTTATTTATGTTTCGCTACTTAAAAGGTGGTTAAAAAGGCATGATTTTCATCTTTAATGTCTTAAATATAAATAAAGCAAATATTATGGCAACATCTGGGGACATAATGGCATGCCATTATACCAAAATGGTATGATGACTAGAACTTATTCAGCAAGCTGAACTGCCATTATACCATCAATTTGATTGGTCGAAGGTGTGGATTTATCTGTATATGACAGGTGAACTCAGACAATGGCTCAGACTGTAGCATGAACGATTTATGTTAATGTGGTCATTCTAATGCATTGAAGAGCTCATATACAGAGACTTGTACAGTGGATGCTCCACATAATCAAAGAATAATAATAAACAGATTTAAAAAACATTTAATAAAATAAAATCTGAGACGTTTGTATGACCTTTGTGAAATAAGCCTTGGTTGTAAGTGCTTTGCAATAGTCAGAATGCTTTGCAAAGTTTCTCAACACCGAAAAATCAGCATAGAAGAGCGAGAGCGCGAGAGAGCGAGAGAGAGTGAGACTTACTGCTGAGGGCATGCTTGTTTATCATCATAACTCATCTCTCAGATGTTCCACACCATTAAATCTAACGTTACTGTTAAAATGCGCAACATGCCACTCATTAAAAAACTCAACATTGTAATTGTTGGCAGATTGCTGTGGTATAAGTGGAATAACACACTTCAGACTCTGCAATTATACACAAATAATGCAGTTCAGGGGCTTGGTATGTGGTATTCCTTATATTTTGTGAATTTTTGTGCTCTCTTAATATTTACTTAATATATCTTATGTTGTTCATTCAGATTATTTCAGTATACTGGTTTGATAAGAAATTAACCTGTTTTTATGGGCATTTCTACACCACGTTATCCGTCTGGGTGGCGGGGAAGCTGGAGCCAATCCCAGCATCTTGGGGTGAGAGGCGGAGTACACCCTGGGCAGGTCGCCAGTCCACCACAGGGCCGACACAGACAAACAGCCACACACGCTCGCATTCACACCTATGGGCAATTTAGAGTAGCCAGTTGACCTAATCTGCATCTCTTTGGAGTGTGGGAGGAAACCCACGCATGCACGGGGAGAACCCAGGACCTTCTTGCTGTGAGGCGACAGTACTAACCACTGCACCACCGTGCTGCACGCAGCTATCCAGAATTGTTTCCCAAACACTAGCAATCTATTATTGCAACTAGTAGTAGCAAGTTATTGCTAGAAAATATGGACAAATTGTTTAATTAGTTTCAGTTTGTTAAAACCTATTCCGCTAAAATAGTACGATGGGATGGGGGGAGTGCCGAGTTGTGTTTTTTCTTGGTCTGACTGGGTGTATATGTGTGTGCCAGTGTGATGTACCTGTGAAAGCAGATGGATTCTGGTAGTTTCTAGCAATCAGCTGTTCTATTGATTGCTTTATGCCAGGTGTCAATAATATTGCCTGATGATAAGATTTGGACAGAGTGTGCTTAAGCCCAGTCTCCTTGACTCGACTTTTGTCCATCATCAATTATTCCTCATCAACGTTTTATTTCCCCAGGTCCTGGATGAACTGTTTGCATAGTTTTGAAGAAATGTTTGCAAAAGTGCAGAACGTAGTTACATAAAGTTACAAATAATCACAGATCTCCATTCTGTGTCATTATGGTCAAGTGTCTAATTGATTGTTTCTCCACAATTGTACATCAGGAGATGAAATAAATGATATATGCATACGCACACACATACCTATGGCCCATGAGTTACCAAAGGTCACTGTGAATAAGTTATGAATCTCCTTCTGCAAGACTAATGACAAATCCCACAAACTGTCTATCCCACACCTTAAAGACCTTCTCCCCTCAGAGGTCACTATAATTGCATTTTAATCCACCATTAACATAAAGCTATAAATCATAGCAGCATAGCAGCTGAAATGCTAAGATTGGGGGCTGTCTGAAATTACAACACAGAGGGTGGGCAGGAGGAAGCATGACAGAGGGGTACAAAGGAGATGCGGAAAGGTCCATAACCCTCCCCTGTCTGACAAAGCACTTCCTGATTTGGTGTCAGAGAGTTTTCTAAAAGGAGAGAATACGATGGGACTTCCAGTGCAGGATGGTATCCTTTTCACTCAGGAAGGTGTTGGTGTCATTTCTTATAACATATCTCATAGTCTTAGGACAGGCCCAGTTAATCAGTGACAATCCAGAGCCAGGGCCAAGCAACAGACAAAAAAAGACTAGCTGTAAGCTGTCTTGACGCATCACTCATGTTCCACCAGATCAAACCTCCACAATGACTGTATTTCAGCAGCTAAACTGATCAGTGAATAAAATCTTCCAGGCAGGGTCTAGGCCTGATGACAGTACTAAGACTGAGACTGTGCACTGTACTGTACTGGTTAACGTAACACTAAAAGTTAATGTCCTACTACTGGCTTCTGATTCACAATAATTGTTTTGACAAAACTAAGAAACTTTACTGAACAGCGCTTTTCTTGCTGAGGTCTTATTTGATCGACCGATACAAAAAGAAAGTTTGGCGTTCCACAAGGCTCTGTTCTAAGACCACCGTTTTTCTTCCTATATGTTTATGAATTTGAAGCACTGTGTCTAACACTGGTTTCCCCTGGTCAGGATGTTTGTCCATAAAAATAAGCATTTTTCGTCTCCTTCCTGACAGGAAAAAGTAAATCATGCCTCTGGGTGAAAAATAAAGTAGGATGTCATTAAGTGTGAAGGGAGTAGACCAAGTCATGTTGCACTCCCCACTCCTTCCCATTTGTCCTCCTCCAGGTGTCCATCTCTCCCTTGCTCTGTTTATCAGCCACAGTCTAGTCACAGTGTCTAGAATAAATACATATATTCTGATATCAAGACCGGTTGAACAAGGCATAAACATTGCCTAATGCCCCGTTTGTTCTTTATTTTTAAATTTTATCATATAAAAGCATATAGAAGTCCATTATAGGGTTGATTTTCTTCCTACTTCCTGTGGAATAACAAGGTGCATGGCTGTGGACACAGGATTCTCAAAAAAATATATGAACGAACGTATATTTATAGCTGCTATAACATAAGTGATGACAGTAACTAACTTGTAGGGGCTGGAATTAACCCTTGTAGTATGACAGGAAAAAAGCAAAATGTATGCTTATAGGTCTCTACTGGAGAAAAATACAGGTGTGTGTGGGTGGAGAATTGGTTTCAAGAGAGTAATTCCACAAGAAATATCCCTTTCGGTGTAGGAGTGGGTAGAAAAGTTGTAGTGCATGAGATTTCAAAACCCATAGTACTTTATGTGTGACCTCCATGTTCACTTATTATCCTGCTTGAGGTTACAGAAAGTGTGTGTCGCATCTACACAAGACTTCCTGACCTTCAAGGAGAAAGAAAAGCTGGCCACAGGCTACAGGCTGGATTTGTAGTGAATGAGCAAACACACAGACATTGGAATAAGTCACTGAGAGTGTGTGTGTGTGTGTGTGTGTTTGCCCTTATGTAGCTGTAGAGCTGGAAAACTCCAGTGGCTTTAGGAGGATCAAAACTGCAGCATGTTTGCTCTTCTCTCCGCCTACTAATGGTGTGCATTCTGTCTTTGATCCATTCTGTGGCGAACGGAGAAAGTGTATGTTTATGGTAGCGACGTAAGAGCGGAATCCAAATTAGCCTCAATGCATGGCAAATATTTATGCATTTACTGAACTACCATGCTTGATTCGGCTCAATAGTTTCCGAAATCAGATGGAGAACATCAAGCATGCTGTGCCTGGGGGTTTCCCAGGAACATGACTAACAACAAAACATTTCAAAAGCCAAAGAGACAGAATGGCTGCGTATGTAATTAAAGACAGAGACGTTGTATAGAACATGTAGGCTGTTATATTTTATGATTGTAGTGACAGTTATATTGCATCCAATAACTTCTGTATGTTCTGTATTCTTATGAACTTAATTTGTGTAAACAGACAGAATATTTATTTGTTGCAAATCTCAAAATGATCGTTGAGAATTTTTTTTAACAGTTCGTCTTGCAAGATGCAAATGGAACAGGTACTCACAAATCTGTCCAATGAACTAAAACTGTAGCCGGGTTTCCGTTGCAGTTTCGCATTAAATAGAAGAGATGTTTTTAAAAGAATTAGACAAATCGCACGTGTGTTTCCATTGAGTGACGCTGGGTTTCTCCTCTCACGATAGCTCTTACAGAGCACTCTTTTTTCCAAAAAGGTAATGTTTCCATTTGCTCTTTATATCATGTCATGTGACTTGAATACGGAAAATGTGTTTCCATTTAATATTTGCGAAGTTTTGCTTTATTGCCTGATCCTGATCAGGATAAAGCATTTATTAAAGATGAACAATTGAACTTGGCAAACACATGCAGGCAATCTGCCACATCCAATATGCTCCAATGGCAATAAACGTGGCCTAGGAGTTTCATATCTAACCTCCTGCAGTGGTGATATTTTTTTTTTTGGTGGGGCCTGTGGGATCCCAGTCACAATGCACACCTCTATTTAGCATTAAAATTCTTTAATCAGATAGCTCATAGCCTCAAACAGTGTAGCACCTAATAAACACCTGTAACTTGCTTGGATTAAGATTATCCATCATAGCAGTGATTTCATAAATAGAAGACAACCGGCATTTAACGATATGACTCTAATTTTAAGACAGACTAGAGTGTTAATGTTATTAATTTGTGATCCCACACTGCCCCCTGGTGGGAAAATGTATAGTGTTTCAATATAATTTGAACATTGCATATTTAGGCAGCCAATCACAAAGTGATTGGAACCGTCTTGTTTTATGTATAGCCATACAAACAGACAAAATTGATATAAGGATATTGTTTATCTTTTGAGGTTTTTAAACTTGGCGATATGGATGGATGGATGGATGGATGGATGGAAGGATGGATGGATGGATGGATGGATTTTTTTTTTTGACGGGTAATTCTTGTAACAACTAATGTGATTTGGAATTAATTATCTTCTCTGCTTTCATTCAGCATGAATACAGTAATCAGCATGGCATATTATTCGACATCACATTATAGCTTTATCGTATTCCTTCTAGAACAACTACAACCCAATACGTCAAGTTGACTTGGGCTTTATTTTTTTTTTTTTTTGGATATAGGAGCTGCACAGTTATAAACCATACATATCATCATGAAGAAGTAATCCAACACTACAACATGATGGGAAGGGAGGCAACAGGCAGCTGGTGATTTAAAGATCAATAGTGCCCTCTGAGAAAGGTATGGGATTTTATTTAATCTGTCACTGGTTAGACTTGAGCAATCAGGCTAATAAGCCGTAATGGCAGTGATCTGGAGTCATTAGTCAAGCGCTGTGCTTGAAAGCACACAGCACTTGCAAATGGGAACTTAACACAGTGCAAAGTACCTGCAGCCAAAACAAAGAATGTAAGCATCTCTCACTGCCATAGATGTGAGGAATTCAAGCAGAGCTGGATTTATGGTAAATGTACCATGAGTATGGTGATACATAATAGCAGTAAATTGAATTTAAGGTGTATTTGTCAAGAGGACAAAAGCTTCTTTTGTAGAGAGAATCTTGTGAGGAAAACAAGGCAATAAATTACAATATTTACAACCTGAAGTCATCATCAGAAAAAAAAAAGGCAGTCTAGAAGCAGTGAGCCTTTCCTTCAAAGTAATCTAAACCAGTTTGAACATATATCAACTTAAATTTCTAAACATGTTACTATGTTGATATTTAGTATCATTTAGAGTTTTATATATATATATATATATAGTATATAAATATGAGTGTGTGTGGTACATACAGTATATACCCCAGTAATTTGCCCACAAATGCATATTTTTATAGTTAAAGAACAACAAATCATCCATTTCATCAATTTATAGGTAC
This sequence comes from Notoglanidium macrostoma, assembly GCA_030068235.1. Taxonomy (NCBI): domain Eukaryota; kingdom Metazoa; phylum Chordata; class Actinopteri; order Siluriformes; family Auchenoglanididae; genus Notoglanidium; species Notoglanidium macrostoma. Next base: position 13,023,728 of record JAQQZR010000010.1, on the reverse strand, counting down.
ATTTGTTTGTAGAACATCCATGAAGTAAGTTATTTCCTTTTCTCACTTAGCAGTCATTCCCTCATTAGCCTCATTGAAGACAAAAAAACCCCAATAAGTGTAAACTCTTCAGTCGTGCAGATGCTGCAAAACTTAAAAGTTATACGGCGATACACAGCTATACCTCTGGTTATTACAAAGCCCTTGCTCTGGAGACTCCTTCCTTCCTTTCCTTACAGAAAACGTCTTCATATGAAAGATTACAGATCTGTTTGTGTGGAGCATTCACCATACCGGTCTCTGTGCTCTCTGAGTTGTTACTATAGACACAATAACAGTAAAGAATTAAAATTAAGAATTAATGTGTTCATATAAACCTGTGATTCGATAAAACAATACCTTCTGACCAATCAAACACTGAACACCATTTTAGTATAAAAACGTTTATGAGATTATGACTCAGTCAAGAAGGCGAAAAATGTAATAAGAGCCAAAATATAATAACTTTTATTGCATTATGACTTGAGATATTAAGCATTTAAGCACTGAAAATATGATGTAAACAGGCATATCATGTGTCAAATGACTCACATTGCTAATCTGACCATTGCATTGCTAATAACGGCAATGATCCAGATATAATTATGAAAAGAGTATACTACCCAGTGTTTGCCATGTTAACACAATGCTTGGCTCATTTGATGTTCTTGCACTTGTCTGCCAATAAGAGAAGAGAGTGTTCATCATACACTAGCATTTATTATTGCTCTCCATGCTTCTTTCAAGCCTGCCAAGTGCTTAGGACATGTTACACTGCTGTGCTGTGAGGAGAAATATTTGGTATTTGCCTCCATCAAGGCTTCTCAAAGAAATTAACCCCAGCACTGTTATCATGTAGTGATGGGAAAGAAGGCTGAACATTACAAGGTCCAATTCATTTTTGAGTTTTCCCAAATAACACACTGTAAGCAACCAAGTCACTTCTTTACTTTACGCTTTACGCTATGTTTTGCGCTACCTTTTCTCAGCAGGTGTTACTGTATAGAACAATGACTCTGGGGCAATTAGGAACTCTAACGTGAGAGGTTCAGCCCCCAGTTCAATCACACTCAGCTCTCATTTTTAATAAGGACCTTGTCCTTTGTCATTTCAAGGAATTTCTCTTAGCAATGGTTTTGCGTGGGAAAGAGTCTTGCTAGTCCAGGAACTTGGACCAGTGAGGTTAAAATAGACTCTGAAATGTATTTATTTTTTAAGTGTTTTAATACCCACCATAACATGCTTCAAGTGATGCTATCTCAAACAGATGCTTTTGTGGTTTCTGACACACTTTATGTCTATAAAAATGGACAAAAGGACATCACAGAGGTTTTTCAGGTTTGTAGTGTTGTCCCGACTTTGTGAGGGCGCAATGAGACTGGAAATGTTGAATCAGGGCTGAATTTGGCCTTTCAGGCTCTGGTTTGAGACAACACTGACATCTAGTGGACTGAGAATGAAATAGCACTAATAGTGACAGTTCGGTGCTCTGTAAAGTGACCTTGAAATTGAGGAAAGCTGTATATATAAATGACACCCGCTATTAGTACAGATACATTTGAAAACACAATAAATGAAGTGATTTTACTTGAGCAGGACATGGCGGATAAACCCTTTTGGATATTGCATTAGATCTCACACATTAGGTTTCTGCTTAAAGGCACATTAGGTGTTTTTACTAGGCAGAACGAAATCTCCCATCCTACACTCAATATTGAATCTGATTCAGTTCTAGGATTATAACACAAACAGCAGTCAATTAGTTTCAAATTAACACGCGTATTCCTGTGCCTCCTCCAGATTAATGCCACAGCCGCTTGAAGAAGTGATGGAGAGACAGAGCTACACATCTCGATGTGGCCCTTGAATGGAATTGAGCTTATTAGCTGTTGAGTAGTCTAGCTTACTTTATTCATATGCTTTATACAAGCAGTCATGCCTGGCCTACTGAAAACACTTAATCTGTAACTGCTGGGATATAGCTGTACAACTAGAAATGCATTTTTTTTTTAAGGAAAATTGGATGGGACTGCAAGTGATGGAGGTGTGAGAGGAATATTTAAATTTGTCCAATTCCAATTTCAAATTTTAAGCATTTAGTTTAAAAAGAAAGTATTTAGGAGAGAGAAAACAGCTGTTATTGCTAAAAATGAGTGTTTTAGAAAATGACTCACAAGAAAAATCCATCTTAGCTATATTACTTAATAATGTTCCACACCATACATATCAAGTCATAAAGGTTTTATTAACCAAACCTACCATGGTTTATGGTCTCTGCAGCTCTTTTCGTCATTGTTGTCCTTGTGGAGTTTTCCTGTGTCTTCTCTGTGTTAACTGACTTGTTTGGTACAAGTGCACTATATTCTTTGTCCGCAATATTATTTAAGCTTGATACATATAATCGATCTATGAATCACCATGTTAGGCACTCTTATTCCTCATTAAATCTTCATTTATTTTTTAACAAAAATATTACAGCGTTAAAGACCAACATTATTTTTTAAAACAGATGTGCCAATTAAATTTTGACCATTAACTCTGATATCATGACATTTTCCCAGTTCTCATTCATGATCATGCAGCACTCAAGAGCTATTTCACAACATAAGGTCTATAATTTAGCTCTGACACACAGTGAATACGTTTATACATACTGGTATTTATTAAGATAAAACACAAAGAAATAGCTATCCTTATAAGTTATTTGATTCACAGCCATTATCCAAATGATTCTTTGCTTCAAACAGCTATGTGGCGCTATACTCATCGTGTAGGTCTAAGTGTCTAGATTCGCATGTTAAGATGTTTAAAAACTGTATATTTTGACTTGTGAGAGACAAAAACCGTTTTTGTCCGTTATTCCATGTTTTGAAGAAGAGGGCCATGTGGAATTCAATCTAGGTGGATGTTAATCTAGGGGGATAAAATTGCTCAGTGTAGTTCATGGGACACATACAGCTGAACTTTATCCCCTGAAGGCTTTTGGGAGATTTTGACCCCAGAATGAAGAATATCCAATAGTACATTAGCATTCATCCTGCATTTCATCCCTTCTTTCATACTCTTGTGGACTGCAAGGCTTATTGTTGAGACAGTGAAGGGATCAAATTCTAATAACTTGATCTGGCAGTTTCTCTGCATCAGGATAAAGACTTTTATGACTTTTACTTCCTTAAGAGGGTCAGATTTAAATTCTTAGTGCTCGGCCAAGGCCCTCAAGCAACCCCAGCAGGATGATACAAGGACTTCATAAAATCAAGTAATCGTAGTCAGGCTGTGACAGTCTGCAAGGAAATTTTTAGGAAGCACCCCTTTACAAATCACAAGGTGATAACTGAAAATGGCTGAGCAAGTAGGATCTTGGTCACACGGACCCAGGGACTGAGGGGCCCTGGATCACACCTGTATGTAAAATTGAGAATTTTGTCTCTCTGGGCAAGTCAGGCATGGCACTTAACAGCGCCTTCACCGATGCGCTGTGGTGCTGGATGAATGTGGAACTCCGGAATCAACCAGCATAAAAATTAAGCCTGAGTGCTCACATAAGTTCTCTCCCTCAAGTTTCAACAGAGACCTTCAACAGGTGTCTCTTTTCTAGTTTCAGAAATCCAGACCCAGGTCAGCTGACTCTTTCTAGTTGATCTAAATAATAGAAAAGCACATGAACTGCACTTACATTCAGATGATGTGAAAAGATGTTTATTGTTGGTTGAGGTAGTCCTTGCAAGTCGATAATGACTTTCAAACTACAATCTCGGCGGTGTCTGAGGAGGGGTCTGGTTCTGCCACTGCCAGCTCAAAGGCTCCAAGCTATCTGTGATAGCAGCAAGGTTTTCCTAGGACAGCAGGATGCACGCTGCCCTTCTGCAAGTACTTGACAGCTTTTGTTTGGGATTCAGGCAGGTCCCGGTTCACCCATGTTTGGGTTGTGGCACACGCCTGCTACAAATGCTTGTCTTGCATCTCACCAGATCACGTGCCAGATGTAGCTAGATGTGTGCTACCAGAGTCCTGTGTGTGTAAACACTGACTCTCCATTGAAAACATACAATACTGCAAAACAACGTAGATTGTAGTTAAGTTGGATATTCTGCTGCTAGAGTCGGAACAGAGCTTCTGATCTGCTATGACTGATATGTGTAAATAAACCCTACAAAAGCAATCTTCTTGGTAGGAGTGTGCAGATTTCTTATCATGAATAAAGTATGGCCAGATGGTCCACTCCTGTGGAGCCTTTAAGAAACCACACTCTGGGTTTGTCTTTCATCCTCTAGGAGGGGACCCACCTACTACCTTTCAGAGAAGCAGCTGAATTTCCCTAATCTACCTAAACAGCCCTCACCCCACTCATTCTCACAAAGCACACTTCTGAAGGACAGGGAATGGTAATAGTGTTTAACAACTTAAAATTATAGCAGTCACAAAAAGATCATTCTCAATTAAGGATAGGTACTATGAAAAGTTTTAAAGCAAAGGGATTTTAGTCAACTCATTGCCTTGTTCCAAAAAAGTTGAGAGTTTCTGAAGATACTCTTTTTTGCGTAAGTGATGGATATGGTTCAAGCTGTGAAACCACAGGGCTGGTTCCTGTCCATGGCTCTATGCAATACTTGTTTTTATGTTACCGTTGCTCTGGAACACAGATGGTTCCTGGTTGATGCTGTTGGCTTCCCTCTCTCACATCATCACTTGGGTTGGCAGGATGACAAAGCTGGCCTCAGGCCATGTCCACCCCTCACGCTTAGTTGTGTTTGCACTCTGGCTGCCTGATGTAACGCCACTTACATATCCTGACACGTTTTCTGCTGTGGCTCTGATCACCCTCTAGACTCTCCAACTGGTCCAGATGCTCTTCGTCGGTTCATCCTGTTTCTTTGTTGTGGAGCTATCAATACGTATTGCTAACGTCCTGCTGCAGTGGACATTTTACCTGGACATAGAAACTTACCTATTAAGAACTGCTTTATCCCAGGACTTCTATTCACAATATCCCCATACCCACTGGGTATTGCCAATAGCACTATACACACACAATTTTATTGAATTGAGAGAGAAAAAAAGAAAGAAAATGTGATGCTGTGTATCAAGTCCCAGGGTATGGTTCACTCTAGAGTCTAGTGCCTTTTTATTTAAATAATAAACATTATATATAATGCTCTTCATGTTAGTATTAAAATAAAAGGACAAGAAACAGGATGATATAAAGCTGGAACTACCATTTCATGAAACATGACTTGCTATTAAAATGTTCTGTATAGATTTTATCACAGCACACAATTTAAGCCACTATTTTAGATTAAAAACAAATAAATGCAATATACCATTCAATTCATGCGTTCAAGAATACAATGACATTTGCTACATAACATGCAAAACATTTTCATTTCATCTCATTCTTCATTAACAGCTTTATCTGGAACAGGGACATATTCCAAGAACGCATGGATCAAGATGGGGAATACACCACAAATGTGACACCAGTCCAATACAGGGCATCTTAAGCTCGTACATATTTATACCTAGGGCAATTGAGAGTATCCATCTACTGGCATGTCTTCGGTAGGTGGGAGGACAAAGAACACATCGAACTCTACACTACTCTGACCCTGGAGCTGAGGCACCAACACTGCTGTCACCGTGCTAACCAACTATGAAGAAGGTAACCAGAAATCAGTAATCACAAACAGGGTTTTGTTTTGTTTAGTTTTTTTTCCAATATTATACTAAGCTGTTGCATTCAGTGTGTGGCTTCCCTCTTTCGTGTGAACGCGTTGGTGTTGTCGGAGGTTTGACCTGCAAGTAAAACTCTTCCCACATTGTGAGCAATGATAGGGCTTCTCTCCTGTATGAATGCGCTGGTGCTGTCGGAGATTAGACTTGCAAGTAAAACTCTTCCCACACTGCTGGCAGTGATACGGCTTCTCCCCCGTGTGAATGCGCTGATGAATTTGGAAACCTTCTAGATAATTAAAACTCTTCCCACACTGCGAGCAAGAATACAGCTTCTCTCCTGTGTGAACACTCTGGTGTCGTTGCAAGGTGCTCTGATAAGCAAAACTCATCCCACATTCGGAGCACTGATATGGCTTCTCTCCTGTGTGAATGCGCTGGTGTCTTTGGAAACCTCCCAGTTGAGCAAACTTCTTTCCACACTCCGAGCACTGATACGGCTTCTCTCCCGTGTGAATGCGCTGGTGTTTTTGGAAATTTCCCATTTCGGTAAAGCTCTTCCCACACTGCGAGCAGCAATACGGCTTCTGTCCCGTGTGAATGCGCTGGTGTCGTCGGAAGGTACGCTGGTAAGCAAAACTCTTGCCACACTGTGAGCAGTGATAAAGCTTCTCCCCTGTGTGAAAGCTCTGGTGTTGTTGGAGAAGACTCTGGTGAGTAAAACTCTTCTGACAGTGTGAGCATTTATACGGCTTGTCTCGTGTGTGAACGTGCTGGTGGATGTGGAGAGTACTCTGTTGAGAAAACCTTTTCCCACACTGCGAACACTGATATGGCTTCTCTCCTGTGTGAATGCGCTGGTGGTCCTGGAGAGACGTCGGGTGAGTAAAACCCCTTCCACACTCTGAGCAGTGATACGGCTTCTCTCCTGTGTGAATGCGCTGGTGTATTTGGAGATTAATCTTTTGAATGAAGGTTTTCCCACATTCGGAGCAATGATACGGTCTCTCTCCAGTGTGAATGCGCTGGTGGAGCTGGAGAGCATTTTGGCGAGTAAAACCCCTACCACACTGTGAACACTGATACGGCTTCTCTCCTGTGTGAATACGCAGGTGTGTTCGGAAATTACCCTGCTGAGCAAAACTCTTCCCGCAATGTGAGCAATGATACGGCCTTTCTCCTGTGTGCATACGCTGGTGTCGCCTGAGATAACTGGCTTGAGTAAAACTCTTCCCACAGTATGAGCACTGATACAACTTTATCTTCTTTCCCGTGTGAATGAGCTGGTGTAGTTTTAGATCACTCTGGTGAATAAAACTCTCTCCACAATCAGAGCAGTGGTAGGTTTCTATATGCATTTGACTGTTAGAGGCTGCAATGCACAAAGAACCAGAGGAGTCAGCCCCAATTTGATGAATACTGGAGCTGTTGGTAGGCATCAGACTTAATATCTCATATGCAAATGCCCCTGAATTCATCAGTCTCAAATATTCCTCATAGTGGCATCTCTTGATGTGTTTGTGGAAGTGAAATAGAGATGTATAGGAAAGTGCACACAAGGAGCAGGAGAAGGGTTGAGACAGGATGCCATTCATTTCTGGAGCAAGACAAAAAAACACAACTTGAAATGCAATGCAAAAAATGTTTGGAAACAATATTTGTCATGGACTGCTTCAACAAAAATTATCAGAATAATAATAAAAGTCTATTCACTCTCACTGCCATAAACCGGACTGCCAACCAGGATTTGTGACAGGCTGTCTCAGCCAGGCTATTGCTTCCAAGCCTTTGTTATCTTTTTTAGTATTCTGGCCATAGCCCGCTTGCCATTTGCCAATATAATCTTGTCTGGTCAATGCCCATTTTCTGACCCCTGTCTAGCCTGTTTCTTTGCCTGATCTATTTAAACCAGGACTAACATCCATCTTTTGACTTCATCAAAAACATGAGCGCAGCAGGCTCCAACAAATTCCATCAAGACCTCTCTGCTTAGTCTCTGCCATCTATAGTACACTAAGAAGCCTCACCATTACAAATTCAAAATTCAAAGAGGCACACACATCAGATAACAGACTGACCAGACAACCTGGTAAGGTTTTCTACCGCAGTGCTCACTATACTTCTCAAAGATCACATAAAGTAGGACATCTAATCTCACTGTTTACCAGGAAATAAATGTATTTATCCAGCGCTGTTTAGATGAACAAGGGTGACACTTTGCAGTCATATGACCAGTTGAGCATTCATCACTACATTCAGTCAGACTTTTATAAGGGACATGAGTACCCCGTCGGCTTGTTACGATAGTTTATTGTCAGTAGATATACTCATCACTTGGGAAATTTGCCTAGACAAACTTGACAAAAGAATAGCTCAGAATCTCCATTCCATACTTGTCAGCATCTAAAGTAATAAGCATCAAGCTCCAGAACTAGAAAAAATTGCCCAAGCTAACTGTCAAAGAATGTCCGTCCTGTCTGGAGAAAGAATGCCTACTGTCTACTGTGGTGAGGCCACCCAACAGGTTGCTCAAGGTCCAGTATGACCTTGTTCTTGGGCACACGATCATCAGAAGTATGTCACCCAACAAATGTTCGTACAATGTTATACTGTTTAACCATACAATGTTTCATAATTTACATAACCTGCCATAGTCCAGTAGTCAGACACCTCCATCCCTCTTGCAGCACTCATTCAAACTTGGGCAGACAGAAACGCAAAAGGCCATAGTGCATTGTTTTGGGATTTAAATGCAACCGCTAAAGGACTCCATTCATATCAAAGAATTTATCAGAAAATCCATGGTACACTGCTGTGCTACACCTCTACACAGAAAAAAAATCTTTCTGCTTGCAGAATCTCCTAATAACCCATAGTGCTTGGATGATCATGGCTCGATATTCTCAAATCTACAACTGGGCGGAAACCTCTGTTTCTTACCAACAAGAAACTACATTTTATAGAAACATTTGTTTTTATCTGTACAAACTTTGGAATTGGTGGTTGTAGCCCTGTAACACTGTCATCTGGACCCACTGAGCTGATTTAGTCACTGCACAAAGAGCAATTGCCATTCCTTGACCTTCACGGGCACACCACATAGGGCCTTTTAATGCCACGGTGGCTGAGGGTGCAGGCATGGCCCTGACCACCTAGGGCCCACACAAGTTCAAAGGAACCTTTGTGGATGCTGAAACATGGAACAGCACTGTAGTGACCTACAAGTACCATGTGACCAGCCTGTTTGGTGGGACCATGATTCTGAAAGCTTTGCTCTCCTTTCCAGGACTTCTTTGGCAGCAGGTCCAATGAGCAACATTAGCGCACAGGGCAAATTCCACAGGGTTGATATAATTGTACCCTGCAAAACAGACTGACCCATGAGAGACAATGCAGGGTAAACAGAACCCCTGAGTTATGCGTTAGCAGACTCATTTGTGAACAATATGCAGAAAGGGTAGGGGAACCCCATCAATCATGTTGCCAGTGAATATCCAAGTTCATCAGTCAGTTAGACAGGGGAAGTGTGGAAAAAAACTGAGCAGATAACACTGAAGAAGAAACTGGAGAGATGAGAGGAGAATGAAGTTAACTTGACTTTACCACCGTCGGGTCCAACTAGTAGGCCCAGGGCAAATGTTTGTGGGATGACAAGGGTGCCCCACTCAACTACCCTAGTGGCCAACTGAACAACCAAATGACCGAGGCTGTGAAATGCTCAGAGGAGATGGAGTCGAAGGAAGAACCCAGCCTGGCAGGCGAAAGAAGCAAGTGCCATCATAGAGCAATGGCACAAAGCAGTTTGTAGAACTGACTTGTGAACTGTGCAGTGAGTGATGCTAAGGGTAGCATCAGCAATGTAGGAAACCAGTTCAAAACTAGGGGAAAAAAAAAGAAATGTATGAAATAGACACTCACTGCGACAGAAGAGAAGATAGATGATAACAGTCACCAGCATTGGAGAACATGCATCCAGCAGGCATGTTACAACATACAGCAGGCATCCAGCAGCTCCAACCATGGTCCCAAGCCACTAAGCAGACAGCTCCATAAGGTTTACATGTAGTCTGATGTGTACAAGGCAAGAAGAGGGAGTGAAGATGGCTGTATGACAGCCATATTTCTTGAGTACAGTGAGTCATGCATCACTTGGCACACAAGGTTTCTGGGTGATTCTCGCTAGCCTTGGCCATTAGCAGGAATGAAATACTGCCTGGGTGCTGATCAGCTGAACTCTCACTTGTTGGAAAACGTCTTGTGGCTATGATGGTTACACAGATTTTTTAAAATCCGACTATCAACTGCCAACATAAGCCTTCAGGTTCCATCATATAGAATATGAACAAAATGAAAGCTTTTTTTTATTATTATTGCCCTTCATTAGTGGGATGACATACAGAACATTTTTAAAAAGTTAAAGTCTAGTAGTAACGGGACAGCTTAAGATTAGTATTCTTGTTGTTTTAATTGTTGTAGGTATAATTTTGTTTTATTTGAGATTTATTTTATATTTATCTTCTATTTGAGCTAATTTTTAGTACATGACATTGTTCTGGATTCACCCATAGTAGTGTTTTTAATGCTCATTTTAACTTATGTACACATTATTATGAATCTGATTTAGTCCGACACACAGCAGTAGAGATTCCCTGAAAATGCCCAACAGTTATCTGCTCTACAGTTTGATGCTTTCCTCTTGTAGATAAACCATCTGTATACATGACTTAAATCAGTGAATGCCATGTCTCCAAGCTAGATGCTGATGGACCTCCATTAAGGAGTAGATTCTTGATCCCTTTGGATCTCTCCCATGAAATCACCAACATACCTTTTCTACACAGAAATTCTGAAGATGATTTCCTAGTTTCTGGAAGCATGCTAATACAGAATGAGTGCTAGCTAATGTGGCAAATTACCAACCGTATGTCATGGCGTATATGTGTTAGTACTACTGGACTTGAGTACAGCATTTGACACCATTTTAATCATGATATTTTAATTGACAAGCTTGAAAACATGCTTGGTTAGACAGATCGTTACCACGGTTTCAATCAATTTGAATTATTCAGTACCTTAAATAGTTCAATATGGTGTCCCACAATGTTCGGCCGGCTACATTTCTGTCTTCTTGTAATTTGCAAACACAGCTACGGAAAATATGTCCAAGAACACATGAACAGAAGTGTCCTTCTAATGCTATCAAAAGAAATACTGATGCTGGGTACTATTTTAAGGATGTTTTTACTCTACAGCCTGATAGCAATTTGTAATTAAATTATAAAATAAACATTACATTATACTATTCATGTTAGTATTAAAATAAGTGGATACGATACAGAATGTTGGAGAAAAAAAGTTTCCATTTCATGGAACATGATTTACAATGAAAATGTTCTTTATATATTTTAGTACACTATTGAAGCTACTATCTAAGACAAAGAAAACATATGAATGCAATATAACATTCAACACATGCTCTCAACAAGTATACAAGACCATTAGCTAGACAAAATGCAAAACATTTTCATTTTCTTCTCAGTCTTATGTAACAGCTATTTCCTCATCAGGGTGTATCCCGAGCCTATCCCAGGAACAATGGGAATATACCCTAAATGGGACACCAGACAACAGAGGAAATCACACACTCATGCATTTATTGACACACAGGGCATTTTAGAGCATCCATCTACTGGCATGTCAGGAAGGCGGGAGGAAGTCCTTGCAGAAACAGGGAGAACATGTTAAACTCTACACTACTGGACCCTGGAGTTGCGAGGTACCAACACTACCTGCTGTGTCGCCATGCTGCCTGACTATGAAACAAGTTAACCTGAAATCAGTAATCACGATAATCAGGTGTCTTGCTCTTGTGTCTTCAATGTACGGCTCCTCTCTTTTGTGTGAACGCGCTGGTGTTGTCGGAGATTAGACTTGCAAGTAAAACTCTTGCCACACTTTGAGCAGTCATACGGCTTCTCTCCTGTGTGGATGCGCTGGTGTTGTCGGAGATTAGTCCGGCAAGTAAAGCTCTTCCCACACTGTGAACAATGGTACGGCTTCTCTCCAGTGTGAATGCGCTGGTGTATTTTGAGACTACTGGCACTGGTAAAATTCTTCCCACACTGTGAACAGGAATATGGCTTCTCTCCGGTGTGAACACGCTGGTGTACTTGCAATTTATGCTGGGAAGAAAAACTCTTCCCACACTGTAAGCACTGATACGGCCTCTCTCCTGTGTGAATGCGAAGGTGGCGCTGCAATCTATGCTGGAAAGAAAAACTCTTCCCACACTGCGAGCAGTGATACAGCTTCTCTTTTGTGTGAATGAGCTGGTGTTGATGCAAATTACGCTGGTGGGAAAAACTCTTCCCACACTGTGCACAGTGATATGGCCTCTCTCCTATGTGGATGCGCTCATGCTCTTGGAGATGGGTCCGATGAGTGAACGTTATCCCACACTGTAAGCAGTGATATGGTCTCTCTCTTTTGTGAATAGATTGGTGTTTCTGCAAACCAGCAAGTTGAACAAACCTCTTTCCACACTCCGCGCAGCGATACGGCTTCTCTCCTGTGTGAACACGCTGATGTAGCCGGAGAGCGCTCTGTTGCGCGAAGGTCTTCCCACACAGCAAACAGTGAAATGGTCTCTCTCCTGTGTGAATGCGCTGGTGAGTGTTAAGATTACTCTGGTGAGTAAAACCCCTCCCACACTCCGAGCAGCGATACGGCTTCTCTCCGGTGTGAATGCGCAGGTGTGTTCGGAGATTACTCCTTTGAATAAAACTCTTCCCACACTCTGAGCAGCGATACGGCCTTTCTCCTGTGTGAATGCGCTTGTGTGCTCGGAGATGACTCACTTGAGTAAAACTCCTCCCACAATGCGAGCACTGATACGACTTTATCTTCTTTCCCGTGTGAATTTGCTGGTGTAGTTCAAGGTCAGTCTTTTGCATAAAACTCTCACCACAATCCGAGCAGTGGTGAGTTTTTATTTGCATTTGACTGTTAGAAGCTGTAATGCACAAAGTACCGGAGGGGTTAGCTCCAATTTGGTGACTACTGGAGCTGTTTGTAGGCATCAAATTTAATTTTTCATAGGTAATCTCTCCTGAATTCATCAGTCTCACATATTCCTCATAGTGGCATCTCTTGACATGTTTGTGGAAGTGAAATAAAGATGTATAGGAAAGTGCACACAAGGAGCAGGAGAAGGCTTGCAACAGGATGCCATTCATTTCTGGAGCAGGACAAAAAAAACAGACAACTTCAAATACAATGCAATTTTTCAGTTTTTTTAAATTTTTAGGAAACAATATTTTTTTTATGAACTGCTTCAAAAACAATATCAATAATGTTTATTTCTGGTATCAGTAGTAGTAGCCAACCAAGCCACGTAGTTCAACAACACCAATAAAAATCCTTCACATCCGTGGCACAACTTAATAACATACTAATGTTCACCCACCACCAGAGGCGGTATGACACTTGTTAGATAATGAGTGCAAACACGCTCACTAGAAAAGAAGCTGATCTAACTTGGAAGTCAGGCAGCAGTCTCTGGTCGTAGCTTAACAGATTTAGGCAAGATTTATTTCCCCCTTTGAATGCCCAATACATAGAAATGCTCCAGCTAGAGTGACAAGACATTGACACCTGTTATCACCTGATTAGCTTCTGTATTTACTCCCACTGCACAGAGCAAAATCCCATTTCAATAGCAGAGGCCTTAATAAAATGGAGCATTAAGTGCCATTTGGATTATGAAAGAAAGGTAACAATTTGCATATTGAGGAAATAAGACCTATAGACAGAATGCCAGTTTGGGAAGTACGACACCAGAACCAGACACCAAGTAGTGCGGGAAAATCAACAGTGCATGAACTTAACCACGTGGTGGGCTGAAAAAATCACCAATAGACAGGCAGTCTTTGGTGATATTTAATAGACGCCTAGTGCAAGCTCAAAAGGTCAGTCGCAGAAAGTGCTACACCACATCCCATGGCAGGAATGGTAACGGTCCCTGGAGCAAAAAGTATATCATCATTGTGTTAAACAATCCACCACTCAAAATGTACCATAATGTAACCTGACCCAAAAGTCCATCCTGAATAGCTTCTATAACAAGTCTCCACATAAGAACCTGCAACACAGGCATTAAAGTATTGCTCCCGACCGTTTGCGAATGGAACTAGACCCAAAATATCAGGTGGAATGGATGGGGAAAACCACAACAGGCAGTTTGTCAAGTCAAAAGCCTGACCTACCTGTGGGTGCAGTTGCCCTCGCCTGAAGAAAACCCTGCGGTAACAGGGAACCTCCCACCTGACTGCTTGGCCCTGGTTGCAAGTATGCATAGCAACAAAAGTCGAAACAGGGCAATACCAACACTAGTGACAAACAAATAAAATAGATGACGCTTTCATGCTGTGGAGGTCCACTTGTTCCCAATTCAATACAAAGTTCTTCTGACTGATCATGTTTCTATGAGTATGGGAGTGGTATCCTTCAGAATGACCCTGCTTCATCCACAAGGGCTCACTGAGTGGTGTGGCGGTTATCAAAATGATATCAGCTCTCAACCCAGCTGAATGCTTATGTAAGTGTGTTAGATAGTGTTCCCCACCACCATCAAAACACCAACAGAGAGAATGTCTTGAGGAAGAATGGTGTTCTATCTCTTCAGTACCACTGCTGTAACAGTACATAGATGGGTATGGGTGTTCTGGTGACTCATGGTGGCCAAAAACCTTACAATGCATATTACACTTTCACATTTAGTACGTTACCGATCTGCATGTCTGTAGGTGGCAAAGATATTAATGAGTTTGTCAACCTTGCTTCCCTGGAAGAAACACATTATCTGACATCTTATCTTATTACCTGAAAGCTTTATGTGTTCCAACAGCCTAGACCTTTCAAAGACAAGTGGAAACATTAGGCTACATATTAAAGCATAGTGTATGAACTCTGGATAACCGGCAGTAAAGTTTCAACACATTGATACCTTCTATTGCGCATACACACATGTTGAGATCTTTAATTATCAACATTATAAAAGGTCATCATTAATGGCCAGCAATTCCAATGGTACCTTCACTTTGGGTTTGGCTTAGGTTCCCTTGTGGATACCTGGAGTTCATAGAACATAGTTATATACATAACCTAACATTCCATTTCTCCCCTCCTAGCACTACCAGGGCAGTGTTTCAATAGCATGTTAATGTATACCAATATATAATAAGGAACTCTGGAGAGGTGCATGCCAATACACAATTAACTGCATCATAAACCTCCATGGGCATGGCTCTCAGAGTCCTTGAGGATGAAACATGCCTTGTGGAGTTGCCCATCACAATAGTTCTGTGCTTCTAAGCTACAAGGTAGAGAACACTCGACAGATTGTCTCTTGCATGGTGCAAAGGTATCCCAAGGCTATCAAGACATATAATTTCTCTCTGTACTCTGAAACTATCTGATTGTCAAAGCATACAGGGCAGGCTTATTGCCAAGGCATGCAGTCCTCCCAGCCCTCTGCAGAAGTGAGTGTCAGACAAAAACGCTGTCTTTAATCATATGCCATCCTTTCTGAGTCTGAATGGTGTGGGATTAAGAGATTCCAACACAAGGGGGAGATCTCATATCTGACTCCTGGGGAGCATGGCATTTGAAGGCCACCTAGCTTATTTCAGAAACACTGCTATAAACTTTAAACCTTCCAGCATAAAAGGCACTTCTGCTTTGTAGGCTGTCCCTTTGTGCTAACCTAGTAGGCAAGTCATTCTCCAAAGGCAGAATCCCACCAATACTACATCCATCCATGGTCTGAAGTCTAGAGAGCAAAACTGGCCATGCTCTCTTCATGGGAGGAATGGCATATTGTCCCACTCCTGTCCATCACAGTGACACTACCTGTCTAGTAAGTGTTTTGTGTAAATAGTTAACACAAATCTTGACAGTCACAAATACAGTTACGAAGGGAAGGAAGGGCTCCTTTCTGAAAGAAAACCCTGCTTCCTGAGAGTTGGAGCCCATGCCCTTCTCACTGGAACAAGGATATCTTCCTGTCTGTGGTATTTGGGGTTAGTTTCAGGCTCTACCGACTTCCAAGACTGCTTTAATTCCAACCACCCTTGCAGAGTCTACTGCTGTAGCATGGCAGCCAGACCTGGTACCGACCACAGCAGCCAACCTAAGCTGCCAAATTGCAGTAATGTCTGCCCCACATTGGGCCAAAGTGTATTTATGATTAAGCATAAAGCTTGAAGCCTTCCTCCAGCTTATTAGAAGGGACTTTGCAAGTATTCTAACATATTCAATTAACTTACTGACATTCATCTTCATGAATTCTTGCAAAGACTGACTAGAAATACCATAATTAACATTCCTTTTCACCCTTCCTAGCATTTCCAGGATGGAGTTTCAACAGCGGGATAACCTATACCAACATATCATAAGAAACTACCTCAGTCTCTGAATGCAAGGGTGTTTACTGCACTCACCCCACTCAGGCACAATGTTGTTATTATAACACCTGGAAAGGTACATGCCAATGCACAATTAGCTGTAGCACAAACCTCCTGTAATGGCATGGCGCTCAGTGTCTTTGAGGATGAAACATGCCTTGTGGAGTTGCCCATCACACTATTACTGTACTTCTAAGCTACAGGGTGTAGAACATTCTGTAGATTGATAGAATCTTGCACACTGTAAAGTCCATCCCAAGGTAACTGAGACACACAACTTCAAACAGGTGCCAGGTCACAAGGACACTCTGAACCTTTGGTTGACAGAGCATGCAGGGCAGGCTTACTGCCAAGACATGCAGTCTTCAAAGCCCTCTACATAGGTGACTCTCAGACCTCATCTAACTCCTGGGGAGCAATTCAAGGCCACCTAGCTTATTTCAGAAACACGCCTATAAACATAAAAGCTCCCATCATAAAAGGCACTTCTGCTTTTTAAGCTGCCCCATTGTGCTAACCTAATGGGTAGGTCAGTCTTCAAAGGCAGAATCCCACCAATACCACAACCATCCATGAAATAGAGAGCGCAAAACTGGCCATGCTCTCTTCACGGGAGGAATGTTATATTTTCCCAACCATCCATCACAGAGACACTAGCTGTCTAGTGAGTGTTTCTGGGAAAATAGTAAATACAAATCTTGACAGTCACAAATACAGCTAGGAAAAGAAGGAAGGAATCCTTTCTGAAAGAAAACCCTGCTTCCTGAGAGTTGGAGCTGGAGAGTCCCCTGGATGCTTCCTGGAGACACTGATGACTACTACGACTCAGCAGAAGATTCCTAGTTGGACTCAAGAGCCTTTCATGGAACACCCACTGATTGTGTGTGTGTCTGTAAAATCCTCATCTTTCTCACATTAGGAAGAGGAGGCGCTTCAGGCCCGTGTTGGACAAATTCCGTCATTGGTTGTGAGCTCTCTGTGTGTGGGGCTTTGACTTCAAGGTGCTTTGTGGTGAACAGCAATGGAGATACTGTATTCTTATAAAGCAAAGTATCCCAGATTAACAATCATTATTTAATTTTCTTAATTAAAACCTTCGTTCATGTTTTGAGAGCAAAGACATTTGCGGCTTTATCTGTTTTCCAGTATGCGCAGGGGAAGCAAAGATGCATTAAAGAAAGGAGATTTCGCTGTTCTGCCCTAAAGTCAGGCAACAGGCTATTAAGGTTTGAACAGGATTACAAAATTCTGACGGACATATAAATCGTCTGACGTGATCGCCATCACAATATTCGTAATCTTTCAGTGACTCCTGATATTATCGCCAGACGTCCCGAGATAACTAGGCATGAAACCTCTGACATATGCCTCTTTGAGATGATCAAAGTATACAACACAGTAAAAGTCGGTAGTACCCAGACTCACAACAAAGAACGTATTTCACAGGACAACCCATTTAGCAGTTCAGCTCTGAAAAGCAGCACGGTGTAATGTAAACAGTGGAGATGACTTAGGTCTGGGCGGTACGGCCTAAAATTTATATCATGGTAAAATTTGAAGCACGAACCTTGGAAAAACAGGAACAGCAAATCTATAGCAAACAATGCAAACAATAAGGGCTGCAACTATTGATAATTTTATCCACTGAGTATTCTATAGATTGTTCTTTTAATTAATTGAGTAATTGGATGCTTTTGATATTTTAAACAGCAAGTGAAAATATACAAAAGAAAATGAAACTCTCTTAAAATGAACAACTCATGGGTTTCCTTTCTGAGCAATCGATTTTTATTTTCTTTTTAGAACATTTTATTTTCTATGGTTGGCTTTCTTGAGCAAAACGTATGACTAGCCACCATATTGGCTTATGTTTTTAAGCCATTATATATAGCCATAGCAGTTATGTAAACTAGCAAATCATTGATTTAGGTTAATTACTAACCTTACCTTTTGTCTGGTCCACTCTGTAGACTGGATGTGCAGACAGGATGTTGACGTCGTGCTAACGTGGTACACTAATTCTGTCTTATAATGGACACACTGTACAACATTTTTGGTTTTCTTAAACTTCCGGACACCCTCTGCCGTTTTCTCCGGCCTGTGTCTTCCCCTTACCCCTCACTATTATCATCACTCTTCTCCACTTCACACTCTGTGCCATCAAATCATGTCTTCCATCGCGTGTCAACAACATGAGCGCATTGTGTGACAGTAATGATCAGCCATGCGAAACACAGGGAGCCACATGGACGAAAAAAAGCTTCCATGCAAAGAATTTGCATAGATGATTTTTTGTAACGGAGTAGATCAAGTTACTCGAGGAATCATTTCGGCCCATGGCTGTTTTAAGATGGGAATATTTAAAGAAAAGATATTTAAAAAAAAAACATTTGCATTATTTGCTATAGCTGGCACTGTTTTGAACACATTTTTGAACAACTCAACAAACTCTTCTTTCTCAAAAGAGTAAACCAGACAATGAACTCAGAAACCTCTCAGTAGACAGTTAAACCCAAACTCCGTTTACCACTGAAGATCTCTTGTGGATGTAGGTTAAGCATTAGTGATTGAAATCATAGACGTTGCCCAGGAGGCTCTGCTGAGAGATACCTAGGTTAACCTTGCTCAATGTTGATGCGGGAAGATGGAAGGCTACCCCTCCAGTCCACATATCGTTACTTAGTGAAGAGCAAACTAACCCCAGCACACGCCTGACTCAGTGTTATAACAGTGTACTTACAAACACACACCCACGACAACAAACTAATGACTGTTCTCGCTTGCTACGGTACCCCAAGGGCCTAGTACACCATTGCACGCTGCCCCCAACCAAAATTGCAAAGTAAGCGCCAATTAATCCATTAACCCGTAGCGGACTGAAGACCTGATAAACTATCACCAGCTTTGGAGGACCGGTTCACCTAAAGCGCTGACTTTAGTTAAAGTTGTCGCCCAAAGGTAAGTTATATTAACAAGAATACCAACCATTATTGATGGCACTTTATTCTTCCATATGGCCATTACGTAACTTTGTCTTAAAGATCTCTACATATATCTGCATGTGCACAATGTCTTAAAACATCGCCCCCTACACTTAGGAATGAGTAGAATAGTACTATTGCTTCTAATACACTCAACTGTGGAGCCTATTCAGATGTTAAAGAGTCTCTGGAAGAAATTTCAGCTTACTGGTTAAGGCCAGTCTGGTCTTAAAACCATTTTACTTTAGTACTTTGTCAACACCCAAGTCAGCCCATATGTCCCCTCATGTTCATGGCTCTAGATCGAGATAACCAAACGTTAATTTGGTTTGTAAAAAAGGCCAAGGGCGTAATCAACTCTAACTCAACAACATGAAGCAGACGTTACCTCCAACCCAAGGATACCAAGAAGTTCCGGTTTAAGCCCTGAACACCAGCAGCTAGCTCAAGCATAACAACTTTAAATGAGTCCATTGTGTCAATACACATCTAATGCTGCTAGTTGTAGACAAATAATGATTAGCTTGTGGTTCCACCAAACAAGGGTACACCCTGGATTAACGAATGACAAGAGCAACCCAAAATTATTAGCTGAAGCAAGTGAGTTGCCCCAGAATGGACATGTGCAATGATAAGTGCTAATATGCATCCCTGTCAAACCAAGAGAATCAAAGCATTCCATAAAAGGCATCTGCATTACTACCTGCATTACAGGTATTATTACCTGGTCAGGTCTTATTACCGTAATCTGTCAGCAGGAGCATAAAGCGTATGTATCAAGCATGCTTTTAAAAACCCTAGCCTAAATGAGCATAATGAAATTAAAATAATGGTACATAACCATTTGCGGAACACTTTTTGTTCCAGAGGTATTCGAACGCGGGACTCAGGTCTTTGGCGTAGTCCTCTTCGTATCCAACCAGAAGCTCCTGCCCTGGTTTGATGGGTCGACAGCAACGGTAGAAAATCCCTCCTTGATACTGAAACGCCATGAGATTCTGATCTTCATCGGTACAAGCGCAATTCACATACCTGGGAAAAATGAGAAACGAAGACAAAGGAAGAGGAAAAAGCGGGAGAACAGTAAGACAGGAAGCATGTGACAGGAAACCAGTGGCAACTGAAAGCTTTTCCTACTAAATTAGTTAAATCAGTAGCTCCAACTGATTTTACCCATCATACAGGCAGCGTATTTCTCACCTCATCCAATTCGAATGAATCTCATTCGTAGCATCTACGTATTCCTCACGCTGCCTGTCCTTAAATAGCTGCAGAAAAAATATTGCACAGTTACATTCCGTACATCAACTTGCATCATTATTTTTTAAATGAAAACTGGTGCGCGGCAAACGTTATGTCCTTGTGATTCACCTGTGCTTAGTTTGAATTTATATATTTTAAATCAATTTATCATTATTTTTGCGATTCTGTGATTATATTACTCACCACCCATGAATAACCACTGTTCATTGCTTCCTCTCGGTCTACTGGATCTCCCTGGTAGGGCCCGAAGTGTGCTCCGACTGGAACGGTCTCTCCCTTATTAAACACTCCCAGGCCTGCGTCAGGAACGTCGGACTTCCGGATCTCTAACCCAGGTGGAAGGGATCGTCTGGCACGGTCGGCGGCCCCCATGGGAACAGGAGTGTCAGGAATGAACAGAGCCGGTCCGTGAACCTCGCACTTGTTGACGAAAAAGCATTTGCAAGCCTCGCAGTCTGGAAGGAAAGAACGCGGCAAATGAGACGGAACAACAGTGTTTGTGCACTTTGTGTATCTGCGTTATCATTCAATATCAGTGCCTAAGTGTGTTCATTTATCTATTCAGAATGTTCATTTCTGATTTTCCATTAGTTTATCTCTGCTAACGTATTTCAAATCTATCGGTTCATGTAGTTTATGTGCATTTAGTGTGCACGTATGTGATCAAACAGTTTTTGTGTTCATGCAGACATCAGCTTGTGTGTTGAGCTAGTTTATGGTTGATCTCGTTCAGTAGTTTAGTGTTCACTTTTGGTTTGTGTGTGTCCAGGTGGGAGATCATGCAGTTTATCGGTGTTGCTCATTTGTCCATGCTCCAATGGTTCATCAGTGTTGAGGTAGTTTATTTACATTTAAGTAGTCTGTGTATGTTCAGGTAGTTTACCAGTGTTTAGATATCAGTTACCCATCATCAAGATGTTTATCTCGGTTCAGACAGTTCATCGTGTTCAATAAGTTATCATATAGCCAAGTTTAAGGCAAGACACTAGAGATTGACAAAAACAGCTAAACCAACCCTTTCAGATTTTTCTATAGATGGCATCCATGGCGTCTCCTTTATTACACTGTAGCAATCTAATATGACTGGAAAACACATGCCGTCGTGATGTACGTGAGCTCCTTTATAAAAACTTATAAATCACACCTACTGGAGTGCGAAGACATAAAATCACACGCAACATCAAAAGCAAAAATGCTTTCGACATCCAGGACCGACAACCTCAGTGTCCAGGAGACCAGGATGTTACAGAGAACGTTATTCACCACTGGATTTCTATTAGGACATTTCAGAAATTAGACATCCTGACAAATGAAAAAAGAAATCTATAAACAGTGCACAAATAATGAAATTATGCTCCAAGAACTTTGGTAAATACCATCGCGCAGAAATGTGATTTTTGGTTTTATTTTGGGTCCCACGTGATTCATATGTATATATATTTGTTGCCCGGAAGCTTTGCTTGCGTGCCTTTAAAAAAAAACAAAAAACAAAAGAAAGAATATGAGCACAGCTTTTGATTTCCTGCGGCCTGTAGTGTCTTGCCTTAAACAGTTTATTTTGCAGCGCATAAGGAGCGCTACACCAATGAGTGGACTCCAATGTGCTCTGCTATCTTACAGAGGTAATCATCATCTTCAGGATCTTCCTCCTTAATGCAAATGATATTCAGTCTGTCGAGATCGCTGCCCTGGTCGTCGCTGTTCAGCTCCAGAGCCTCTTCCTTCAAGCAGTGTCCTAACATGCACACAGATGAAGAAACCCACACACATTCAGACACACACCGACAGAAGCGCAACAACATGTTTACAGACGCCACGGATCTGTGCACCGACCGGCCTCGTCAGAGCCAAAGCCGTCGTCCAGGAGTGCGTCCTGCTCGTCCACGGCGTCGGCGTGTCCTTCAGGGTTCGAGGCCTCTCCGCTTGTACACGTTGGCGTCTGCGGATCTTCATCCTGATGGCCGTAGAAATATTATTCGGCAAATTCTTTTTTTTTTTTTTTTTTTTTAAATTGTCAAATTACAGCCTTCTTATCAAGTGCTCGTGAGGCGATTGGGATTCTTGTGTGATCGACATTTGTGAAGAAACGGTTACAGAAATGTGACAAAGAAGAAGGACATCAACGCAGGACATGTTTTAACCTAGTCAACAATCATCTAGGAACATATTGAGAACGGCTCCATGTTTTCTGAGGTTTTTATGACGCGCACTTGGTAAAGGTTTGTTCACGTTGTATTTCTGACCAACGAACGACGGAGTTTTATTGATGCGTTCTCAGAGAGCGCGTGTGCTAGGCCTCACCCTGACCAGAAGCTTTTAGCTGGCAGATGATCCAGGACAGCTAGCTAGGGTTCCTGGGAATTAGCAAATGACTCAAATTTGTAATGTGGAGAATGTTTTGGTTTAAAAACAAAGATGATTTGGGGGGGGGGGGAATGAACGCCGTGCTTCACCTGCGCGTGCTTCACCTGCGCGTGCTTTACCTGCGCGTGCTTTACCTGCGCGTGACCAGGACCAGCAGCCTGTGTCCGAGGCATTGCAAACGACCACCGTCTGTAGAAAAGTATAAACACCTTCATTTTATTAAAAGCATAAACATGTCACGTGCAAGAAAGCTTCACAGAAGAAAAAGACATCCGCCTTAAACACTGACGTCAGCCGCTGAGGGTAAATTAGTGCTGTTTCAGCAAGGAATGTACTGAAAACATCCAGCACTCAGCACGCCTAGCGCGTTACTCCTAATCTCTCACAGGTTAGCTAGAATGCTAACTAGCTGAATGCTAACAGCCGAGGCTTTTGTGATGGCCCCTGCAGAGGACGGATTACAGACGGGTGTCGCATCTCTTACCGTTCACATTGGATAAGAATTTGTTTTTATTGAATTTGCTGCCTGGTGCTAAATTACCACACATACATGATTAGCGAGAAATGTTTAAAAATGCAGCCGAAGAGAACAATGTAAGCTAACCTGGCTATTTAAATCACTATTTAACCACTGCTAACGGAAATCTGACCCAGTAACTCAAAAACGCAATACAATGCTAATCCATAAAGAAATAAACTCAGGAATCATCCCTTAATATCAGCTGAAACAAAAACAAACGAATAAATCATGTAAACAATGAAATTAGCTGAACCAGCAACGATTCAATATGGCTGAATCCCAAAAAGCTTCCTATTGGATATAAAGTGCACTATACAGGGCGTAGGCTCCTTTGTTTTCACGGTCTCTGTAGTGTGCGTATACAGGAAGTGGAAGTCGATTTGGGATTCAGCCACTCACCGTTAGCCGAGCGGCTCAGCCAGCGAGGTCCTCAGACACAGTAACACGCTTTTTATTATTTTATTTTTTTTAACTTGATCCGATTAACTATTAATATTAAAACAAGGTAAAAAAAAAAAAAATTGTTGTTGTTATCTTTAAAATGAGTAGCTGGATTAAAGACAGAGAGCTCGGCTTCCCGAGCGGAAAAAATACAAGAGCGTCGCCGTCGCCAGTGGAAAATTTTTTTTCTTCTTCGCTGAAGTTATTGCGTTAAGTAATTAAAGCAATGCGTTATCGCCACCTAGCGGCCTGGATGTAATGTGTTGGCGTTTTAAATTATTTGAACACTCTTTTGGGTGGGGTGTTTTTTTTTCTTTCTGTTTTTTTGCCCTCCATTTCAGGACTCTTCTTCCTTTCTGCATTAACCCTGAAAGGGTGTATCCCACCTTCAGGGCTGTGGGAAGTGTACGGGTACTGCACGTGCTGCAGCACCCCCTGTTGGAAAATTCAGACATCGTAGCATTCTCTTCCAGATACAAAAAATAAATGTATTAAGACGTTGAAAACAATTATCCTGTCGTTATTTCCCTAAGAATGTGTTGCTTGAGGAAGTTAATTAGCAATGCTGATTAATTATTAAAATAAGCATCATGCTTCATGGTCAACCGACGTCTTGTAGCATCTTCTACTTATGTTACGTCATTCATGGTAGCTTCAGAAGTAATATAACCGGAGCACTCAGCTTAAGATAAAACGTTTGGTTTATTATGAGCTGCTGTTGAGCAGTTTAACTGACGATTTCACTCGGTGACTTTCAGGGGCAGAGATTTAATCCAAAAATACAACCTATCGACACAAACAAATCCATGTTTGAGTACCTGGATTAAAGCTGTGTCAACGAATTGCAGCAATCCATTCTTCTCCTTTATGTAGTTTTTGGCAATGTAAAAAAAGATAGCTTTGATTTCCTGGTAAATCTACTTGATCACTCAATAGCACAACAGCTCTTTCCTATTTGAATGTGCTTTTTCTGTGTTTTTGTGGTATTCATTCTAACTCAAACTCTTCCGGTAGTCTTTTTGCCACTCAGTGAGCATAACCACTTATGGTGACATCACGTACATACACTGTTCTGTGTGCAACAGGGTCTGGTAGATGCGAGACTGGTAAAAGTTTTGTATATTAGAATAGAAGTATATTAGCCTGTGATGTTATGGATGAAATTTTCACCATAAAATCTTTCACTTAAACTTGTTAAATAAAAATGGATTTATGTGCATGAAGTAGCTTATATATTTTTAAAAGTGATGCAGAAGAGTGTTGTAGTTTACTTTATTTATAAATGGAATATTTATTGACAAACATATATATTATATGAACAAATGCGTTGTTGAATGATTTCTTTTGTAAAAAATCATTTTTCTTTATTTTAAATGTCAGTGATTTTTATTTCAATATTTATTTATTTAGTTTGTGTAATATACTTGTTTAAAGTTTTCATTTATTTCGTATGTATCATTCTTGCACAGTTTTTACTTTTACGATTAAACTGTTTTTCACTCATTCAGGATAAGGATGTAATCCTTGTAATGTATCTTTTTCTTCTTCTGCTTATTATTATTATTATTATTATTATTATTAAAGTTAAAACATATTTTTTACAGCCAAAACACTAAAATCCAATAAGCCACAGCTCTCTCTGTAGTAATACACAAATTTAAATATTAATAATGAGAGGAATTTGAGCTCTCCTGCGGGTCATGTCATGTCCGTGAATCTTCATCTCTAATTAAGGATCCTTTTCAGTTTCCCCAGGCTGGGCTCTCGAGATGTCATCTTGATTCAAATAAATAGCCTGAAATAAATAAAAGATTGAAATGCACCTTGGGGCTACTCAGTGAGTTCAGCTTGTTTTCATTTAGTGTTTCATGGCTTCTCAATATTTATTGCATTTCCCAATGCAAAACATTTCCACAGGCCCTCTTTTGATCAGTGTTTATAAAAAAAATTTTTTTTTAAATAAATAAAATAATGTATTGAAATACATAATTGAGGAAATAAAACAATTCAAGTTATCAATCTGTTAGGCTTCAATTATTAAGCAGTTATAACTACAACAACTTTGATACTGTGATTTTGTTTTCCAGCAGATCCTTACACTTCACATTACTGATCACTCAGGGTTACCCAGACCCCCTGTTTGAGAAGAGTGGCTCTAACCCATGTGAAATAGATCTGTGAAATAAAAGAAGTGAAATGGATATTTAAAACATTTAAGTGCAAATCCAGAAATCACAAATTTTCTCAAATTTTCGGTTTTCTCTGCGTGTTGTTTCGCTACTTGTCCACAAGGTGGCACTAATCACAAACACTGTCGTACAGCTCTTTAAGCGAAGTAACACGAAGAAGACGCAACAAACTGGGCCGCGTTCCAAACACACGATCATTGTATATAATAGTGCACTACGGAGTCATCAGGATCCGTAACGTCCTACCCCAGCTAGTGCACGTACACAATGAACGTAGCGTTATTTGGGATTCAGCCCACGCTTGTGCGGTATGTTTGCGCTGCAGCGTAGCTCGGTTAAACCATCCACCTTTTAAATATAAAATGTCTTTTTCATTCATAAGTAAATATTTGGTGAATATTCTTAGTTTGCACGAGCATATTATACATTGCTAAGTCAGCTACGGCCTGTCCAGACGCTGTGTCGTGTTTGTGTTGCGTGTTGTAGCTAAATATGACCGATAAAATATAAAACAAATAGCTATTAAGGTTAGCTGTAATGCTAATGCATACGCACATCTAATATATTACCGTGGGGGTTTTTTTTCTCAAATTTTTATTTTGCCTTAATTCTTAATTAGGTATAAACTAGTAAGTAATCATCTGGAAACACACCTTATATTAGGCCAAGGATTTTTTTTCTTTTTTTTTTTTTTTTTTGTGTGATACGTCACGCATCTAAAATGGCATCTTTGAGACGTGTTATTTAAACAGCTGGTACACGTCACAACTCTAAAATATGTTTTATTACATCACAGTGCTTTTTTTTTTTTTTTTTTTTTTTTAAAGTAGAACGTGTAAATTAATAAATTTGTCATTGTTTTTCAACATCCGCACCAGACATAGTGTTGATTTTAGCGTGTAATGTGGATTTATTTTAAGTTAGAATTTGATAATGTGCTTACGATGTATAGGTTTGTATGTGACGTTTAATAATGTGATGCATTGTTTTGCTAGCCGAACGATATGAACGCTACTGAAAGGCTTTCATGTTTCTCTAAAATAACAGTAATCAATCTTCAGTGTGAAAACTAACCTACAATCATGTCTTGTATAAGAATCCTAAACTAGCGTGTTCAGCGAGGTGAAAGATGTCGGACCAACGGGCTTTAAAGAACCCCTACATGGACTATAATGGACCCGAGAGCACACAGGACCTGTTCGACTCGCAAGGCAAAGTGAGTTACGCGCAAGAATTACAGGATAAATATTGAACATTTATTGTAAATCTGAATTTTTTGTTCTGTTCCTAGCTCACGCCTGCTTTCGTAGATTGTATTAGCAGTAAGATCAGAGAGCTGCTGGCTGTGATGGAGAACGGGCTGAAGACGGCCGACCCGAGCGACTGCACCGGATACACAGGCTGGGCAGGTTCGACAAACGCCAACATCTCATCTGTGTCCTTGACAGCAAGATTGCTTGATTATACACTTGTCAGTGTAATCAGGAGAATTATATATATATATAAAAAAAAAAACCAACATTAGAGTACACGATATTAATATCATCATCAATTCATTAATGTTTTATTTATTTATTTTTTTTAAACGACGAATGTTTACTCGTTCATGAATTTCTACACCATCACGAATAGACACACTATCATTTTGTTACAAGGATGAATTGGAATTAAGTTTTATTACGGGAATAAAATATTTTGTTGCAGGAATAAATAATTGAATGAACAAACATTATTTATTATTATTCTTTTTTTTTTTAATTAAACGATTAAATAAATCATGTTGTTGTTAGAAGAATCAACGAGAATATTATTTTCATGATTAGAGTAAATTGATCAGTGAAAAGTTAAGATAATTAGCAAAAGAAATGTTTTTTGTTTAACCCATCTTAACCAAGGGTGCCAATACTTCAAGACCCATCTGTAAATTCATACCACTGGCCGCTGAACAGGTAGTCACACCGTCACTGATTTTTTTTTTTAACTGCGTTAAGGCATTGCGATGCTCTACCTGCACCTTCACTCGGTCTACGGCGACCCTGTGTTCCTGCGGAGGGCGCTGGAGCACGTGAGCCGCAGTCTGAGGACTTTAACGCAGCGATGGGTGACTTTCCTGTGTGGAGACACGGGGCCGCTTGCCGTGGCCGCCGTTATTTATCACCGTTTGCAGAGGACCCAAGAATCGGAGGACTGCATCAACAGGTTGTGATCATGAGCTCTTAGGCTGGTTCCAAGAAAGCTCCGGAGTCCTTTGGCTTCATTTTTGTGCTGTTGTTTTGCACATTCTCAGGTTGATGCAGTTGCACAAATCGGTAGTAAAAGGTTCAGGCAGCCTCCCAAACGAGCTGCTGTATGGCCGCGTGGGTTACCTCTTCTCCCTCATCTTCATCAACCAGCAGTTTCAGCAGGAGAAGATCCCCGCACAGTACATTCAGCAGGTCAGTAGGCCTGATTCTTGTTTCTAAATACTGACATATATTACTGAATAAAGCGTAATCAGACCTGAGAATTTATCAAACTGCTACAAATCTCTGTAAAGACACGCAGATGCATTGAACATGCTTACAACGAAGAGTAAGAACAAGAGATGTGAGCTGATGGTACCGTCTAGCCTGATTGCTGCTGTCGCAGTGTTTTCTTTGTGTGAACAGTGACATCAATGTCAAATTATCGATCGGAGACGATGTCCTCTTGGTGCGGTCTCACCATGGGTGCTTTATACTGCTGCTGCCTCCTTGCCTTAACCAGGAATAGATAGAATTTTCTTGAATTAGAAAAACATCCGATGCCACTTTCACCCTTTGTTCGGCCATTTGGCTGACTTGCAGAGATATCATAACAGCAAGTATACGTACTAGTTCATGCATTTTTTTTAATCAATTAATGGCGTTCGGTGCTCAGTGATGAACTGGTGTCCCGTCCGGGGAGTATTCCGGCCTCACGCCGTGTTCCTGCAATAGGCTCCCGATCCGCCAGTATCTGAACTCTTTTCAATCCGCTGACTATATCCTGTTCTGAAAAGCTCGTTGTTTTAGGATTATATAAGTTTGTTTTCCCGTTGATCTACTGTCTGTGTGATGGTATATGATCCTTGCCATTTGGAATTCTGCTTGATGGAATCCAAACAACACGAGTCAGCTGTCTCTCCACCATTATCCTCCAAGGGTGGAGTCCCCATCAGGAGCCCAGGAATTTACATAGTAGAAGCGTAGGTGCTGGTAATCTGAGGTGATTTTCCACTGCCACTGACCTTGATTTTTGGGTCCCGGTATATTGGGTCCCTGCAGTCCACCAAGGGATGAACTCGAGTGATGGATCTGCCCAGGTCCACCATTACTTACCTCCGTGTAGAGCTGACAATCATAGTTGTCTTCGAATCTGTGATCCTACATCTTGGCCTCCACAGAAATTGGAATGCCTTCAGCCAGTCGTCAACCATGGCCTTGGAATCAACCATGGCCTTGGAATCAACCATGACCTTGAAATCAACCATGACCTTGAAATCAACCATGGCCTTGGAATCAACCATGACCTTGAAATCAGACATGGCCATCAACCAAGAAATCAACCATGGCCTTGAAATGCTGTCACTGTTTGGCCTTCAGCATTTCACTGGAGAAAGGATTCATGGCCACCCATTGAAAGACTTAGTTGTCTATCATCCAGAGCTTGGATGTTTTACTACACCTGCTGAGGTTGTGCTGTTAAATAAAGTACGAGTTATCCTGATCCTTATCCTCAATACACTTAAATATCTCGAGGAACGATTTTACATTGTCAGCTTTAGGAGATATTGCAGCTTGTAGATAGTTGATACTGAATAATGGATTAAAATTGTTCTTGATGGTTGACTTGGGTTCTGTGTGTGTGTGTGTAGATCTGTGATGCTGTGTTGGCATCGGGTCAGAATCTGGCCCAGAGGATGAGGGTGGAGCATCACACTCCGCTCATGTACGAGTGGTACCAGGAGCAGTACGTGGGTGCTGCTCATGGACTTTCAGGCATCTACTACTATCTCATGCAGGTAAAATCTACAATCTGGCACATCATCTGACAAACGTGGTCCTTGTCTCTGATATGCGCAATGGAATAAAAGCAGTTCTTTTTGTGTCCCTGTAGCCTGGTTTCATCTCTAACCACAGCATCCTGCCGGCGCTCGTGAAGCCCAGCGTGGATTACATGTGCCAGCTGAAGTTCCCGTCAGGTAACTACCCGCCATGCGTCGGCGACAGCCGTGACCTCCTGGTGCACTGGTGCCACGGCTCTCCGGGAGTCATCTACATGCTTCTGCAAGCCTACAAGGTACTCATAGAACCCATAGAAAACTGATAACTGATTGAAGACAAGCCCTGACATACTGACACGTTATTATACACCTTCAGTCCTAGTCCATGTCCAGTTAGTGTTAAACATTTTTGACCAAACACCACGGCAGCACCTGGCCAATAAGTATATAATTATATACCTTATGCTTTCTTTCCTAACCGGAAGGTGTTTGGTGAGCAGCAGTACCTGCATGATGCCATGCAGTGTGGTGAGGTGATCTGGCACAGGGGTCTCTTAAAGAAAGGTTACGGGTTGTGTCACGGAGCAGCGGGGAACGCCTACGCCTTTCTGGCTCTCTATAAACTCACCCAAGATCCCAGGCACCTCTACAGGGCATGCATGGTAACACACTTTTCTGGATATCCATGACATATATTTTTAAACATCAAAAATTTTACCCAAATTTGTGCATAAAAAATAAAAAGTGACTAGGTGATATAATAAATGAATGGAAAAAATGTGTAAATAAATATTCAGAAAAAAATGACTTTAATGGCATATACTGATACATGACAACTATAGTGAAACTGTTATTTTATTTATATGTCTGTTTTACTTTTTTTGTATGTGTATAAATAAACATTCTGGATACAATCAGCATATTTTTTTTCTCAATTTTCTCAAGGCATGATGGGAAACGTAGTGCCTGATTGTGATGATGGGATGTGTACGTTTCTGTTATTAGTTTGCAGATTGGTGCATGAACTATGGGAAACATGGCTGTCGCACTCCAGACACACCGTTCTCTCTCTTTGAAGGTACAGATTAAACATATAATAATAACAATAACATGATGATGATATGTTTTTTTGTCACATATTATTGTTAAAGTTGTTGTTTTTTTGTTTTTTTTAATCTTATCCCATCTTTTCTTCCTCTCTGTTGCAGGAATGGCCGGAACGATTTACTTCCTCGCCGACCTCCTGCAGCCGACGACAGCCAAGTTCCCAGGGTTTGAGGTGTAAAGGTGGATAAAAAGAATCTAATATAAATCTAACAGTCATCAAAATTTTGGGAGATTCCTTTGTAAAATGTTTCAAAAGAGAGATAGGGGTGAATGTCATGAATGCAGATCATTTAGAAACTGAGATTTGTTTTATTTACTGTGTAAAGCAAATCATAATGACACACAAATTGACTAGTAGAGCAGAAGACAGTTTTGAGTGGCATGATTGTGCCAAGTGGGCGGAGCTAAGCCTCCCACGTACATTTCGAATAATGCTCATAGATGCAAATGGACAAAAATTGAATTTTGGCGTTTTATTCCTACAGTACATGTTTTTGATGCAGTCAGTCCAAAAATCTGGAAAGTGTTTCTCCGTAATTCAGTGAAACTGTATATTCAGGTAGTTTTCATTGTGCATGAGGAAAATGAAGACACTGAACTTGTCTTGTTTTGGTCTGCTGTGTTGCATCACAGGTTCACTTCTACACAACGTCGCACGCTAATCAGCGCTTGAAGTGCAAAACCTCAGTCTGGAGATTTAGCATCCTCCAAGACAGAAGACACACACACATACACACACATATACACACATATACACAGCTGTGTTCTTGTTGCTCCCCATGCTGTAGGGAAAGTGTGCATGCCAGTTGCCCGTCGTGTCCTGTTCACTCTCCATGTTCATGCTTCCAGTTTAACATCATAAACTAAAAACAGGAAGTGGCACGCTAAATCTGTGCACTGTATTTGGAAATCATTGTATTAGAGAGTTGCCTTGGTGAATTGTTAGACGAGAAATGGGAATGGTAAGATTTTTGTATTTGTATATCATCTCGGCATTTGCTTTTCATATAACAGTGAGTTGCTAAGCTTTTATAATGTAATGCCCTTGAAGCGACTTGCTTAATTTACGCTTTAAACTAAATTTGCCATTGTTTCTGGTATTTATCCAGGTTTACTCTGTGAGTCTTAATAGTAAACAGTTCATAGTAGATATTTTGTTGTTTGAGGTTTTTTCCTTTGTTGAAGGAACCAACACTTCTGTTTTTTCGTTGTTCATTTACTTCATCTGCTCAGTAATAAAAGCTAAGGGAAGATGACCATGATGTGATTTATTTATACTTATGTTCATATAAAATGCGCTTAAAGAAAATATAGGATAAATTGAGATAATGGATAAAGCCCTATACACGTAGCATTAAAATTAGAACATTTTTAATCATGTTTTCATAGTATCGTGATAGTAAGGGTTTTAAACTATAGTAATCTAATGATTAATATGTTATTGCTGTTTAAACCCAGATTTTTTTTTTTTTAAGTATTTAGACTGCTAGCGAGTAAATATTGTGATGGCTCTTTTTTTATTTATTTACATTTATTATAATTAATCCTTTCTAAAAATGCAAGCCATGGGAAAATATTCAACACGTTCATCAAAAAAGAGCATAATCTCATGCCTAAAGAAAATACACAAACACACAGGCGTGATTACACGAGGCAGGGATCAGGAGTAGAAGCTGCCTCAAGGCTCACTGCCAAATCCAAATAAGGTTGCTACCTCCTCTACTATGTACAGTAAAGCACTCTCACTGAGGCTTTTTTGGACGACGCTCTATGATCAGCCTTGCTGTAGCATTATGACAGTGTAAAACACCATTATCAATCTGGTGAAGCTGTTCCTGGATCAGTTCTATGCGCAAGGAGTAACCAGAGCCGCTGTAAGGCATCTTTACGATCTGTGGCCTACGGCTAGGGAACATGGGTAGGGTGTAGGACATGTAGGACCCTTGGGAAATCTTGGAGTGAAAGAAATCGACACCTCTGGACAGAGAGGACCTAAAGATAGATCTTGCAGGGGAGAGGGTAAGACATAAAGAAAGAAGGGTTGCATTTTATCAACACAAAGTATGCAAGATACATATGGAGTCTTAATACTATTAAACATGGATTGGAACAAGTCGTCCGGCAGCTTTGTTTAATTAGTATGCCTGTTAGGACAACATTTAAAGAAAGCACACTAGTCACGCAGGAAAAGACAGATCAGACTGCTTTCTAAATATACACTCTGAGTGCCCAAGCTAAAACTCAAACCATGAAGCAAGACCACTGAATATAAGATATTCAACGAGTATTAATAATGTCCATATTCCCTCTCGGTCACTGTTTAGGTGTATGACTGCTACAGAACCACCACTTGGCAGGTATTATTTCAGTGGTGGAACCCAAGAATATCTTCAGGAACATGTTTCCTCTGACTTCAGCTCCTGGAATCGTGTTGCAGGCTTGCTGTACTTGCTGTTTGCTAAAACATCAAATCCATCACACAGTTTGCAGCACTTTTGTTATTTGCCGTAACAGTCACAGGTCCTGCAATGCCGTGGAACCACAAAACGGGAACTCGACCTGAAACTGTAAACTTTTTGAAAACTTTTTAGTCCCAGAACCTTGTCAGAAAGGACTAATATGTTCCTTGCCTCTGCTCAGCTTTAACAAAAGCAAGATGTACTAATGTACAGATCAAATTCAAATTTTATTTGTCACATACACAATCATACATGGTGCAACATGCAGTGAAATGTATCCTCTGCATTTAAGCATTGTTGAATTATCTATGAAATGATATTTTAAAAAGAAACCATTTCATCATGTTACACAGCTAATCAGTCTAATTTTATATTAGGTCATGGAGTGAAACACATTCTAAATTAAGGTTAAATGGAAGAAACTGACAGGCACCAAAGCCACACCTCTTCTACTGGGGCTGACAGGCACAAAGGCCACACCTCTTCTACTGGGGCTGACAGGCACAAAGGCCACACCTCTTCTACTGGGGCTGACAGGCACAGAGGCCACACCACCTCTACTGGGACTGACAGGTACAAAGGCCACACCTCTTCTACTGGGGCTGACAGGCACAAAGGCCACACCTCTTCTACTGGGGCTGACAGGCACAAAGGCCAC
>JAQQZR010000010.1:12951533-12969864 GCA_030068235.1 Notoglanidium macrostoma | reverse complement strand
AAATCAAAGAACATGATTCTCACAGTGCTCCCAGCAGTCTCCAGGTGAGAGAGGGAATGATGTAGGAGGTGGATGACTGCATCATCCACTCCAATGCCAGGCTGATAGGCAAAATGAAGTGGGTCCAGTGATGATCTCACCAGGGGCCGAAGCTGAGCAAGGACCAGCCGCTCCAGGGTCTTCATCAGGTGGGATGTCAGAGCCACTGGTCTGTAGCTGTTGAGGTCCTTGGGATGTGGAATTTTTGGCACTGGTACCACACAAGAGGTTTTCCATATCAGTGGTACTCTCCCCAGCTTTAGGCTCAGGCTCACCCCACACAGTTGATCTGTGCAGGACTTGACAACCCTTGAGCTAATGTCATCTGGGCCCACTGCCTTCCTGGCTTTGATCCTCCTCAGTTCCTTCCTAACTTGGATGGTTGAACAAGACAAGCTGGAGCCAAGAGCTGGATGTGTGCTGGATGCTGTGGTTGGGAGAGGGGAGTAGTGCGCAGGGTGTGTGGAGGAGGTGTGAAGTGTCTGAGGTGTCAGAGGTGAAACAGAGGTGGGGGTGGGTGTGCCTTCAGCAGATGGTAGAGATTGCATCCTGGATTAATCAAACCTATTAAAGAAGTGATTCAGTTCATTTGCCCACATCCTCTACCGGCAGAGTGTTTTGTACTTTATAGCTTGATATCGTTCTAAGGCCTCTCCAGACTTCACTAGCATTGTTCTGCTGGAGATGGTTTTCCATCCTCTACCTATAGCTGTCCTTCCCATTCCAGAGCAGTCTCTTCAGCTCTCTCTGTACCATTTTCAGCTCCTCCTTGTCTCCTGACTTGAAGGCCCTCCGCTTCTGCTTGAGGATGGCTTTTATTTCTGGAATAATCCAAGGTTTGTTGTTTGGGAAGCAACGCACTGTCCTGGTGGGTACGATGTTATTCACACAGAAATTAATGTAGTCCATAATGCATGTGACAAGGCTGTTGATATCCTCCCCATGATCTTCACAAAGCACATCCCACACAGTAGACTCAAAACAGTCCCTTAGAGCCTCCTCGCTCTCCTCCGACCATCTCTGCACTGTTCGGGTGACTGGTGACTCACTGCGCACTAAGGGTTCATACACAGGAACACAGTACACCAGGTTGTGATCTGATCTTCCCAGGAGAGGAACAGGTGATGAACTGTATGCATCTTTTGTGTTAGTATACAGTAAGTCCAGTGTTTTATTGTCTCTGGTAGGGCAAGTCACATACTGGGTGAAAGTGCACAGTGTGGAGTCCAGAGATGCATTGTTGAAATCACCTGATATTATGAACATGGCCTGGGAATGCTGTGTTTGCCGTCTGCTAACCACAGAGTGGAGAGAGTCACAGGCTGCCTCCACATTGGCCGAGAGGGGGACATATGCCGTTATCGCGATAACATGTGAGAATTCCCTGGGGAGGTAGTATGGTCGCATGCTAACGGCTAACAGTTCAATGTCTCTCCTGCAGAGTTGCTCTTTCACAGTGATGTGCCCAGGTTTACACCATCTGTCATTCACAACCATTGCCTGTCCCCCTCCTTTCCTCTTACCGCTCTCCCTTGTTCTGTCCACCCGCAGCAGTTGGAAGCCGGGCAGCACCACGCTCGTATCCGGAGTTAGCGGTGTTAGCCAGGACTCTGTTAGCATCATGATTCTACACTGCCGGAATTCTGTCTTGATCCAGGTTAGCGCCGTTAGCTCATCCATCTTGTTGGTGGAAGGAAGAGATGGTCTGTATCATCTGCTTCTCGGGCGACAGCACTACCTCCCAGCTCGACACCCCCGTCTCTTCCTCCTCAGATCACTCAGGTCTGTCCGCCGGCAGCACCGCTGCAGGGCGCAGCGCTAACAGCTGATCTCGAGTGTAAACAAAAGAGCCACTCGCTGGGTCTTCACACATGAGTAAAAAACTTAAAAAATACCAAACAAAAGAGACCAGAACTAGCACGAAACGATAGTGCACGGTGTCAGATTTAAATTACTAAGACTTAAGTTAAAAAGTTATGAGAATAAGAAAAGAAAATAGGAAAAAAAGCTCAGAAATGAGCAGAGCAGCCGTAACAGGCTGCCACTTGATGGGGTGCCAGAAGTATGTATAATATCACTAGGACAGCCTTCTTTCATCTCAGAAATATGATGTCACTGTATGGCGAAGAAAAAGTAGTTCATGCTTTTGTCACCTCTAGGTTAGATTATTGCAATGCCTTACTGTCTCGATGTTCCAGTAGGTGCATAAACAAGCTTCAAATAGTTCAGAATGCAGCAGCGACGACCCAAGCTTCATGTTACTGGACCAAGAAAATATGAGCACATCATCCCTATCTTATCTACACTGCATTGGCTTCCGATCAAATTTCGCACTAATTATAAAATACTGCTGTTGACCTATAAAGCACTGAATGGTCTCGCACCTCAGTATCTGAGCAAAACTTCTGGTCCTTTATGACCTCCCACGCCTACTTAGATCAAAAGGTGCAGGCCGTTTGTTAGTACCTCGAATACTGAAGGCTACAGCAGGAGGCAGACCTTTCTCTTACAAAGCCCCTCAGTTATGGAACAGCCTTCCAATTAGTGTTCAGGACTCAGACAGTCTCATTGTTTAAATCTAGGCTGAAAACACATTTGTTTAGCCAAGCCTTTTGTTAATATCCTTCTACTAAGAAAAGGAGCAGATCTGGAGGGTTCTCAGGCATAGAATGTTTGGGTGAACTGGATGCTGTCGCCCCTCCACTCTTGCACGTTCGCTCAAGTTTGTTGACAGTGGAGTGGCTGGCTGCCTTATGTCCCAGGGGGCAGATGTCCTCATGTCTGTGTTACCTTCTGGCTCTCCCTTTTAGTTATGCTGTCATAGCTAGTCTTGCCAGAGTTTCTGCTTTCACTCAGCAGACGATATACTCTGTTCCTTACCGTTGGGTGACAATGACCATACCTAACAATCTGCTGTCTCTCTGTTGAGCTGCACATGCTACTCCTGAGACTCCAGTGATCCTGATCCTGCTTTCCAGACCTGCCTGAGCCATCCTGGTGTCCTACTCCTGGTTGGAGTCATCACTTGAAAACCAGTTACTCCTGTTAAATATGGCACCATATAAAGTGCCTCAAAATACACCTAGAACTGTGAAGATGCCATTGGACTGCTGTTGACATGAGCGGTTCTGCTACAATGGCATTGCACTCTAAACTTGACTTAACTAACACTTTAGTGTGTTAGTTGTAATTGCACCAAAATGAGGATGGATTCCTCTCAAGGTTTCTTCCTTTTGCCATCTCAAGGAGTTTTTCCTTGCCGCCTTCACCGTCACCACAGGCTTGCCCAGTAGGGATATATATAGATAAATGTATATATTCCATCCATCATCTATACTGCTTTATCCATCTAGGTCACGGGGAAGCTGGAGCATCTTCGGGCGAGAGGCGGGGTACACCCTGGGCAGGTCGCCAGTTCACCACAGGGCCAACAAAGACAAACAACCACACACGCTTGCATTCACACCTTTGGGCAATTTATAGTAGCCAGTTGACCTAATCTGCATGTCTTTGAACTGTGGGAGGAAACCGGAGCACCCCCACGCATGCACGGGGAGAATATGCAAACTCCACACAGAAAGGCACCCTGGGTGACCCGGGAAGCGAACCCAGGACCTTCTTGCTGTGAGGCGACAGTGCTAACCACTGCACCACCGTGCCACCCCATGTGTAGATTCATAAGTTTATATTCAGAATTGATAGACTTCTGTGAAGCTGCTTTGTGACAATGTCTGTTGATAAAAGCACTATACAAATAAAATTGAATTGAATTGAAGTTAATTACAAAATACCTCAAAATACCTTTTATTGACTAATATCTAGTTTACTAATATACGTTCATGATTTGAAATCAATTAAAGCTTATTTAATTGTATTACAGAAACACTTTGAAAACTAACAAGCTAGAGGGTTGGTTTGTTAGCTTCATTTCAGGGAAATGATGCCTTACCGTGGCATTTTAGCCGGAAGT
This sequence comes from Notoglanidium macrostoma, assembly GCA_030068235.1. NCBI lineage: Eukaryota > Metazoa > Chordata > Actinopteri > Siluriformes > Auchenoglanididae > Notoglanidium > Notoglanidium macrostoma. The sequence continues at coordinate 12,965,855 of JAQQZR010000010.1, read as the reverse complement.
TAACCACAAATTACAGAGAAGGCCTTGGGAAAGAGGAAACAAAGGACATTTGTACTTGGCTGAGAATTTTCCTCTTTCTCCACTTTAGGTCATTCATCTCCAGGCTTATCTTCTCTGACAAGAAGATCATCTAACCAGGAAGAATATTTGCTTAATGGTAACTGTTAAAAGAAGGCAAATCTTTTATTCTATATTTAAGCACACATGATGCACTGCTGATTTCTGGCTCCTTTGAAAATCACATATGCTCAAGACAGGCATGAAATTGACATTTGCACCCAAGACTGGTGCATGACAAAGGGTCCTTATTGTGCAAAAGGCCCAGAAGGGAGTGAATCCGGTCTCATGTTCTTTCTGCAATTCTTCTCTTTAACTTGCCCAACCGCTTTCTCCATTGCTAGAGGGTCACTTTGTCCAGTGCCCACCATCTTAAGGCTTTTAAATTGATCATGTAACCAGAGGCACCAACCTAGTGAAATCCTAAAGACAATGTTGATGAACATATTGTTGTTAAAGAATATTATATCAGTGCTTTATGCCATCTAGTCCATAAGTATCACAATAGACCTACTCTTTCCCATCTGGACAAAATAACAAGGCTGTTAGGATTCTGATCCATGGTTTTTTCAGATGATTTTAAGCCTTAAAATGCAACATTCTTAAATTTATTTTCTGAAGGTTTGTGAACTCATTTTCATATTATAAGTAGACTAAATAACATTCAATAGAAAGCATAGGTTTTTTTCTGGATTAATTATCTTGCAAGCAGTCAAATTTAAATGACAAGAAGAATGCTGTTTCCTCCATCCTTATGTGCTGTACATACAGTGATCTAAACTATAACTGGGTGCCCCTTGTAATGATTAATAGAAATGGTTAGAAAAAAATCCACCATTTGGTGAAGTAGTTTCATCTCACACTGAAATAAATTATAAAAATCCAACCTTTAATTGGAAAATATTTATACAGAGAAAACCAAATCCCTCATTAAGAAATAATTATTTTCAATAAAATCAATTGTGCCACAATTATTGACACCCCTCCATTTAATACTTTATACAACCTCCCATTGCCAATAAAACAGCACTGAGTCTTCTCCTATAGCACTTTATAAGGCTGGAGAGTACAGAGCAGGGCATCTGAGACCATTCCTCTTTACAGAATATCTCCAGATCATCCAGGGTCCTAGGCCTTCTCTTCTGCACTCTCCTTTTTAGGCTCACCTCACAGGTTTTCAATGGGGTTCAGGTAACGGTATTGATATAGTAATGGCAGAAGCTTAATTCCGTGTTCACTGGAGTCCGTGATGCCATGTATCCTAACATGGTTTCCTTTGGGGGAAAAACAGCCCTTCAACATCACAGAATCTCCACAATATTTTACAGTTGGAATAAGGGTCTTTTCATTATAGCCATCTTTCTTTTTATGTCAAACCCACCTTAAGTGTTTATTGACTGTTTATCATCAGACAATAGAAGACAGTTCCTGTCTTGGTTGCAGTAGTGTTTTGTAACCTCCAGGTGCTTATGTTTGTGGTTAACTGCCAGAATACAGGCAGGCATACCATCAAAATAATCTGTTGGCATGGAGATGGCATGTGATGGTACAATTTTTAAATTACATTTTATTTTTATAGCACTTTTAGCAATGGATATTGTCATAAAGCAGCTTTACAGAAATATATATATATATACATTTTAAACATATAAATTTATAAATGTATCCCTAATGAAGAAGCCTGCAGCAATGGCGGCAAGGAAAAACTCCTTGAGACAACATAACGAAGAAACCTGGAAAAGGAACCTGTGAGAGGATCCAGACTCAAAAGGGAACCCATCCTTATTTGGGTGATAACAGATAGTGCAATTAAAAATCGCTTGCTTCTATTACTGAGTATTCCCAGTCAATAGTACAATTGTGTAGCCAGGAACTTAATTTTTATTGTTTTAATTTATTTAGTTTTAACTTGAAGTCTATTTTGTTGAAGTTATCAACTGTCCATTGATGGAGATTTGAGTGCAAAATTGTTTAAAGCACTTGAAGTTCTCAAGTTATCATGGCAATTGTAGCCCATTGCAGCAGCTGTTTGCAAGAACTGCAATCTAAAGCCTTCTTCACAGTTTTTAAGTGTATCTTTAGACTGTCTATATGGAGCTATCCTCAGCAGGATTGAGTGGTTTCCAAGTGATGAGAATTCCAACCAGATGTAGGGCATCAGGATGGATCATGCAGGTCCAGAGAGCAGAAGGGGTCAGGATCACTGGTATCTCAAGAGTATCATGTGCAGCTTGACAGACAGAGAAAAAGAGCAAGAGAGAGAAACACAAACTGTTAGGTATGCTCTTTGTCATGATTAGAACAGTGTATATTGTGAGTGGAACAGGAACTTTGGCAAGATTAGTTATGACAACATATCTATAAGGGAGAGCCAGAAGGTAGCACAGACCTTTAGTATTCAGTATTTTATAGTACAATGGTAGCATTTTATAGTCAATGTGAAATTCACTGGGATCCAATGCACTGTGTATGAGATAGGGGTGATGTGGTCATATCTTGTTTTAGTAAGTACCCTTGCTGCTGCATTCTGGACTAACTGGAGTTTGTTTATGCACCTACTGGACCATCCAGACACTATGGCATTACAGTAATCTAACCTAGAGGTAACAATAGCATGAACTACTTTTTCTGCATCATGTAGTTACATTATATTTCATATCTCAGCAATATTCCTGAAATGAAAGAGGGATATCCTAGCAATATTATCTACCTGAGCTTCAAATGACAGATTGGAGTCAATAATCACACCAAGGTCTTTTACTTTGGCACATGGTGAAACAGTAAAGCCATCCAGAGTTACTATGTAATCAGACAGCTTATTCTAGCTGCATGTGGTCCTAATTAAATTACTTCTGTCTTGTCAGAATGAAGAAAAAGGAAGTTAATAAGCATCCAGTGTCTTTACACAGTCTTTTATTAAGCTGGTGTCTCTGATCTGGCTTTGCTGAAACATATAAATGTGTGTCATCAGCATACACTGGAAACTAATGCCATGTTTACTAATAATGTTACCCAGAGGCAGCATAAAAAAGCAGGAAAAAATGCTGAGCCTAAGACAGAACCTTGAGGAACACCAAGCTACACCTTAGCCTGTATGAGACATCACCATTGACTCACCCAAAAAAAACTGACCCAGGAGAGAGCCAGTCACTTAATGCCAACATTTTGTAGTCTGTCAAAGAGAATAGTATGCTCAATGGTATCAAGTTCAAGCATGTAATGGTGATTCAATCAAAGTTGGTAGCTCTGGAAGATTATTGATAAAACTCTATGCAGTAGGTGATGTAAATGTATGTTTGACACAATAGCATAGTGTTTTAAATGAGATGAGATAATGATCTGAGATAGCTTCAGATTGTGAAAATATGACTATATTTTCTATATTTAATGCGAATGTTAGTATTAGGTCATGAGTGTGACCACCATTATGAGTGGGCCCTATTACTGATTAACCCGTACTGAATCTAGAATGGACACAAATGGTGTTCTCAGAGGGCCTTCCAGGTTATCAAAATGAACAATAAAGTCTCCAACAATTTATGCTATGCCTAGAGAAACAACTACATACTTATTTGGTTTAATCCATGTTTATGATGGATTAAAGCTTTAGATCAGAAGTCCTGGTTGTACTTTCAGTATGATTTAATTTTATGTTAAATAGGTTACTAAAACAAACTTTCTTGGTATGAGGGTGGTTTTGGAGACTTGATAACACTAAGATTTTACTTTTTCTTGTAATTCAACAACAGTAGCATTTTTTGCCTCTCTTGCCATCCTCAGTGTATAAGGGGGCAAAATAAACTTAGGTTCTCTTTCAGACAAGTTTGTAACAGCTCCAGTCGACTTTTTTTTTTATTGCCCTAACAGTAGAAATGGGTATTTTCAGGTGATTAAAGTGAATTATGACTTAAAAAGGTCAACACACTTCTCCTTCATTTGGTGTGTGTTCTCTTATCTTTCCCATGGTCGTGGATGTCTAAGGGAATTTGGCTTCTGTGTCACATCATATTTGTACCCCAGTTAATCAGGAAGTTAATTATTACAGTTTGAAAGTCCCTACACAATCCAATGAACAAAACAAAAAAAGGGAAACATGCATCAGTTATTGTGTTCACTATCATTTCCAGGGGTGCCAATAATTGTGGCACATGCATATTTGTTGACGATGTTTTCTGGACCAATTTTTTCAATTAAAATTTGGATTTTTATTATTTCTCAGTGTGATGAAACTACTCCACCAAAAGGTGGATTTTTTTTCTAACCCTTTTTGATACTCTTCACAAGGGGTGCCAAAAATTATGGAGAGCATTATATCTCTGCTTTCAAGACTGCAACTACCTTAAAGCCCTCAGGAGTCTCACCAAACAATTGGATGATCACAGAGTTCATGTCTTGCCAAGAAATTGGGGCAAGTATATATTCTATGGTCTTTTGTTTGCAAAGACACTATGTATGAAGGAAATGTCTGCTGTTATGGTAGATTTTCATTTTTCTTTTAGTTCCTTTGTTTCAACTCCTGATCATATATTGTTTTCTTCAATGAGTTTACAACTATATTAAACTGAATGAGACTTTTTATTTTTTTTTTCTTTCTCACAAATATCCCAGGTGACTGTTCAACATGGACAATAATTGTAAACTTCCCTTTGGCAAGTTTTCTCTGATAATAAGTATTTGTTTTTGTACAGGGATTACACAGCCACATGCATCGTTGTTGTGTTGTGTATGTACAGTGCTTGTTAAATTCTGATCTGCAGGTACAAATGTTTGGCTGTAGTTAATTAAGTACGTATTTGTTATTTATTTGGTGATGTAATACCGTGCTTATTAATTTTTACTTTCATAATCGCCAAACACACAATTACAAATACTAGAATGCAAGCTTAAGAACCATTGTCTTCTGTTTTTTAAATACTTTTCATAGTTTTAAAGCTACATTTATAAATGTCTAAAATAAATTATTATTGTTATCCCAGAACAGGGACTGAGAGGCAGCAATGAATGAACATTTTCTAATCATTCCTGTTCACAACATGGGGCCACATCTCCTCAGCCTTTCCAGTGTGATGAGCTAATTTGACAGTTCACAGTGTGTTGAGGAGCCTTCCTCATTGAGACAGGTACCCTAGGGCGAGTCAGCTGGATCGTGGCTGCTTACAGATTTGGCTGCAGCTTCCTGCTGGGTGTCATCTGTCTTCGTGCTGTGGCTCTGCCTAATTTTTTTTTGTCCTCCTGACATCATGGGGCTGAGCAGTTTCTGCCTGGCAGGCCTTGTCTGTCCAGGTCTGTCATCAAAGCAGCCATCGAACTACTGATCCAGCCTAGCATTGCTCCCAACACACACCCACAAGCTTCTTATGGAAAAACACACAGGTCCACCAAAACTTCCGACAAATGGTAGAGGAGAAAGAGTGTACAATTCTTGTGCACCAATAGTGGGATAGAAAATGGGGAGGTTTTTGTTTGGAGGTGTGTGTTGGGGTGAGGGCTGGTGAGGGATGTCCACATGTCCACAGATAGACACAGAAAGCAACACAGAAATACACACACGCACAATGTGGACTTCAAATCTGAAGGCAGCTGTGAACCTTAATCCTAAGGGACACAGTGATTTTCCACCCAGGGATGTTTACAGTTTTACACTGTAATGACAGTGACAATGACGGTCACTGGGTGAAAGATGGGCTTTCCACAGAAGCACATGATGATAAGGGCATATGTTGATTTTCAGTCAGGAGTGACTGCACAAACAGACCACGGGAACAAGAATACCAACTACAACCACACAGTGTCACAAGGCAGAGCAAGGCTGGCATTTCTGTCTTTTCTGTCTCTCTTTAGCAGGCTCTCTCTTTTTCCGTCTCTTGCTTGCAGACACTCGAAGTATCAGGATTAGTGACCTGCTCTTTGCTCAAGGACAAAGCCAGCTAATGGAGAAAGAGGGATGGATAGAGGGAAAAAGGTGCAGAAACAGTCAGTGAGTGAGATAAAGAGAGAATGCAGCTGAAAAGTTAAAGGTAAAGGTTAAAGTGTAAACAAGAGATGGAGAGACAACTCAAGAAAGAAAGAGAGAGGAAGGAAGGCAGCGAAGGCCAGACAGGTTGTTTAGCCCCAGGATGTGAGCTCTTGCCAGGGCTGTGAGTTGTGTAATCCCCCACCTGTTTAACGTCACTATTAGCAGAATTCAGCACACAATGATAAGCTTACTGAATCCCTACGGCTGACTTGCAGGGCACTGGATCAAGATCCAGAAGGAAAAAAGGGAGGAATAAGAAACAGTGAGTGCAAGTAAACAAGAGAGAAAAAGCCATTTGATGCAAAATAATTACACCCATTGGGTAATATGTGTCCTGTGGTCAGAAATGGTGGAGCAGAAGTGTGTGTATGTGTGTGTGTGCCTGCAGCATCACTGTGCTCCCAGGAGAGTCAGGGCAGATATACATATACACATATGCATAATGGTTGTACAATACATTCATAATATATGTTTATAACGGTTGTACTGTATATATGTCTAAGCTTTCCGTGAATGTAGAACAGAATAGCATAGCATAGCATAGCACAGAATAGAACAGAATAACAATACCCATATCATCACTATGCCTATGTAGAAAGAAAAATTTACTAGAGAAATTCATAAAAGGCTGTTGTACAGCAGTAATTTTACCTCGAGTTGTACAGAGTACAACTTACACTAATACTCTTTCTTACATAAGGCATTTTACAATTAGGATATCTAAAAAGTAAATATTAGGACATTAGACAATGGATAATTAATAACTTCTACTTCTACTTAATTCTGATAAGACGGAAGTACTAGTACTAACATCACATGCAGCTAAAAGTAACTTTCTGATTACATAGTAATTCTGGAATGGCCTTTCTGTTTCACCATGTGCAGAAGTAAAAGACCTTTTTCTAATAGATAATATTAGTAGGACAGCCTTCTTTCATCTAAGAAATATTGATAAGATAAGAAATATGTCACTGCATGATGCAGAAAAACTAGCTCATGCTTTTGTTACCTCTAGCATAGACTATTGTAATTTCTTACTGTGTGCATGCTCCAGCAGCTGCATAAACACTAAGGTTCTGAAACACTGAAAACTTTAACAAGATAGATTTCATATTAAAACTATAATGAATTTCCTGACTACACAAGTACACTTTTTTGACCATATAACACACAATTATAGAAGCCTGTTATTTGTAATTACACAGTGTCCTCAGTGTTACAGTGTCATCCAAATGATGATGGCTTCCCTTTTGAGTCTGGTTCCTCTCTAGGTTTTTTCTGTGATCTCAGGAGTTTTTCCTTGCCATTGTTGCCTCAGGCTTGCTCATCGGAGGATATAGATAAATGTATAGATTCACAAGTTTAAAGTTTATAACCACAATTTATAGATTTCTGTGAAGCTGCTTGTGACAATGTCCATTGTTAAAAGTGCTATATAAAAATAAAATGAATTGAATTACATTGAAATATGATCAGATGTGTTTTTTGTAAAAAGTCATTCCAAATATAATTTCCACTTAAGATCTTGTGTTAGGTTTATGAATCTACAGTTCAAATTCCTTTACAGAAGCTTCCCCAGATTACTGCACTCACAAATGCCTGAGTAAATCAAATTTAAATTAGTTTTTAAGGTTTGTGGTTATAAGCCCTTGATTCCAGATGTCAGGGGGAAATTCCTTGTACATTTTAGTATCTCATTTAGGATGCCATTATGTCCACATGACTTAGCAGATTTTAGAATTGTAATTTTATATTTTATCTCCTGTTCATTAATGGAATGACTGAATTGATGTTTGTTTTGTTTAACAGCCAATTCTAATTCCTCTGTTTTATTTTTCATATTACAAAAAGTGGAATTTCTTTCTCCCTTTTTAGAGTAATAAACAAAACAAATGAAATAAAAGGAATTAGATACTGTTTTTAGCTTACAGAAAAATATTTTTTTGTTATTAACGAAAGAAAAGGAAAAAAATAAAAATAAAAAAACTTTTCTATTCCTAACATGAAATTGCTGATGGAACTGGTAGAATGGACTTACTCTTTTTAATGTACTTTGTCTCCATCTAGTGGCTAGAAAGATAAACACATACTAGGAATTTGGAATAATTCGGAATTTTAAATATTTAATACTTTATAGACTGCAAGAAACATATAAAAGGCACTTCACATTCACTATAGCAATATGCTTTATTGGTTTAAAGCTTAATTGCTAATCAAAATTTGTTCTGAAAGTAGCTCTACCTTAAAGCCATGAGGAAATTAACTGAAACAGCCATGGGGAGATGTCTTGAATCTGTCCACAACACCATGCAACACAACTGACACTTTCTGCTGGTTTCCATGTTCATTAACAATGTGCTTATAAGCCACCTCTCCTCAGACTCTATGATTGGCATATTCCTCAACTGTTTTTCATTAAGCCTAGTAATTAGCCTAGCAATTAGACAAGCATTTACCATTTTCTGGTTTCACCCTGTCTAGTTTTGGTATAGTAGTTTATACCCCTTATGGTTATCATTAACCTTTAACTTGGTGTTTAGCTTAGCTTAGTCTAGCATTGCTATTACCTCTTTCTTTGTTTCTGTTATGTCTTCTGGTGCAAAATTTGGTGTTTGCCCAATTATTTGTTACAATCCTCTGACCTAATGTTCATAATTGCATCTGTCTGGGTCATTACAGTACAGCTGCACACTAAACTTGACTTAAGTCAACTAATTTTGTAGGTTCATATTTATATGGTCTTTAAAAAAGTGAGACTGAACAGAACTAGAAGGTTCTTTGATAACTACCCAGATAGCAAGCATATGTTGGCCCAACGTTGGCATTGGTTGGCAGCATTAGATGATGGAATTCTAATGTCGAACAAACATTACACCAACATCAGTGTGCAACTTATAGTAAATCAAATGTTGGCTTGTATTTATGTTCGACAGTTGTTTCAATGTCAGTCCAATGTCAAGAAAGTTTGTTCGATGTCTGGTTGACGTAGGTCCGATGACTGCATCGGCAGATACAAGAATGCAAATAGGCTTGGAGTGGCTGCACAAAAGCCAGAGCACTTTGAAATAAGGAGCTGGATACAACCTTTTCTCTCTAGCGGTGCTCTCTCACTATATGATTTCTGTGTAATTATGGATGACTGAGGGTAAGTGTCCACATAGCATTTTTTTAGTGCTAGTGTCTTTTTTTTCAGTTGTTCCCAATGAGCAGAGAGCATGAGTGGCCTCTAGAGAAAAAAGGTTGTAGCCTGCACCTTCTTTTTGTTCAAGAGCTTTCTTTTACAGAGAGTTTAACTGACATTTTTCACCGATTAGCCAGTTGTTAACTAACTTTGCTAACTTTACCTTTCTCTCTCCATGGGTTGTTTGTGAACAGTGAAAACACCATTTTATCTGACTTGAGGGTCATTTTTCACCTGTTAACTTCCTTTTATCTGTTTGTTCCTGTTTGTAAGCAATGGAAACTTTGCTTTTAACTTCAACTAATTTGATGGACAGCTTTCACCTATTAGCCAGCTCTTAGCCAATTAGCCACCTTGATGTATTTAATTCAATTTAATTTTATTTGTATAGCACATTAACAACAGACATTGTCACAAAGCAGCTTCACAAAAGTATGTAAATTCTGAAAATAAACTTATGAATCTATAAATTTATCTATATATAATCATTATATATTATATTATATATACCCTTATGAGCAACCCTGTGGTGAAAGTGGCAAGGAAAAACTCCCTGAGATGACAAGATGAAGAAATCTTAAGAGGAACCAGACTCAAAAGGGAGCCCATCCTCATTTGGGTGGCACTGAATAGTGCGATTACAATTAACACACTTCTGTTATAAGATTTAAGTGCAAGACTGTTCATGGTAATTTAATTACATGAGGGCCCCCAGGGACATGAAGCAGCCAGCTACGCCACTGTCAACAAACCTGAGTGTACACATGAGAGTGGGTTAGCAACAGCATCCAAACAACCCAGTTTACCAAAACATTCTATGCCTCAGAACCGTCCAGATCTGCTCCTTTATCTAACAGAAGGCTATTAACAAAAGGCTTGACTAAACAAATATGTTTTAGCCTATATTTAAACACTGAGTCTGTGTCTGAGCCCAAACACTAATTGGAAGGGTGTTCCATAACTGAGGGGCTTTGTAAGTGAAAGATCTGACCCCCCTGCTGTAGTCTTCACTATTCAAGGTACTAACAAATAGCCTGTACCTTTTGATCTAAGTAGACATGGATGGTCATAAAGGACCAGAAGTTCACTCAGGTACTGAGGTGCGAGACCATTCAGTGCTATATAGATCAACAGTAGTATTTTATAATCTGTGCGAAATTTGATTAGAAGCCAATGCAGTGTAGATAAGATAGGGATGATGTGCTCATATATTCTTGTTTTAGTAAGTACCCTTGCTGCTGCATTCTGGACTAACTGGAGTTTGTTTATGTAGCTACTGGAACATCCAGACAGTAAGGCATTACAATAATCTAACATAGAGGTAACAAAAGCATGAACTAGTTTTTCTACTTCATGCAGTGACATCATATTTCTAATCTTAGAGATATTTCTGAGATGAAAGAAGTAGTAAGCATCCATTGTCTAATGTCCTTTACACATTCCTCAATTTTATTAAGCCGGTGTCTCTCATCTGGCTTTGCTGAAACAAACAACTGTGTGTCATCAGCATAACAGTGGAAGCTAACTTCACTTTACTATGTGTAGAGGAGTCACTATGTGTTTTGATCAACAAACTGATAATGATCAGTTAAATAAGACCTGAACCAGGAGAGGGCCATTCCCTTAACTTCCACAATCTTTTCTAATCTATCAAGGAGAATAGTATGATCAATGGTATCAAAAACTGCACTTAGGTCAAGTAACACAAGCAAGGAGACACAACCCTGATCAGAGAACGGTAAGTAATTTACCACTTTAACTAGTGCTGCCTCTGTACTATGGTAAGGTCTAAATCCTGACTGATACATTTCATGAATGCCATTCCTGTGTAGGTATGAGTATAATTCCTGTGGCACAGACTTTTCTAGAATCTTGGAAATAAAAGGGTTTGATATTGGCCTATCATTGGACAAGATCAGGTTTTTTAATCAGGGGTTTGATAACTACTAATTGAAAGGATTTAAGTACATAGCCAATGCTAAGGGAATATTTGGTTATTTTTAGAATAGGTTCAATTACTTCTGGTACTATCTGTTTGAGGAAACATGTAGGTAAAGGATCTAATACACAGGTTGATGATTTTGATGAGGAAATTAGTGAGATTAGTTCAGTCTATTGAAGGGATGTAAAACATTCAATGACTTATCTGACAATCATATTGTTGTCTACAGAGTTGCTTATCAGATTGTCTGGATTTAAATTCATAGTTTGTATTTGCCTTATATTGTTAATCTTGTCACTGAAAAAATTCATGAAGTCATTGCTACCGTCACGGCACTCGCGCCATCGAGGCATTGCTGAGACACAAGTGCAGGATCTGGAGACAGAGGTAAAAGCAGTACGGTGTTTATTTGACACACAATGGGCAGAAGTACAAACACAGCAGGCAAAAGAGTAATCCAAAAAACAATCGGGGGTCAAGTGATCAGCAAACAGAGATACAGGGGTAATCCAAAAACAGTAATCCAAATAGAAAGCACAGTATAATACACAATAAATCAAACGCGGGAATGAAACGCTCGGAAATAGTGTCACGGGGCTAGACTAATGCTTTGCAAATGCGATTCGCATTTGGCAGTCCTTTTAAACACGCGATGGAGATGGATGAAACACAGCGCGCTGTGTGTGGAGTAAGGAGCGGGTCATGACAGCTACTGCATATTGATGGTATGGATGTTTCTGTGGCGGTCTTATTCTTAGTTAATTTTGCTACAGTATTAAATAAGAATCTAGGATTATTTTTGTTATTTTTTATAAGAGTGGAGAAATACATTGATCAAGTAGCATTAAGAGCTTTCCTATAGCTCAGGAGGCTTTCCTTCCATTCCATCTAATTTGAATACTATCAATTTAGTTTGACACCACTTATGTTCTAATTTGCGAATGGTCTGTTTTAAGGTGCACGTGTCAACATTATACCAGTGTGCTAATTTTTCTCTCTAATTATTTTCATTTTAAGTGGGCCTACATAATCTGGTGTATAGCGAAAGAATTTATCCGCCTGATCGAGTTCTGTGGAGTCCGAAGCTGATGCAATCAAGGTTGATGGTTCAGGAAGATCACTTATAAAACTTGCTGAGTTGAATGTTCATTTGTCACAATTGCGTGGCTAGGTTCATATATTATAACTAAGACACATTTTGAAAGAGATGAGACAATGATCTGAGATAGTTTCAGACAGTGGAACTGCATCAATATTTTCTATACTTAATCTAAAAGTTAGTATTAGATCAAGGGTGTGACCATCATCATGAGTGGGTCCTATTTACGTGCTGATCAACTCCTACTGAATCTAGAAAGAACAAGAACTCTGTTCTCAGAGGATTTTCTGGGTCATCAAAATTAATATTAAAGTCTCCAACAATTAGTGCTTTACCAAAAATGGCAACCATGTTTGAGATGAAATCTGCAAATTCACAAAGGAATTCAGAATATGTCCCTGGGGGTCTGTAAATAATAATTAGCTGAAACGACTGGACAAACTTATTTTTAGTGTCTACATATGTTATGTTAGTATAGAGAACCTCAAATGCATTAAATTTACAAGTCTTTGTGTGATACCTAGTTTATCATTGTAAACAACTGCTATACCTCCTCCTCTGCCAGTTAGATGAGGCTGATGTATATAACTATAGCCAGGAGGATTAGCTTTGTTGAATGCCACATACTCATTTTGTTTGATCCATGTTTCTTTTAAACACGGTACAATTAAACTGCTGATCTGTAATAATTTCATTAACAATAAGCATTTAGATGTAAGTGATTTAACACCTTACATTCCTAGCTTTAGATTTATTTAAATTAAGTTATTAGAATTTAGAAAGTTATTAGTGTATCTCTAGATTTTTGTTTAACTCAGGGAACAGAAACAGTCTCAATATGGTGGAACATGAGTGATGACTCTGTGCAGCTAGTACTGTTTGTTTAGCCTGTTTGTCTGCTCCCTGGCCTTAGCTCTGGATTGTCATGGATTAACTAGGCCTGTCATGAGATTAGGAGCTATGCTGCAAGAAATGAGAGCAGCACCTTCCCGAGTGGGATGGATACCGACCCGCCCTAACAGGCCAGTCTTTCCCTCAAAAGTACTCCAATTATCTATAAAGCCCACATTGTTTTCAGAGCACCACTTGGACAATAAGCAGTTCAGTGATCATAACCTGCTGTAAGCTACATCGGCATGCTTCATTGGGATGGGGCTGAAGCATACTACTGCATCGGACATCGCCTTCGATAATTTAAACACCTCTACAAAATTACAGTTCGTAACCTTTGACTGACAAAAGTGTATATCGTTAGCTCCTACATGAATAATTACCTTAGAAAACCTGTGCTTGCCAAGGACCCTAATATTGCCTGCTATGTCTGGTGCCCTGGCTCTGGGTATACACCTAACTACTGCTGCTAGTGCCCCTAAAGACCTAGCTAAATTCACGTGCCTTAAGATAGTCACCTATAACCAGAGCTCTTTCAGGTTTCTCAGTAGGTGCTTCACTGAGGAGATCAAACCTGTTCAACATGGGGCGAGCCTTAGCATTAGCTTTGGTGCTGCGATTATGCCGCTGTCGTCACCCATTCATCCCGCTGTGAGGACTCTAATGCCGGAGCTGGGGGATTACTAACTCTGGCTAAGGCATCCAGACTTTCACCTACAGACACTACACTGCTCTCACTCTCACTAACCCGCTCTAGAGACTGGATACGCTCCACTAATGCTGCAATCTTCTCCTTAAGGGATAATTAATATACACTTATCACAAGTAAAGCTATTACTAATGACAGAGGAAGAACACACTCCACACACTGAACAATTTGAATGTCTACCATGATAAATGTTTGATGTACTTTAGTCGAAGACTTGTTGAACACTGCACAACAATTTTTTTTAAAAGTCTTGCTTCTCTAGATTAGTTTTGGTTTTACTACATCATGTAGGAACTCTGAGAAATAGACATTTATATGTTTACTGACAATAACGTATTTAGTCACGTTTTTGTTTCACATAAGCTATTAAATTCAACAGAATTAAAAGTGTTTTGCTCCTGATTTTCTTTTGTATTCAATGTCTGGT
>JAQQZR010000010.1:12922284-12934714 GCA_030068235.1 Notoglanidium macrostoma | reverse complement strand
TGTGTGTGTGTGTGTGTGTGTGTGTGTGTGTGTGTGTGTGTGTGTGTGTGTGTGTGTGTGTGTGTGTCAGAGAGCATTTTGTCTTTTGGCTAGGTTTCCTTTGCAAGTCATTACAGCATCCCATAATGCGTTCAGGATATTGCATCTTGCACTGTGTATATCAAAACACATATTGGAAATGCCATTATGACACAAGCCATGTATTTTTATTTTAAATAATCCCTAAACTTAACTCATTAACTTGAATATGGTCTGATTGGGGAAAAATGCCATGTCTGATTCCAAAAGCTTTTCTCCAAGACACTAAAGTGCTTCGTCACTTTATTTCATTTTTGTACCACAGGAATGAAAAATGCTCCCTTCTAATTCTCAGGAAAGTGACTGTTACCCTTTTCAGGGGAAAGTAGCTAATACATACTCAGCAAGTCACCAGATGATGTCATAGATTAATATGAACATTCATTGTTGCATATTAGAAACATGTAGAAGGAATGTTTTCAGAAAACACTTTTTGATCGCGGCACGGCGACCTGTTTACATATTTACAAAAATAGAATCAAGCTAACTATTCCTGTATTTACAAAATTCTTTCATTTCTATGATGAATGCAGGCAAAAAGAAGCTGCGGAAGAGAGTAAGGAAGTAGACAAGAAGGAAACAGTTACATATGCCATAACTTGCTTTATATCTTGTAAATTAGTGTGTAGTATGGACCAACAATAATGATTAGTGTGAAAAATGGTGATCAGTTAATGGTTGTTTGGAACAGTGGTGATTAGTGATTGGTCAGTTGGAAAAATAGTCATTCATGGGAACAATATTTTTTAGAAGAAGCTTTGGTGATCACTGATTTGTTGTTAGGAGTGATGGTGATTAGTGATTGGTTGGTGGAAACAATGGTGATTATTGATTGGTCATTGGGAATATTGGTGATCTGTGATTGGTCATTGGAAACCATTATGATCTGTGATTGGCCATTGGGAACAATGGTGATCAGTGATTGGCCATTAGGAACAGCAGTAATCAGTTATTGGGTGTAATGGTGGGCAATAATTGGTCCTTTAGGACAATGGTGATAAGTATTTGGTCTTTGGGAACAAAGGTCCTCACTGATGGATCACCGGCAAACAATGATTAGTTATTAGTTTTTGGGAAACAATGATAATTTGTGATTGAAATTTTAGAACAACGACAGTGGTCAGTGGAACACAAATTGAACTCGGTCTGACTTTCCACATAGTGAGACACTAGATTTGTCACCAGGTTCTTTTTAAAATAAAGTCACTAAAGGGGTCATAAAGTCACCAAATAAGTTGGCCACACTGGTCTTTAATATTCATATATTGAGACAGCTATAACATAATCTTTGTTACAACTATATATACACCCATTATTATTGCTATGGAGGCAATAGAATGGAATGAAAACAATACATTGTGCCTGTATTTGCACTTTGCTATTGACCAGCTAACTGACAATAAGAAAAAATAAACACTATGGCTATATGAGGGAATAGAAAGATCAATAAAATAACAACAAGACTGCTGTTTTAGTGAGATAAGCATAAACAGAGCCACCGTTTGTTTAAATTCAGGATAGGATTTATGGTGTACACGAGATAATGGCGAGATAACAGCTGCCAAAACACTGTTTTGGTTTTTTCTTATCTTATCTTGGTTGCATTTATTTATAGATCATCTGCATACAGGATTAAGATCCAGATCTCACAAGACAGGTTCATAATTACATTTGTATGTTAAATGAATTGGAACAACCACGTATTACCATGCACATCTTTTCTTAATCACATCTTGGCTGATGCATTCCACTCTTTTTTAATGAATTATTTGTAAAGTCATTATCTGTGCAACAAAATACTGATCATTTTATTATTATAGTATACCATCATGCTGAAATATAGATACCGATCAGCGGTAAGTGCTTCTTATCTGAACATTTTCCCGTGTTATTGTGGTTGGTCCGGAAAAGCCTACAGGATTCAGAGAACAGAAGTTCCTTACTCAAGGGCACGAGGGCAATGGGTATTAGAACTTTCAGCCTACAGGGACTTCACTGATATCCCACCGTGCTTTGTGTGTGGATCAAATCAGAATCCCCACCCCCATGGATCTGACTTTCCCTCTTAGGACATTTGTCTTCTTTATGGTTTCTTCCTGAACACAGGGCCCGTGTTTTAAACGGCTATAAAAAAGAAATTTCAGGGCGGGTCGCGGTGTAGCCGGTGATTTCGGCTGAGTTATGCTCGGCCTTTTGAGGAATCCTGCGCTCCGTCCTCTGGTATATTTTAACAGACTCTTCTGTGACAGCTTTTCAGGATGATGTATTGCTCTCCC
This sequence comes from Notoglanidium macrostoma, assembly GCA_030068235.1. Taxonomy (NCBI): domain Eukaryota; kingdom Metazoa; phylum Chordata; class Actinopteri; order Siluriformes; family Auchenoglanididae; genus Notoglanidium; species Notoglanidium macrostoma. Next base: position 12,932,360 of record JAQQZR010000010.1, on the reverse strand, counting down.
TCCGAGTAAAAACACTCTCGGCCTCCGAACCCTTCCTCCCCTTTTCTTTCCCCACCCTGTTGATGGATAGTTCATCCCCCCCCCCGATGGTCCTGTATATCAGTCCACAGGTCTCGGCTGAAAGGAAACGCCACGATGATATCTAGATTTTCCCCAAAAGGTTGCCATTTCCTGTGAGCTCTGAATCACGCAGATTTAAAGAAAGAGCAAACAACCATCCACCAAAAAGTATAGTGTGCAGTAGAATTCCCTGTAGTCTACTGTAAATCTCAAAGCCATTGGGAGAAGTAACAGGTCCCTTGATATTTCCTGCCCAATCTCCTGCAATGTTTCTTTTAAAGTGCGTCATAAATATACAACACACTTCCATAGGCTGTGTTTACATGCAACGAGTTTCAGCAGTCCGATTGATGTCATTCCGATATCAAGTTTCTATAGCAACCTGTTGGAAAGCTCCACTTACAAGTAATCTGAAATAGATTCATGCTCATGCGAGGAGGAGCATCTCTTGCACCACAAATGCGATGAATACCCAATTCTATTTTCTTTCCTAAGGTGAAGAAAAACGTGGGAGATTATAAACAGGCCTAGTGTGAATTATTTATTACCGAGAGTGGGTACAGCTAATCTAGCTCGTTTGTGAGCAACAATAAGAAAATTCAGTTCGAGCGCCAGTTCCTCGATTTTTCACTTGTAAATGTAATGTAATATTTGCCCATGTCTGTTGTCCTTACATCATTTAATCAATAAAAAAAAAAAAAGCCAACTAAATAAGTTACACAATAGATGTGATGCTGGATACATAGCTACGTAGCTACCTTAGTGGTTAACGATTGTCACTCAATAAAAGGTGTTTCCTAATTTTCCTGCTGCAAGGTTTAGATTAATGCATGTGTTCTTATGTATTATCGTTTCTATAGTAACAACTATGCACTGAGACTTGATGGACTCTCCACATATATTAGGAAAACATTTAGGGAAGGAGTCTCCAGTCTCAGCGCTTTGTAACAGTTAGAATAAAAGCTTTAAGTTGTTCCACACTGAAAGGTCACTAGAGAGTGTACAGTTTATGGTTTTTGTATTATTAAAATTAAGCAAGAGGAAAAGAGTTTATAGCTGCTATAATGTTAGTGAGAATATAAAAATGGCCTGTTTCAAAGACGTTCCACCACATTCAAACCAAATTCAGAATCCAGACATGCTGGTATAGAAAAATAATTGATTTTTGGGTGGTAACTGCAGCTGTTACCTCAAGAGACAGTAGCTAAACATTACCAACAGAAAGAGCGATCTTCCTCAGCTTTATGGTCCGTGTGTACTCACCTGCAAACTGCAGGTTCAAATTTCCTTGCATGTCAAATCCTAGCTGGCGTTCACACATTACTCTATCCCAGATAATTTGGCGTAACATCTACAGCTTCAAGTGTGCATGTGTGCGTGTGTGTGAAAAAAGGTTAAAGCGAGGCCCTGTAATCAGGAAGAGAGTGTAACCTGATCCAGGCTTTTCTCATCATGTGCTGCTTATTCCACCGTGTCACGACTCCAAAATCAACACTGCCACATTTTGCTCTACCTCGCCTCATTCCGATGGCATTTCAGTTTAGGATCATGTCTGAGCATATTGAGAAATCCGAGTCCATTAATGCAATAAAAGTGAGTAGAAATTAAAGCAAACAAAGAGCGGACAGGACGTGGCTCTCCGTGGTGACAGAAATGTTTCTTTTGGCAGCCAGCTGGAGCTGAACATTTTTACGCTTTTCGCTCCATTGTTCTGCCCCGCGTAACACAAACATGGCCTTTCCTGTCCGAGCCTGGTGAAGGAGCAGCGATCACGAAAAACTAAAACAGACACAACACCTGAGAACATAGTGGGAATGGGAAAATGTGACCAATATTGTCACTACTCCCAAATTCCTCTATGGAAGAAGCTGTTGCGATGTAGGCCTCATTTTTATGCGGTTTGTGCTCTTGAGATGAAGTCTGTCCCATTTGGACGGATCTTTCTTTTGGAGAGAAAAAAGCTGTCGACATTTCCTCAGCACATTAACTTAAAACTTTAACAACAGGAGATGCGAATATTTTCATTTAATCAAGCATGCAGCAATTACCGTTTCCACTATGTTTTCAATTTAAAGGAAAAATCCAACCTGACTGTCGATATTTATAATCAATATGTGATATACATTTGTGCAAAAGATTTAAAGGTTGACTTTTTAAAGCGTTTTTCGTCAACATTACCCACAATGCCATTAGTCTACCTGCTAATCATGGTGCAATAACATTTAGCTCTTGTATCATGTCTGCAGAGGCGCTTCCGTACTTCAGCTTCCTCAGCTCCTTGGCTGAAACAGATCTGCTTCCAAAGCTTTAGATTTCATGCTAATACTGCTGTCAGCGCATTGCGTCTTTGGCTCGTAAAAGTGCATTGCATCCTGGGACGTTAAGTCTAGCATTCTCGGTCTCCATTACATCTACGTTAGATCTCTCGTTAATATTTCGAAACGCTGAGTCATAAAAGAAGCTGTTGATCAGTAAAAAATCTCTGAGTTACTTTTTTTTTTAGGTATCCCATTCAGCTGGACATCTTGATAGACATCTTGTGGGAAAAGCTTGCTCTTGCACGTAAAGACACTCCAGGAAGCAAACTCATTTGCTTCTTAAAAAAAAACCTCAAGATAAAATTCAGAGAAGCGATGGCAACAGGCAAAGTCTAAATACAAGATATGGTCACAGGCAGGAAATTCAAATCTCCTTTTTTTGTCCTTGTTAAGATTTTCTTTTGAAAGCTTCTGTAGCTGGCACCCATTTGAGACATTTCCAGATGTCAAAACATGAAGATGGATGAACATAAACAATAGGACAGGATCCTTAAATAATAACCCATAACCCAAACATCGATGAATGCACTCCGCCAAAATAAACCACACCCTGTGACTGTTTTAGATTTTGGCGCTTTATTTTATTTTTTTGCCCAGATGTCTATCTATCCATCTATGTAGTCAAGCACATAGTGTATCATGATATTTTTGACTTTTTGCTGATCTCGACATTAACTTTAATTCTAAATCTGAACCCTAAACTTTAAACCAGGAGCAGATGACTTTATCAGTTGGGACAAGTATGGACAATTTGTCCCTGTGAAGGTTTGGTGTTTGTGTAAGTGTGACAACAGCAAGGACAGTGGAACGTGTTTGAGGTCAAGAGGTGTGATGGCTTTGTTTGTAACGAATGACACGTTTCATCACTCGTCTTGATATCACGTTCTGTACACCGAATGGTGCAACCTATTTTTGAAAGCTAACGAAAGTCTTCAGAAAAAGAACATGAACCTACAAAGTAATCAATAAACCAGCATTTTCGAAACAGTTTAACCCTGGAGCTAAAGTCATACTAGACATGATAGCAGACTAAACTATAAATTACAGCAAACAGACATTTCTCTGAATTAGCATGATAACAAACCACTAGCATTATATTAAACCGACTCATTCTCTCATAGTAAACAGGCTAATCCATCAGCTAGCATTAGACACCCCGAAACAAAAATTATAGTATTGTAATAGTACACACGCTAACTAGCATTACATTAAACAGGTCAAAAAACACAAATGAGCGTTTTAGTAAACACAGTAACTCATGAACTAGCATCACTGTAAGAAAGCTAACTCATAAACTAGCATATTCTACAAAGTGACCCATGAACTAGCATAGTTGAGCTGTTATTTACAGAGTATATAACTTATGAACTATGACTATAACAAATCAAGAAAATTATACAAAATGAAAAACAGACTAGCAAATAAACTAGCATTATAGTCAAGAAACTAGCAGGAATTAGCTTTATATTAAACATGTGAATCTCTAAACTAGCATAGTAACCCATGAACTAGCATCATTGTAGGCATGCTAATTCATGAACCAGCATTTTAAGAGATAAATGAAGAAACTAGCATAATTGTAAACATGCCAATTCATAAACTACCACTTTAATAGTCTAACACAGGAACTAGCATAGCTGGACTCTAATTAAATAATCACTATAATAAACAGACAAGCTGAGGTAAATTGAGACCAATAACTGAAAATCTAGCATTATAGTTAACATTATATTAACCCACAAGCTAACGTGAATTACTATCAGGAAGCATTATAGTAAACAGATGAATCCAGGAATTAGCACGAATGATCTGCAAGCTAAGCAGATGTGAGTGATACAGTGATTGCATTACGCATAGTTAAAAAGTATGTTTTTAATTGTTATTTTTATGGCAGAACTTTTTTCATGGGAGAGAGGGGAAACTAACTAAAAGCGACCAAATAAAACACATCCGCGTGTCTTTTCTCCTCAAACCACCGGCTTTATTACATTTTTTTAAACAAAGCTCCTTCAGAAGCAGCACCATCAAGAATGCATTCAATCGAACAATCATAATTCCTTCAGCTGCAATGGAACATTCTTTCAGTGCGTGAGCAATGAAACGACACTGGGACGTGAACAATTCTGGAGTTTCATATATCAGTGACATCAACGTCTGGGAAGGAAATAAGAAACGACCCTCTTTATGGATCTATGCAAAACATAAGTTAAGACATAATTTATTACAAAAAAAGGCTTTAGGTAGTATTTACATTTCTGGGTAAACAAAGAGGACATGTCTTTTCTGCGCTGATTAAGAATACGACAAGACGTCAGAGGCAGCGAGATCCACAACGACATGCAGTCTGAGGATCGTGCTAAATGTGTCAGACACCCTGATGCAGAAACGACATATGGAGGAGAACCAGCAGGAACCTGATATGCGTTATGGGGTGCAGAAAACATTTCTCCTGTAGCCTTACCATCAACATGCTTCTGCCGGCATCCAAATTTATGACTCAATCTGCAGCTAACGCTGCTTTACCAGACAACCAAACTGGCTCGTGATGGAAATTCGCTGAGACTTAAAGGGTCTCGTTTTTCCTGAACATTCAAGCACCGTTGTCGTTGTACATGCCAACAGATCTGCTCCCATAACCTTCTGATTCTCCAACTGTCAAATATAATACTGTCCATTACAGAACTAGATTTTAAGGTTCTGGTTTGCTTAGAAATGTTGCTAATGGCCTAAGGGAGGTTCTTTTGAGATAAATCTCATCTCAGAGCAGAAAAGCAAGGGTAGTTCTCGAAAAAAAGGTAATAGATTAGCGTTATCCTGATGTTTGACAGGTTTTCTCAATAAAATGTTAGTTTACAGAAAGGCGACGTAACATCAACGCGTTTCGATCGCAAAATTCTTGTCGTAAGAAAAGTTCCGATTTTTAGTTGTCTTAGGTTATATCTACCTACCTAAAAGGTTCTTCAGTTTGTTCTTTTGGACGATTCTACAAGGTTTTCTTTTCTGGAATTTTGTTTGGTCAAACTCTGTAACGTGTCTCCAAATTAAACACGTTTTCAAACAAAAATTGTGTCGTGGGGGAGGTCACACGTAACGTTATTATCGTCAATTTCCCCCATTTGTAGCCAAATGTCTTTTAAAATACGAAAACCACAATATTTTTGCAAGGTAAAAATACATTTTGAGGTGTTTAGATATACTTTTAGACACATTACACTTTGGTTTGATCTTCTGGTGGAGCCTTTAAGGTATTCCGCAGGTTTACTTTCTATAATGTTAGTGTCGTTGTGGCTGCTCGACTTCCGTAATGCAGATCGTTTTCAATTTACCTTGAGGGGAAGGGAGATAAACACATGACATTTTGTTTGTAGTATGTAGCCAAATATTAGAGGGTATGCTGAGACAAGCAACTGCGAACGAAAACTCGGGCGCGCGGGGTATAAAAGAGCTTGTTGGATTTACACTCTTAGAAAAACGGAAGGTGTCTAGCAATCTAGAGAGTTCTTCAATTAGTTCCTTGGGAAGATTTCTTTCCTGAAAAGATCCAATGGGGAAATATAATTTTTTTTAAAAGTCCACAAGTTAAAACCACAAGGTCACATATTGTTTAACTTTCTGGAGAATTACCATTGCTAAGAGTGCAGCTAGACTGTGACGAAAACAAAAAACCCATCTCAGTTTCTGCCTCATCTCCATTCCATTGGTTGTTGCAGGTAACCAATCCTAATACTTTCTGTCCTGAGAAGAGGTTTGGAGAAATAAAATGTAAACCTCCCATGAATAGCTAATGATTATGTGGATTTAAAGTTTTTGCCCTTGAGATTTTTTTTTTCTGGATGTAAATCTGTGGAGGTTTTTTTTTAACATCTATATGTCTGCGCGGGTTTGGCTCCGCTTGCTTCCCCTGAGCGAAACGCCATCATGAATCGATACTGTAGCACCTCAGTCTGCCATAATGAATTAAAGCGCTGACTGGAGAGCGGAGAGAAAGTCCTCGCGTCGTTCCAAGAGTCATTCGTCTCTGATTCACTGGCGTGAGCCAGGAGCATGTTTCTTTTCTACAGCCAGGCTGAAACCTGAGCACAAGCTTTCAGTCGACACTTTCAGCCTCAAAGCTTTTGGTCCTTGACTGATACAAATCACACAGCGTCCATGTTTTAGAAGCAGTAATTCCCCAACCCAGACGGTGAATCGGACCGTTCCGGGGCTTTTGGGGCTCCTGGACGGTTGACGGCGTCGTTCCAAGAGTCATTTATCTTTGATTCATTTATTCTGAGCAATCAAGCTCTCAATTGAGACCTTCTTTTCAGTCTTGGATGAGGCTCAAAGGTTCTGATTAGTTCAAACTTTGTAGTAAACATTCGCTGGGTTCTGGGGCTCCATTTCCTGGACAATGTAGACTGGGTGGCCGTAATCCCCGCTCACCTTCTCGTAATGGGGGCAGTAGTAGCTGTCGGAGGCTCGAAGCGGGAAGATGATGTCGCTGCGCTCTGAGCCGTTGTTGTTGTTGCTGCGTTTGGGGATGGGGTGCAGCGCCAGCGGTGCCGAACACTGAGCCGAGTGCTTGCGGCGGCGCCGGCGTGCAAACACCACCAGTGCCACAATGATGAGAACCACCAAGACGAAGGCTCCCGAGGCCACGCCGGTGAACAGGGCTACCTCGGAGCCGGACACGCCCACTGACTCTCCACTTTTTCCATCTTGTTCTGCGGGAAAAGGGTAGTTTGTCAATGTACAGCTAGATTCATAAATAAAATCGTCTAATGTTATCGCTAATCATAGATTGGGCCTCGAATTGTGGTTTTTTCGCGGTCAAAAGATTTTGTTGCTCTATCGGGTGTTACAGCGTAATAGCACAGCTCGGCTTACTAGGCATTCAATCTTTTTGTCCTGTTTGGGGTTGTTTTTAAACATGCGCATATTTTTCCAGCATGAAACTTTACACATTTTCCAGTTCTGTAGTTAAAGTGGTAGATGCAGAGCTCCCAAGTAATGCAAACAAAGAAGTTCGTCCAGCCATCCGTGGACGAGAGCCTTGCTCTCTGGGAGAGAGGGATGGCATGGTCTCTCTCTCTCCTGTCAATCAAAGTGTCATTAGCCAATCAGGGGCATCTCTGAGCTCATGTACTGTGTGCAGAAGGGGGGATTTCCTCATTGTTTTTGGCCTTACTATATCTTCCCTCTTCTTATCTTTCTCCAGGTACACACCGTTTGTCTTATTCTTTCTCCCTTTCCTCTATATCTCTGCTTCTTTCCCTGTCTCACCATCTTTTATTTATTTGTTTTTCTCTCATTCACTGTTCTCTCACTTTCCTCTCCGTATTTTCTGTCTCACCTCTTATCCCTTTTCACCATTTCTCACTCCCTTTCCTTTTTTTCTATACCTCTCACCATCCTTTCTCTACCTCTGTTTTTTTCCTCCTTGTTACTTTTACTGGCTCGTTAGTTTTGGCGCCTTCTTTCTGCCTCAAAAACAAAGCTTGAGAATCACCTCGCTAATCACGAATGAATATAATTACGGTGAAACAAACGTGCGATGAGACGCTGGGGTTTCATTTCCGTCATTACTGTTTGCACTGATTGTTGTTTTCAAATCAATACAACGTTCTAGTAGCCTTTAAGTCTGGGCCCTCGGGGCAGAAGGTCAGGGTTATGAAGCTGAACGGAAAAACAGGCGCCACATACCGACTTTGCTGAGCACGTCGTTGTCTTTGCTGGAGGTGCTTTGGTCATCGCTGTTGGAGTATTTGGGAAGTTCTTTTGCTGAGACTGCGTCACTAGGACCTGAGATAAAAAAATGTTTAAAAATACACACACGCACAAAGATTATAATTTCTGAACATGACAAACTGCCTCAATAACTTTAAGACATAATAAGCAAGAACACGACTGATTCAACAACAGGATCTAACATCAGATGTAACACGAAATGGATAAAAGACGTCGGTATGTTGTGTATTTCTTTCTCCCAGTTCTGGTGTTGGAAGCGATCGGAGCTGAAGGTTCCAGTACGAGGAGGAGAGACGTAATGAATTGGCTTAAAAGAGGAGGAAGAGGACAGCCGGCGCAGCTACAGGAGGTGACTGCACATGACATTTCAATTACACGCTGAGAGGCAGCTCCCCCACACACACACACATACACACACACACACACACACACACACACACACACATACTGAACAGGCGACAGAAGTGCTGATCGCTGATGAACTATGAAATAATATGAGCTATTGTTGAAGTGTTTCAGTGACGCACCACTTCATAACTGCACTGTATTACTGTGTGTGTGTGTATGTGTGTGTGTATGTGTGTGTGTGTGTGTGTGTGTGTGTGTGTATGTGGGGTCTGAACACAAAAAAGGCAAATGGCCTGCAGCAGAATGGGGCATGTTGGGTAAAAAAAAGAGCTCCATTTGTCTCTGCGTTTTCACTTTTCTGTCTTTCTTGTGTCTCATTTATCTCTCTCTCTCTCTTTCTCTCTCTCGGTTCTCTTTCTCCGCTCCTTTCCGTATGACACTGATATCTCTCCCACTTTATCTACTTTGACTTCATCTCCCTCTCTTCTCTTTCTGTCTCACTCTCCGTTCCCCATTCTTTCCCTCTTTCCTCATCTCTCTTTCTTCATATTCACCTTCTTTTTCTATCTTCTCTCCTTTTTCCATTTCTCCATTCCTGTCTTTTCCTGTCTTTCTGTCACACCCTCTTTTCTCATTCTCCACTTTCTTTTTGTCTCTCTCTCTCTTTTTTTCTTTCCCTTCTTCAGTCTCACTCACATTTCTTTCTTTCTTCATTTTTTTTACTTTGACCTTTGCCTTTTTTTGCTTTCTTTCTGCATTATTTTTTTTTCTTTTGTTCCGTTTATTCCCTCTCACTTCACTTCACCTCTTTTCTTTTCTGTCTCCTGTGTACCTTTTCTCTTTTTCTCCATGGTATCTTTCTGTCTCACCTTTTCTTTCCTAGCCTCTTTTCCTTGCCTTTCTTTTTTTTTACCCCTTTCTTGTCTCTGTCTACCTCTCCTTCCCTTTTCTCCCTTTCTCTCTCAGTCTCACTCTCCTCTCTCTGTTTCTTTCCTCTTCCTTTTCTCCTTTCCTTCTTCCTTTCTAAATTTTCTGTGTCTTCCTCACTTTTGTCCTTTTTTTCTTTCGGTCTCACATTCCGTCTCCTATCTCAGTGCCCAATCTTTGTCTTCATATCGCTCTCATTCCTCATGACTCAGTATTTTCTCTCTTTCCTTCTGTTTTTCTGCCTACCTGTCTCTCTCATTTTTAAAAAATCATTTGCGTGTCGCTGATGAGGGTGGGTTTGAGATGTGATATGTGACACTCACTCTGTCCCACTCGGAGCACCAGCTTCATGGACTTGGTTTTGCACACGCCACCCTCCATGTTGTCCAGGCCTTCTTGTGTGCTGTTTGACGTAGCTGGTGAGAAAAAAGAAAAACAACAAGAGAAACATTTAAGAGTAGAAAGATTACAAGCAGGCTAAACTGGTTCCCTGTGGATTAGCGTGTGTGTGTGTGTGTGTGTGTGTGTGTGGGCTAAACTGGTTGCCCTGTTCTGCACTGGAAATGTGCTGGGAGATTTATAGGAAAGGAAATTTGCTTTGCTCAGCAGGCTTACTAAAACTGCTTGGTGTGTGTGTGTGTGTGTGTGTGTGTGTGTGTGTGTGTGTGTGTGTGTGTGTGTGTGTGTGTGTGTGTG
>JAQQZR010000010.1:12911222-12922184 GCA_030068235.1 Notoglanidium macrostoma | reverse complement strand
TGTGTGTGTGTGTGTGTGTGTGTGTGTGTGTGTGTGTGTGTGTGTGTGTGTGTGTGTGTGTGTGTGAGGGAGAGAGCCTCCTGAGCTTCTCAGGAGACTGTGTGTGTTGTGTTATAAAAATCATTAAAGCATAGCCAGAAAAACAGACCTTCTAAGCACACACATACATAGATACACACACACACACACACACACACACGTCAGCGATCAGACTGTCTGATGGAGTGTAAAGTGGTTTCATTGTTGTGTCTATCATGCTGCGTCTTGTGCTGTTAGAGAGAGAGAGACAGAGAGAGCGAGAGAGAGAGCGAGAGAGAGAGGGTCATAACTGGGATTTAAGAGCTAATGGACACACACACAAAATCACTCACATGCAAGTATATACATGCACATACACACTACACTGGTCAGGAAATAGGGCAAAGAAATAAAAAAAGAGCGAAAGAAAAATACAGAGATAAAAAAAAGGAAAGAAAGGAAGAGACAAACTTGGGTAAAATAAATAATTAAGAAAATACTGTACACTACAGATTTTAAAAAATGACAAAGAATAGAGGGGGGGATAAATCAAGTGAGAAGGAAGGAAAAGAAAAAGGAAGTGAGGAAATAAAGAAGGGAAATAAAGTAAAGAAAACAAAAAAAAACTGAAAGCGAGATAGCGAGAGGGAAGACATAAATAAGGAAGAAAAGAAAAATACACTGAATACATTGAGATAAATTGAGATTGAAAGAAAGAAAGAAAGAAAGAAAGAAAGAAAGAGAGAGAAGAGAGAAAAGGAGACTTTCACCCAACATGCCCCACTTTGCTATGAGCGATCTCACTTTTGTGTTCATGTGACCCTTCCGCCTGAGCGCGCGCGCACACACACACATACACACACACACACACACACACACACACACACACACACTCACACACATAGAGCCTCAGGCTGTGCAGCCAGCCGCAAAGTCACTGAGCACGCATTGCAGCTGCCACACACACACACATATATCCTGTAGCACACACTCGGTCAGAGGCACGTGTTATCGTATACACACACAACCTGGAAACGTGTAATTAGACACACACATTCCAGCGGTAAAGGCTCATTTAGACTAAACATATGCAGCCATAATTGCAGCCGCAACATCCAGCGCAAAACTGCAGCCACTCACACACACAGACTCATACACACTCCTCCTGTACACAAACAAGCACCCAGCATGACAACTCGATTATACACACATTTTAACTCATTCAGGTACACAGACTCCGGTACACACACTAACACATACACACCACTGACACCACAGACCACACAGCAATCAGACACAAAAAACAAAGATCAGCATCACCATTTCATCGTGCATAATCATCACCAAAGAAAGAAAGAAAGAAAGAAAGAAAGAAAGAAAGAAAGAAAAAGAAAGTGGGAATTAAGAGGAAGAACCACAGAAAGAAACTGCATGAAACAGAGCGACAGACAGAAAGATCTGGAGAGACAAAAGCAGAAGAAGAATGATGGAAAAGAGTGAAGGAAAAGACTTGGAAAAGAAAGGATGGAGTAGGACCTATGCTTTGCACAATTACAGTTCTTAGCTATGAACAATTCACTGCATTCATGAACGCTTGTAAACACTCGAGTGAACTGATGCTGTCCAACAAGGCTGCCCACCTAGGGAACTAGAACATCCACACACCCACCCATACCCTCAACACTTATCTCACACACACACACACACACACACACACACACATATCAAGACCATTTAGGTCAGATATCCCCAGCCTCAAGGCGGCATGCTGAGCTGCCTAAAAAAATCCCATCAAAGTGACCTGGCGATTTGGGGCGTGCAAATCTTTCCTTTCGCACTCGTTCAGGAATGTGCAGCTGAGACAGCATCAGGATGGACATGCGCTGGTCCTCAAACACCCACGCACACTCTCCATCTCATAAAAGCAGATATCAAAAAGCTAGCAACAAACTACATGTTTCCAAAATGAACAAAACAAGTGGTCTTTTTCAAAGTTGGAAATGTATAGCAGACAAAACGTCTGCTTCGATTGTTTCCATGCAAAGTCGTGACAATATCATAAACTGTGGTAAAGGTTTACTCAGTGATCATGATGTGGAGCTTCTTTGATGCATCATACTATGCATTTCACCACCACCCAGATGTTTCCCATAACTATGCTAATCATCATAATCATTATAATTACTCTGATTGCTGTTCTTTGTAAAAGCTAAATGCAGCCAAGCAGCTTTGGCAAGCCTGAACCAAATTCATCGTCAGAGTGAATTGGTTGAATTGTTAGCATTCTCACAGAAGAACGACAAACCTTGAATACGTGCTAAGGTAAATGTTAGCGTGCACCAAATCGAATTGAGCTGAACTGAATTAAAAGGTGGCACAATTGTTAGCATGCTTAGAGAAGACGTACAAACCTCGCACACGTGATAACGTAAATATTAGCATGCTTGTCAATGGCTTTCCTTATACAGGAATAGAAAGTAAGCCTGGGATTAATTTAAGTGCACTCAAAGCCAGAAACAGGATGAAGCCATTCTTGAATAAGTCTGCAGGAAAAGAGCGGTGGTGTGTTATGATCTTCAAGACACTCCTCGACCCTGTTGTTTATCAGTTGAGAACTGAAGCGCAAGTCAACCATGACTTACTACTACTGCAATTCAAGCTGACAAGGACCTACAGCAGTTTTGTAATTTGGCTCACAGAGACTAGTGGAAGTGTGTAAACTAGAGATTTGGGCAAATTAAACTTAAGACTCTTTTTCATACCCTTTTAATACAACTTGTAATGTAATTTAAGGCCATTAGGACAGCAATCTTTGCCTGGTGCTAATGTTGTTGTCTCCGAGAAAACCTTGGTTGTAATGCAAAGGATTCCTTTAGGAGGGAAAATGGCGCACAAAAGGAGAAAATCTAACAAAGATGGTGAGGTAAAAAATGTATCATAGCAGGAAAGAGCTGAGGTAAGAAGTCTAGTAATGTGGGTAAAGCTGAGGAGAAAAATCTCACAAAGCAAGTAAAGATGAGGTGATATCATCTAACAAAGTGAGTAAAACTGAGGTGGAAAAAAATAATAATAAAGCAGGCAAAGCTGAGTAGGAAAACTTAACAAAGTGTGAAAAACAGCGGAAAAATCTAACAAAGCAGGTAAAGCTGAAGTGCACCATATAACTAAGTGTGTAACATGTACAGTGTGTAATGTGTAAAAATCTAACAAAGTGAATAAAGCTGAGGTAAAATATCTAAAAATAATGTAAAAAGCTGAGGTAAAAATCTAGCTAAGTGGGTAAAGCTGAAGTAGAATTCTAAAAAGTGAGTAAACTTGACGTAAAATATCTAAACAGTTGACAAAAGCCGAGGTATAAATCTAAGTGCGAAACATTTATAGGGAGAAAAATAACAAAGTGAAGAAAGCTGAGGTAATAATCAATCAAAGTGGATACAGTTGAGGTAAAACATATAACAAAATGAGAAAAGCTGAGGTAAAAATCTAACAAAGTGAATAAAGCTGAGGTAAAATATCTAAAAAAAAAAAGTAAAAAGCTGAGGTAAAAATCTAGCTAAGTGGGTAAAGCTGAAGTAGAATTCTAAAAAGTGAGTAAACTTGACGTAAAATATCTAAACAGTTGACAAAAGCTGAGGTACAAATCAAAGTGCGAAACATTTATAGGGAGAAAAATAACAAAGTGAAGAAAGATGAGGTAATAATCAATCAAAGTGGATACAGTTGAGGTAAACCATATAACAAAATGAGAAAAGCTGAGGTAAAAATCTAACAAAGTGGGTAAAGCTGAGGTAAAATGTTCAACAATGTGTGTAAAGCAGAGGTAAAGAAAAAGTAACAAAGCAGGTAAACTTGAGGTAAATATCTAAGCTAAATATATTAGCAGATGAAGTGAAGAAAGATGAGAAAAACAACCAAACCAAAGATTAAGAAAAAACAAAACAGGAAAACCTGAGGTAAAATTGTAACAAAGCTGTGGTATAAACAAGTAAATAAATAAAATTGGCTATAGCTGAAAAGGTCAATCCCAGAAAACAGGCAAAGCTGAGGTAAAATATTTACCAAAGTGGGTTAATAAAAAATCTAAAGCTGAGGTAAACAAAAGTAATGCAGTTGCCTCATCAAAGGTGAATTTTTTTTATTTACTTCTCCAGGTGATATACAGGCATCACTATTTTTGCCAGTGAAACAATGTAAATGAATACCTCTGATACTCGCAGTATTACAGGGCTGACATATTTTAAACCTCAGGGGAGAAAACAAAAATTTAAGACTCTCTGGGGCCTTAAATTAATTCAATTAAATGTTAAGATTGTGTAAGAAGCCGCACATACCCTGTAATCAGATGCATTTGGCTCACTATGCACAGATGATGTGATAGTCTATGCCTTGTAGGAACTTGAGGCCCCATAGGGCTGAACAAAAATACCAGACTGAGCCGTGGATTATTTTGCTAAGTGTGCACAGTGCCAGAAACGCAGGATGAAGCCATCCTTCGAGAAAGAAACAGTCGAGACGTCTAGTGAATCAACGTGACTTGTATTATAACCTTGAAGATGCTTCTCCACTCATCCGAGGAGGTTCGGTTGAACCTATGAATATCTGATGAAGAGCAGATGGCCAGTGAAATGTCTCCAAGATTAAAGAACACATCCAATCGCTTTGTCGTGTTGCTACTAGACATTTAAAATAGCCCGGATGACTAAAAACCCAGTCATACAAAAGAAACGCTGATCCCAAATCAGCAAATTTGTTAAACGTAGGTCTAATCAGCCACATTTGGCTCGCTACGCCTGGATGATGTGGTGGTCTTCGGCTTGGAGGAAATCAAGGCCCCACAGGTTGGGGCTCAACAGAAATACCAGGCTGAGCCTTGGATTATTTTGCTAAGTGCACTCAGAGCCAGAACCACAGGATGAAGCCATCTGGAGTATCATGCCCATTCAAACTGAGGGGGCACACACATGCTCCCTCAAATTTTTCAAGCTTGGTTCACTGGTAGGTCCAGTGAGCAAGCTAACTCTGAGCTATGATTGAAATAAATAGACCTATAACTTGCCCAGTTATCATAATTAACAGGGCCAGCTAATTTATCAATCTTTGTTAAAGCCATCACTTGCAATTGGAGCAAATTAGCATGTTAAACACTGAGCTAACCTGTATTCAGTTAGGATACTGGGCTAGGTATATCAACCTCTATCTATGTGGAAAAAATATGGAATCACTGATGTTTATTTGGTTATTGGACAAAATACAATGGACACATGTTTTGTCAACACATAAGCATGGAATTGATGTTTTGGGCTAATCAGCAGATTTGATGATATATTTGGCACAGTACTTACAGATGACATGGTAGTCTTTGCCTTTGAAGAACTCAAGGCCCCAAAGGTTGGGGCTGAACTCCTGGAACTTAAAGGTGAACTTGACATCTTGGTCAGGCTTGTCGCAGTTCAGCAGCGCCACGTCGCCCTTCGCCACCGTGCAGCTCTCAAGCTGTTCCTGTGTCACCAGGTACACACGGAAATATTCTATACGGGTGCTTGCACTCTGGCCCGGCCGAAGTCGTGGACACACAATGTCCATCTTGTCTCCAATCTGAGGGTATAGGGTGATGCCTTTCCCGGGTACAAACCTGGAAAATAATATGGAAAATTGTGATGCAGGTTTTACAGGTTTTTTGTAGTAAAATGTAGTGGGTCATTGTTTCCACCCATGGTTAAAGGGTCTGAAGTTAACACCCATCTCCAGGTTAGTCTATTTTGTAAAATTGTCAAGTAATGATTTCAGATTGATACCAATCTGAAAGCTGCAAGTGAAAATCCCACCGGGGCAACAGTCATTTGTCTGGAACCTTCACTCTCCCAGGACTCCAAATTTTGTTTCGGTCAATTAGCACTCCATTTTTTAATCAGACATCCTCACCATGTGTCTGCGTCTCCTCCAAGCACTAAACTATGGCCAAGGAAAAACCAAGACGACGAACTACAAGTGACGTTAGCTCGCGTATAATTTGTGTCAGCGCTAGCCACAATGTGTGCTGGCATTTTCCTGGATGGGAACTCCTAGAAACGAGACAAGATGATGTGGATAAGAAGACGAATAGTAACAAGCATCGGAGACGATTTCCAAGAAGCCTGATGTGACTAAGACAAAACTGATGCATGTTGGACCAAAGTGATGCAATGGGTGTCTGTTTACAATTTCATATAGAGGTTAAAAAAAAGTGTGGTGGCGGAAGAATTTTTTTTTTCTCCTTTCCTCATTATTTTAATCCACCAAAGCCCTTAAACTGAATCAGCTGTGTAGCACCAGCTGAGGATAAATGCAAGTTCTAGATAAACAAGAATACAGAAGTGGGATCTAGAGTTGATTCTGACATATGGCTTAAGAGATCTTCATTAAATTTATTATCGGATGGCTAAAACACTCCCGAGAAATCCGACTCCAATTAGACTCCAATCAGATCAGTTAAGCAAGAATGCAAACAAGTCTGAATTATGTAGTCCTGTCCAAACACTGGGCTTTAAAGACGGGCTTTGGTACACACTGATTAAAATGCTTAACCCAAATCCACTCAAGGCACTGACCCTCGAGACTGTTACGAGCTAGTGGTTTCAAACAAAGCAAGCCAGCTTTTGTTTTACTCCAGGAGGAAGCCTTGTGCTATAAACCAGCCGGCGAATGACGCCATGCAGTTTCCCTCCTCTGATTCAAACTTTTTGTCCTAAGCCGAATTAGACAGTGGCCGTATAACAATTTTGGGAGAGCTTCAGAAACCAGTGATTTGCAATCCTATAAATCCTTTGGGGTCTCCTTCACTTTCTCGCGTTTTCTTATTAAAAAGCGTGCAAACCTTTAACATTCCTTTCCTCTCAGATTTGCAGGTGTGGATTGCACCCTAAACGTTTCCATGTAGCAAACGTGACACGAGAATGCACCCATACGCCGCACAGACATCTGTTTCCTTTTCGATAGCATTTCCTAGACTAACGAGACCGATTAGCTCCGAGCTTAATTCAGCCAGGGCGATTCAGGCTCTTACTGCTAAAACGATATGTTCAAACCAAACGGCCTGGTTTTGATTTCACGCAATTGGGTCACTAGATGTACTTCACTAGAGTGTGTTTGCTTATACTGTCATGTGTTTTTAAATGAATTAGGCTGTTCTTTATACTTAGCGTGCAGCGATAATCAATTATCGAATATACCATAATCAACACACAATACTGTTTGCATGGGCATGTCAAAAATTATTGACACTCCCCTTGAGTTCCTTTTAGGGGTGTTTTTTTTTAGTTTGTCCTTATAGGCGACTCTAAATGTTTTGTCTGGAGCATTACGATTGAGTGTTTTAAATGAGAAAGAGTGCCAAGTAGAACCCATTTAAAAAGGTATGAACTAGATCTCTACTCAATGAACCGTTGAGGAACCCTTGAGGAAAGAGTTTTAGGCAGCATTTGTGAGATCTTTCCAAAAAATAGTATCCATATTTATGTCAGAATTGAAAGCGCATGAGACGTGTCCTTGTTACAGAAAACAATCCCGTAACTCTATCCATCGACAAAAAAGTTTACAGTCCGTTTATAAGACAATCCATTGCTATCTCTTACTCAGAAAGGTGTGTTACGATGTCATTATATCACAATATTGACATTGTAACCTGTCACCTGTGCCTGATGTGTAGTTCTGTGCAGTTGTGCATACTGTATTGTCTTGTGTGATACACTGTATAACAGGGGCTGGTCAATATTTTGTACACGTGTAGAAAAGATTCTGAACCTGTCGTAAGCAATTTTTTTACCCATTTTAAGAGCCCATAAAACAAACAAGGCTGACAGTCTTCCACTTTTTAAGGCTCACGTGCATCCTCGTAAAACCGTCAGGAGCTGGAAACACACAAAAAAGCTGGCTGGTTTTGCTCTCCTAAGAGTCCCTGGGAAGTCAGGAAGCGTTAGCACCCCTCCTTCACCCCCCTGCGGCTTTCAGTCTAACTGCGCTATACAGACCCGGCCGTGTGGAGAAAGGGGGGAAGGAGGGGGAGTTGGTAGTGGAAGGATTGATCTCTGAACCTTGAGAGCCTTTTGTCTCCAAATCCCCATGACAAAAGAGTTCCTGGAGCTCATGAAAACAGAATGCTGGGATTTTCGGGGGGTTTGCTTTAATAACAAAAACGTATCCCAATCTTAAGCCGGGTTAGTCCCAACCCTTTCGTCCTCACTTTATTTGACAGCCTAATTACCGGAAAATAAATTAATCCAAAAAATCTACGCAGCAGGATTTCTCCGGCTAATAAAAACGCTTATTTTAATCCTCAGATTTTAACGTCTGTCAGAACTAAACATGGATTCAGTTTGGGGGTCCAAATGGGCAGTTTGAAGCCGCCTCTGAGGGTTTTATGGTGCGACCAAGCCTTGCCAGAAGAATGGAGAAAGTAACCACTGAAGCCTTTATTTGGCCTCATAATGACGCGTTGTAAAAGTGTCGTAAAATCGAAACAGTCGCTGTATTTTTCTTCACTCGACACCTAGGGATATTTCACATGATGGAGCAAACAGATGGTCAGAATTATGGGACTGCCTTCTCCATGAAAGACACATGCCATGCTACCTTCAAATTTGCCCAAAATAAGGATCCTGAGGAGACAGCTGTCCTTACGTGGCCTTTTGAATTTGACACTGCTTATCTGGGCAGCCAAATGGAAAGAACAGGGTGCCAATAATATGGAACGCCCACAATAAGAAAACCAGATAACCAATTACTGATCGGCCCACTAAGTGTCATTTTTGGTCCTAAAGTCATTTGTAATGTTTAGGACTGAATGGAAAAAAGTATGATGCAATTTCACCTACCATTTTTGGATACAATATTGACATAATTGAAGAAAAATCCCATTACATTTCATAAATTACTGGTATCGTACAGCTTCTAACCTTATACGGGCTTCTGTTAATTGTTCACTACTGACATATTAACTTGTTAGAGACATTTGAAGCAGAACAAAATTCCTTTGCACTTTTCAAGCATCCATGACAATAAAATATTACGTGTTGAATATTGCAACTAATTATCAGTCATCAAACTAAGTGGCATTTCACTACAATTACTGAGCTTAATTCATTCCTGGAACAAAGTATTCAATGTAAACTGGTATCGAAATTGAGATAAACCAGAATGTTCATGTTTAAAAGTGTTCACGACTACGGTATCGCTTTATACGTACATCTTTTGCTGATGTTTTTTATTTGTTTAAAATGGAAAACGGATGATATTCTTTCAATAGATGCCACTTTTTAGACAGAGTAGTTAAAGGGGATTCAATCTCACTTTATGTTCGAGGTGTTCCAGTAAATTCACCCTAAAATAAACTTCTAAAGGATTGGGATATTTTCAAGTATTCATGACAACAATATCAAGCATTGTCATATACCTACATCATATATCTTATTGTTGGCATTCGTAATGCATCTGAAATTCTTTCTAATGCATGCACATTGACAAATATTGATATGAACCAGAATTTAATGCTGTTAAAGCAGAATTTTGTGCTTTATATACACTATATATTTTTGGACATTTATTAGTATTACAGTGAAAGAAAGTTCATCCAGATGGATAAATGCATCTGATTTTGATCATGCACTGAATTATTAATAATCTTTTCTTAGATGTCGGCTGATATTCCAATCAACAGA
This sequence comes from Notoglanidium macrostoma, assembly GCA_030068235.1. Taxonomy (NCBI): domain Eukaryota; kingdom Metazoa; phylum Chordata; class Actinopteri; order Siluriformes; family Auchenoglanididae; genus Notoglanidium; species Notoglanidium macrostoma. The sequence goes on along the minus strand of JAQQZR010000010.1, from coordinate 12,912,474 downwards.
TAATCCACTTCACAACTAAAAAACGGATTGAGACTCACTTTGTATTTGACGTGTTCCAGTAAATGGACTCTAAAATCGTGGACATGGAGAGTTTCAGTCGGCACACGATGAGAAACAGTACGAGCAGAGATTTCCACATCGGATCCATGATAGTGTGAAAAGGGATTACAAGTCAATCCCGGGATTATCAACCTGACAAGTCAATAAATAACGGTAATCTCCAAATCAGGAGCTGAAGTCGGATTATTTCATATATTCAATAAAAAAACAAATGACAAACTCCGCCAAATTCCGTTCTTGCTTCTTTATCCAGTTTCGTTTCCTCTTTATAAAGAACTCTGTAAATAATCCGGGTCCGACTTTCTTTTCAGAGCATCTTCTGACGCGTTAAAAAATTATCATAGGCTTAATAAGATTTTTCTGCAGCTAACGCTGACATGGTCAAAAAAAGATATCACTATAAATGAGTGACGTTGTCGAAAGTATTCGTTTCCTGGCAGAACACACTGCTGTACATGCAGCTCACACCGCCGATGCTTCAAGGCTTTTAACTGAACGGGAGTCGGATGCGCGCGGAGACCCGGGAATAGCCACGCCCACTGGGTTGGCGTGGACCCCGCCTACTACTTTCTGAAATGGGCGGGGCTTAGTCGGTCCTTATTACAGTTGAGTGCAAAAGTCTATCTATCTATCTATCTATCTATCTATCTATCTATCTATCTAACCTATTGCTTCCTTATTTTGCTTTTTTGTTTATTTTCTCTGACTTTCTTTCTTACTTTGGTTTCATGCATCTTCTATTCTACTTCTTCCTTACTTTTCTTCCTTCTCTGTCCTTTTCTTTCTTTCTTTCTTTCGATTATCTATTTTTCTTCTACATCTATCCAGTATTTAATTTTTTTTAATTTTTTCATTGATTTATTTATTCCAACAGTCTTTTTCTGTTTTCTCTCTCTTCTCTCTTCATTTCCTCCTTCTCCCTGTTTATTCTTTATTTTGTTTTCCTTTTCCTTTGTATCTTTCCTTTCTATACTTTCTTTTTTTCCCTGCTCAGTATGTGTCCTGTTTCTTACATTTCTTCTTTTTCTATTCATTTCCTTCTCTTATTTTCATTTTCCTTCTTTAATTTCTTTCTTTTGCTTTTTTCTTCATTTTTACTGTGCGTGTGTGTGTGTGTGTGTGTGTGTGTGTGTGTGTGTGTGTGTGTGTGTGTGTGTGTGTGTGTGTGTGTTCTCCATGCAGTGTAGTAATG
>JAQQZR010000010.1:12882627-12900953 GCA_030068235.1 Notoglanidium macrostoma | reverse complement strand
ACACACACACACACACACACACACACACACACACACACACACACACACACACACACACACACACACACACACATGTGGAAAGAACAAACAAAAAAAAAACCCAATGTGATATCAAAGAGTGTTGGATGAAAATTGCTAAGTGGACGTGGCTTCGGAGAAACGCCGAAAAGAAAGGCTGGATGTTGACGTTTTTAAAGACGCTGATGTTGCTTATTTACAAGGCGAACCGTAGCCGGCACGCACCATTACTACCTTACAAATGTTTCGATTGCTAAAAGGAAAAAAACACGTTAAGTTAGCTAAAAGCTAAAGGGGACGTGTTCACGTATGTCAGGCTTCAGAACAATCAGCTGGGAATTCAAACAATTTGTTGCGTCAGCTGTTTCCAGGAGAAACACTAGCGACATTACAAACACAGACGCGTCGGGAGCCTTTATTAGCTTTGCGTAAACACGTTAACTACAAAACAGAGAGATATTTTGCTGATTTGGATCTGGACTTTTACAAGAATTCCCACTTCCTGATTCGCTCACATTACTAAGGTTATGTTCGGAACCTCAGGAGCTCTTAGAATCAAACTCAAACAAGTCTGTGCAGATGCTCTGACTGTACAAAAGGTACAGGTGCAGAGAAAACAACTACTTATCCATGACTCCACGAACAGACAGTGAGTCATGCAGAAGATGGTACAAGATCTCAGATGATCACGCTGATCTAGAAATCTATCCAAGTTTGTGACCTCAGTGTTTGTACCAGCCCGGTCTTTTGAAGCCTCTGTATCGATGCTGACTAGGCTGTTTTAGCACACCTACGTCGTCTTTATACTGCCGTTTACCCCTGGGGCAGAACCGTCGTCACTAATTAGCGCTGGTGATGTTCGCTAGATGACCCCGTGGACATGTGAGGGATTGAGTCAACATCATTGTGGGCTTCGAAATTAAACCCAGACAGGAAAGCAGTAACTGTGGTGCTATTTCCTTAAAAACAATATTGTTTCTATGTAAAAGTAATGGTAGCTAATTCTCCAGCAATCTATAATCAGAGCATCCTCTAGTTTGGATCTAAGAAGACCTAGACACAAACTAAACCTACTTTGTTACTGGTTAATGAAGCAAATTCCCACGCAAGCTCACCAACCTGGCTCCATCGAAAATGTTTTGCTACAGTTACTTTAACTTACTCTCTTCTACTTTTCTTTTCATTTAAGATCACCTCATGTTAGACCACTCGCTTCATTGAATATGTATGAAACAGTATGACCCTGAGGTCAACTTTGCATGCACCATTTTCCCAGTAATGGACGCGCAAATCGCCTGTTGAATAATTCCCATTGAAATGAATGGGGCGAATGGGAGCATTTTGATTCCCGTGCTTGACCTGCTAGTGCGAGAATTTCAATCAGCCATGTTCAATCGGTAGCTGGTGTTGGATAAATGGAGTGCTGCTAATGGTATGATAATCTTAGCTTACCGTAGGATCAATTTTACACACCTAGCTGCTAATAAATGAAGTCGCTAATCGTACTAAATGATCCGTGCAATTTCTATGTTCACAAAATCTCCACAAAAGTGTTCTAAATCCGGGATCTAAATTAGCCGAGCGCTGACCGGAGAACTAAGTCTGGCCACGGTCTGTCCAGCCTCGCTCACTCTGTCGTTAATGGAGTGTGGTATTTCTCGTGGAAAAGTGCGGCAGCCATTTAAGGAGGCCTGAGAAATACTGTGCGGCAGGCTCATTTCCGTTTTCTCCTTCTACGCCAGCAGACTGTTTTATTATGACTACGAGAAAGAGATCATAGGAGGGAACCTAGGCTGGGTGCTGGTATGAAGGAGAGTGAATATAGAGGGCTCATGAAAGAACAAGACGAAAACATGGAGGAGGAGGAGGAGGAGGAGGACATGAGAACATGGAATTGTGTGTGTGTGTGTGTGTGTGTGTGTGTGTGTTGAACTATGGAAACCTTTTCAAACCCTTTTTAAAATGAAAAAGGACACTCCGGAGGATTTTAGCTTGAGCCTGCATTGCTTTCACATTACTCTCTATGGTTTATCATTCTTGCTAGACATTTCCTCCGTTTTGTTTTTTTTGTTTTAGCTCATTTATGTCTGGTTGTCTGTCTGGCTGAAAGAAATGCTGAGGTTTTAGTCATGCGGGAACTTGTGATCAGCATCACCTTTTACGGTACTCAAACGCACAAATATGTAAGAGCCGTCCAAATGCGGTCGGGTCTGATTATAATCCCGGCTCCGGCATGCAAATGGGAAGCATGCTGCCGTTGCTTGGCTGAGGTTGAAGGTTTAGCTTTCTTAACTAAGCATACACAAACGTCCTGATGCTGGCGAGAACTGCTCGGGTTTACATGGCCATCGGCTGTGAACTTAAAGGAACATTGACTTCAAAAAAAGTTCATCTGGCTAATAACAGTGCAAACAAATTAGCATAGCTGCAGTTATTTTTTTTACCATATAAAAAATTGCCTCAAAACTCAATCAGCTTATTTATTCTGCATTAAATAGGATTTACTTACCTTATAGGATACGTATTTCACTCATTTCACCGGCTGTTTGTCTCTGTAAACGGTATCCGTCCATCTGAATTGCTAGCTGCTACCTCTTGGCTTGCTATTAGCAAAATAAGCTAGCATCATATTGTATTAAACCTAAATTACCAGAGTCAACTTGTAAATTATTTCATACAGCATTAAGCACATTATTAAAATGAAATAATTAACATTTAGCTGTCAAAAACCCACATGTTAATGAAACCTAGCATTCCACAACTATAGTATAGAATTTTTTAACATACGTATGGAGCGTTTTTAAAGTGAAACGGGCCTAGCTAGAAGCTAACATTAGGAAGTGATATTCTTTCTGTCAAATCTAATCTTGTATCTCAAAGCTAATTAACTATGATGTCTAGTTCCAGGCTAAGACATCTTTTAAAATCTTTGTTTACATTAGCGTTACTCCATTATTAGCTGCATTACCTTTTTTTTTTTATCTAATTAATTAATTTATTTATTTTTGAGGAAGAGCTCCTTTAAAGTCGAGAGCATTGGCCAGCTGCTGGTCTAAACAGCTGGGATGCGAGACAACATCCAAAACTCTGTCCTGCTGTTAGCGAGGATGACTCAGGACATTCTGGACTTTGGCTAATTCTTAATGAACAGACAACCATGGTATGTTTAACTCACAACACCATCTTTGTCTGTGGAAACCATGCATCTGGAATTAACCTGTGTGTGTGTGTGTGTGTGTGTGTCCTTGTTGGCTTGAATATTGATCGTACACTTGGCCTGATATGAAGCGTTCTCAGTTGCGTTCCAGTTTATCCATGGGAGCTTCCTCACCCACTAAGTCAACTCTGAGTGGGCACACACTCGGCATCACGGTCTGGACGTCTGGACGTAGCCAAACACAGGAAGACCACAGCCGTCTGGAGCTCCATACAAGAGAAAGCAAGAGTGTGTTATGTTTTTAAAAAAAATGCTTCTTTTAAGCCAGATAGCAAGTTCTTGCTGAGTCATTACACATCGTTCAGGAGTATAATAATGCTAGGAGTCGATAAATCTCATGCTAAGAAGTAAAGATTGTTAAGAAAACCTGCGGGAGGGTTTTATATTGACAAAAATATTAAACTGACGAACGCTAGGTTTGTAGTCGATGTTAGCGGTAGTCCAGTGTAAATCCAGTCAACCAGAAAAGCAGGTTGTGCTAGACATATAACTTCCCATTAGGGCAATTTTAGTCAAGATCGATTTCTATCAAGCTATGATTGATAGATGATGCTAACCAGCTAGTCCAGTTGTACCGAAGGCTAGTTTTGGATAACTCACAAATTAGTCATTCAAAAAAAAAAAAAAAAAACATAGTCGGTCGCACTGTACATATACAGTATATAAGAAATGAGGTATTGTCCAATTCAGTAGCTAACAGCCTGCAAGGACTTCGCTAAGTTCCTAACTAGCGGTTAGAGAGTATACGAGAATAGACAGACTCGGCACACATCTACAGCATGGCTGGAAACTGGTATCATATATTTGTCTTCATATGTTGACAGCACCAACGCTCCCGTTCCAACAGCTTTTAACTGAAACATGCAGAATGTCATTCATTTTAATGATTGAAGATCGTAAAACTGACAGTCTAGCCATGTATGTTGGAAAAGGCTGGGAATATCCATTAGTTTCCACAGCTTTGGACCAAAACATTAGGAAAATGGAGTTTTTACAGTGGCGTATACCATAACCAGAGGTTTACTAGGCTGTATTTTTAGACGTTTTGGGTGTGATGGTGTACGACACGCGGTTAAAAAAGGAATAGAGTATAGAAACTTCTGGATGGTCCCAAACAACATGGCAAAATGTTCAGACACCTCAACAAACAGAGTCCTCGGACAAACCTGCTTTGGATGGGGGTTGGGCAGGCAGTGAAAGTTTCCAGACTCTGTTTCGTCAGGTGTGGCTGTACAAACCAAACACAAATCAGCTACACAGTAAAACAAGCTAAGTGTGCTTTTTTTTTTCTTCTTCTTGTCATGTTTAACCACACACCTACACGCACACACGAACAAGTTTGCTTATAGAAAGTTTTCCAATCCCTTTAAATCCTCCATCCATCCATTACCTATACCGCTTTATCCGTCTGGGTCGCGGGGAAGCTGGAGCCGATCCCAGCATACTGTAGCTAATCATCTTAACTTATTTGGTTGCGTTAATGTTAGCTTGCTCATGTTAGCTACTTAGCAGTATTCTTTTATGTACTAGTTAAAGGATCTCTAAAGCGTACATGTCCCGCCCCCAGGGGGCGTGTCTTCGGTATGTTATGTTTCTGGCTGAAAATTGAATGGAGAATGAACCAAACAAAAATTTTAATAAAAAAATCAGTTAAGTGGTTAAAACCGAAACTACATCAAATACAGCAAAATGAAAAGAGAACTGTAAAATAAAAAATAAAAAAATAGTAAGCAGTACTAGTACTAGTTTTTTTAAATAAGAATCTAAAATCTAAATCAATAAAAAGTATATTAAAAGGAATTTTTTAAAAGGTTAACCTCACTAAGCAATCAATGCTGTTTTGGGCTGTGTGTCCTTCAGTGATTGGTGGAAAATAAATGGTTGGAATTTATTCATTAGGATGAGGGCGGAGTTTGTGTGAGTTTGCGGTTACATGACATTTCCCTGTTTAAGGTTGTTCAGTACCGGAATGTCGCTACCTCAGACTGAGTGCGAACATGATTGTGTCTTTATACACCATCGGGACATCACTAATAGTCAGTAATACCATTTAATTTGTCTCTCAGACGTCTCAGATGTCTCCTGGTAGCTACTTTAAGGCTCTCCGTCACCATCGGCGCCAGTGACTCTCTAAAAACATGCAGCGTTTCCTCATCAAGGATATCATCCTGATTAAAGTAGACAACGATGGGTGAAGGCCATTTCATGGGCATTAAATAGGTGATTGATTCTTTTTATGGAAGGACTTCTGTAAGCGGCTGTCATTTTGAGAGTCACGCTCTGCAACATTTATATATTTTAACCAGTGTGTGCTCCATCTAGTCTTTGTAATTGAACATTAGGTAAAACGGTGTTCCACCTTTAGATGGCGCCATAAGCAGCTACCCATTGTTGAGTAATGTTATTTTTGCTTCTTTTAACAGGTTTTACCTTTTCTGACTTTAGAGATTAGCTCTGTAGCTGGAAGCGAGTCATCTAATCGTGTACAGTTTTGCTAGGAAGGAAACATTTTAAGCTAGATTTATTTTGTTTATTTATTTATATATTTATTTAACTTTCTCCGTGAGGTAAAAACAGGGGGTCCTGTCTCACCTGGAAGCCGAACTCACCGTCTAGACGGAAATGCTCGAGTAATCCTTTCACTCAGACGGGCGACATGATTCAGAAAGTAAACCACAATTTTGAACCGTTTTCTCTTTCATTTATTTAATTTCCTGAAACTCGTTTTATAGCACGTTTACCTGAAGCTCTGGCACACGGGTTCATATGGTCAAAGTGCACAGTGTAACTGTGAACTGTTTCACACACACACACACTAATGTGAAAGGTCAACATTATTTCGAGAAGGCAGACAGGGGTGTTATAGTAAGTATAAGTATAGTATATAGTTTGTTATAGAATTGAGCAGAACCTTTTCAAAGAAAAATTATTATGCTAGAACAAATCATTTTACCGTAATTTCATAATTAACTAGAGCTATGAGTCTAACGGAGCTAGCGAGTTTTAGCATAGGCTAAGTAATTACACACAGAAACACCATCTGTAAACAAGAACATTAATGAAAACTAAATCAAATGAAAATAATAAGCCGAAAGAAAAAGCATAAAAGAGAGTACATGGAACACAGCATAATTAGAAGGAAATCGTAAAATATGAACTAAAAAATAGTAAGCGATATTAAAAAAAAAAAAAAGTATTTTAAGAATAAAAAAGTATATTAGAAATAACGTATAAAAATTGAATAACTGAAAATGTCTTTTACATGTAGTGTGCTAAACTATTACACGTGTGTCTGTGTAGTATGTACTACTTTATATATTTATTTTTTTAAAAACCTTAGAATATCCTAATGTTCTGTCAAAATTTGATTAATAGCCACTTACTGGATTTCAGTGTGTCATGGTGTGTCATGTGCCAATAAGAAAGAAAGCTCTTGTTTCTAAAACTCCAGGACAAATATAGCTAAGAAACGCCTCAGCGCTAGCAGACGCAGACTCGGCGTGGTCCGAACGCACGTCCCTGACACCGTCCAGTGATTACAACGGACGTCACCGTCTTGCCTTGACCTCGCTGACACACACTGACAAACTGTCAACACACACACACACGTTGCCCCATCCATTGATCCAGAGCTAGAAGAGGCAGCTAGCATCACTGCCTGACACCTAGTTAGCAATCTCTGCTAACAGGAAGTGGGGCTTTGTGGGAAATGTAACACCTGGCTGAAAATCTGACTGTGAAGCGTCAAAGTGCTGGTCTTTCAAAATGATTAGCAAGTAGACGGCGGAGAAGAGTGAGGAGAAAAAAACCCCAGAGACTAAGAATTATAAAACACTTCTGTCAGCATTAGCAAAAAGCTTAGCAAAACAGATTAGCCATATGTGAGAGTAAAGAAACAGATGACTTGCTGGCTAATTTCATTCACTATTCCACTATTACTGCCTAATAAATACGTTTCAAATGTAGTCAGTTGGCCAAATCTCAAATGTGTCATCTAAAATGTAAAAAATAAAAACTTCCTTAGCAACATGCTAATTGTAATGCAATTAGGCTGAGAAAAAAGAACACAATAGGAGCAAATACATTTGTTGTTCTAATTCTAATTACTTCCTTCTTGTTGTCCATTTAAAAAAGTTTCAAAAATATTGCCCCCATAATATGTATGTATAATATATACATATATAATATATGCAATATATATATGATTTATTTAAACACACAGTTTTGATTTTATAATGAATGTATTTTAAAATGACAAAAGGTCAAGCAAATAATTTGCAATAATGTGCACAATGGTATGGAAAGCTATAGAAGTTAACTTTGAAAAACATTTTTTATCAAATTAAAATAAATCCTCCTAACTGGCCCTTGACTGCTTGAATTTTCTAAAGTTTTCTTCTTTCATGATCAGGTATAGAAATAAATAATTTAGCAGCTAACTTTAATCTAACTTAACTAACTAACTGAAAAGGTTATTGACACTCCTCACTTTTCAGTATATTAATAAGTTCAGTGTAGTTAGCGTTCTTGTAGTTGTCAAACTGCAGGTGTCGGATATGTTTATAATTCTGGATTCTGATTGGTCAGAAGGTGTTACACATCACAGCTTTATATTAATGCGCTCTATTTTATACGTCATCGTTTCTATGGTAACGGCTCATTTACAGGTACTGCGGATGCTCAACGTGATCTACGGAATTAATAAGAAACGTGTTTAAAATTTTGAATCAACGTTGCTATGGTGACGTATTCTGTAAGGCGAAATGTTTGTTTAACATTTATGGAAGGAGTCTCCAGGGTCAGAGGTAATGCTGTTCCTTAAAGTTTTCTGACATTTCTCTGTAACACAACAAGACAAACAACAAGGTAGCAACAAAGAAATTCATCACTTTCCCAAATGTTCTCAAAAAAGGAACATCATGATGAGAAACAATGAATAGCACTGCAGTGATAAGTCTGAGCGGTGCAGTATGGTTTGACCAAGGATTTCAAATAGTTTCATCCGGTCATGGCCTTGTCACACCTAGCAAGAGTCACTCTAGGTCAGCAGACAGACAGAGAGAGAGAGAGCGAGAGAGAGAGAGAGAGGAATGGAGGGAGGTGTTATATGATTCACTGCTCCACTTCACAGTGGTTTTATCACTTGTGTGTGAATTCAGCTGGGAAATGGATATGAGAGGACACTTCTTCAGCAGTTTCTTTTGCTGGCTGTTTAAATCATATTTCTATTAATGTACAATTGCATATTCGTTTACAGTAGCAGGGGTAAGAGGATTGAGAGAGAAATCTTCTCATGTAGTTCACGAATACAGGAAAATGCTGGATATTTATGCATTAAATCAATCAGATGTGCACCATGTGTTACTTCAGAAGTAAGATGTGCATGTGTGTGACTGTTACAGAGAAACCTATAGATACACACAAAAACATGCAGTCAGATCCATGAAAGGACCAATAGATAGACATTTACATGGATGAAGGGGATAAAGAGATAGGTGGATAAATAGAAGGATTGATGGAGGAATGGAAAGACAGATGGCGAACAGATGGCTGGTTGAAAGGAAAAACAAATGGGCAGATAGATGGCTGGATGGATGACTGGTTGGACAAGCAAATAGATGGATAGATATGTATGTAGACATGAAGAGAAGGAAAAATTGATCGATGGATGGATGATTGTAGAGATGGATGGACAGAAAGATGAATGGAAGGAAAGGCAGATGAACATACACGGGATGATGGATAGACCAGAGCATGAATGGACTGGATGGATGGACAGAAAGATGCTATGCATGGTAGGGTTGGACAAATTGGAGGACAGACAGATGTCCGAATGGCTAAATGGATAGACCAACATATATATGGAGAAATATCTAAACAGACACGGCAGGACGGAAAACTGATGGATAGATGGACAAAGGCATGGATGGACGACTGAATAGATGAATGGATGGACAGAGCAGACGGACATACAAAGAGAGACATGGGTAGACCAGAGGATGAACAGACTGCATGGATGGACAGAAAGATGCTATGCATGGCAGGTTGATAGACAGACAGATGGGTGGATGAATAGCTAGATGGATAGACCAACAGGTAGATGGAGAAATGCTTAAACAGACATGGAAGGAAGAATAGAAAACGGATGAATGTATGGATGGGAGGAAAAGATGAGATTGATGGAATAGATTTCAGAGTCTCAGAGGCTTTTTTCACTCCAATCTCAGTGATGGAAGCTTGTGACTGTCGCTAGTACCCCATTTTGGCACTCCCCTTTTATGAGGAAGGCATATTGACAATCCGTATGTATTCAGAGGAATATTCAGTGACTTGGAAAGTTTGGTCTATCTATCCTGTGAATGCTTCTTTTGTTTGGAGGGCTCTTCATACCCATGGTGTCGTTTTTTTGCCAGGAAACTGATTCATCAGCAATTGGACTTTTCTCATATCGTGTACCAAGTACTTATATAAATGTTAATCATTTTATTTTCACGTCGTGACATTGAAGAGCCGTTTTCTGCTCAACTAAATCCGCTGTGGTGTTGTACAATGATTTAACAGGGAAAAGTCTACCCTTTTTACAGGCGTCGTCAATAAAAAAACAAATATAATAACAATAGAATTCTGGATGTATGAGAAAACCAATAACCTTGTTTGTGATTCTTTTTGAAATCATTTCAGGTCCCTGTGTACGTCGCCCTGCAAGGATCTGATTACTCAAACGTGGCGGTCTCTCGCACATGATTAGTTGGAATAAATCAGAGGTGCAGCTTACAATTTTTGAAGCACCACATCTGTGTGTTTAAGGGAACCAGACTCAACAATTACAGACAAAACCACTGTTTACTCATGTCACTGTGGCAACAGACAGGTGGATAGAGAGCCAGATGCTTTATAAAGGGAATCAGTCCGGTAGCCAAACAATGGGGGACCCAGTTCTACATGAGGATGTAACACATTATCTAGTCTAATAAAGCTTTACAACTACAGAGCAAAAGCAGGAAAGACTTTCATCAATCCCTCAGATCCTACCTACTCTATTTTTTATTATTTTCCCAGAAGACTAAGCATTATGTATACAGTGAAATATTGTACATATTGAGTACATCATCGCATCTTTCACGCACCGTGGCACAAAGGGGGCGGGGCTTCCAGGGCATATCAGTACATTTCGAAGATGTTGCAAATGTTGATTGGTTCATCTGCCGTTTTTATTCTGAAAAAAAAAGAAGACAACTCTTTTGGCGTACTACAAAATGCAGCGCTCCTACGCAAAATGCGTGTCACATATTGTAAATATTTGTGATTCGTATTATTTTGCATTGTATAGGAAAATATATATTGTACAATTTGTGATTCATTAAATATGTGTAGTCAGGTTGCTCAAGTAAAAAGCTTATAAATAGCAATTGTTCATATCCCTCACATGCATGCATGTTATTCAAACCTAATGTAGTCATCAACCTCATGAAATGGAGTTATTTCCCACTATAATGACTGGTCATGTCATTTTTTAAATAAATAAAAGACTAAAAGACTTTTTTAAATACATGCTGACACTGGAGACTCCTTTCATACATGTTAAATCATCTGCAGCATATGAACATATATAAAAATATATATGTTTATGTGGCGTATCGGTCATACAAGTTCCAGAGAATGTATATACTCCTAAATGTACTTTCCTCAAGCATGCCAGAAAGAGATTCTGCAGTGTTCCATGTGGATTAGGAACAGCGATCGTGTTTGCTTCCCGCTTCTGTATCCACTTCGGTGTACCTAATGCCTCCGCTGCCTGATTTGCTTTATTGCTGGAAAATGTGGCACAGTGTTGGCAGACCAAGCTTCCTTTCCCCACTTTGGCCAGCAGACGACTTAGTGAAGCATAAAAAAAGAAAATGTCTTTATAATTCCAAAATGAATGAGAATGATTCCCAACCTACAGCTGGGTTCCTGGAACTGATGTCCAGCTCCATCAGTCAGAGACACAGGGAGTAAGACAGAAAGAAGGGCGCACAAGATCTTCTTCATGGCTGTTATTATTATTATTAGTAGTAGTCGTAGTAGCAGCCTATCTTGTTCTGTTGCATTGTATTAAAAAAGGATAACTGGCCGGTTAGTTATACAGATTGCATTTCAATGTGTCTCATTTGGGCTTTAAAAGAGTCTCAATGGACTCCGTATGGTCAGGAATGAGAATATGCAAGACTCATGGGATGTCAGCTAATTGAGACTACTGTTAGCTGATTAGCTGGCATAGTGAATTAGCATTTCACGTCCTACATAATTGAAAAAATGACTCTGCTTCAAATGGTTGCCTACTGACACACAGGTCAAATTGCAAAGTTAGAGTTGTTTTATGCTTTGCATAAATTAGCATGTAGCGTCTCCACAAGCAGCACAAATACAGTTATCTGTATAAACACACAAACACACACTCACACACACACATACGCCTACGTAGTCGAGACAGGAAAGGACACGTGCCTTGAGTGGCCTTTGAACCAGTAAATATACAAGTGTACAAGTCCAGCATTCTCAGAGACATGAATCATGGGTAAACACACACACACACACACACACACACACACACACACACACACACACACACACACGACAGGCAGTGACTAACACAACCCTAGACAGGTGAACTCATCAAAGTGGAAATCATATAATAAGACAAACTGCTCCTAGGAAAGGCATGTGTGTGTTTTTGTTTCAGCATGAATACATCTGCTCGTACTCATGTTTCAGGGTATTTTCTCGCTCTCTAGCCTCTTTTACAATCCTTCTCCTTTAAACATTTCGTAACCAGTTTTTGGAAGCAAGGCGGTTAATAACCAAACAAAATGTCGCACTAAGAGCTCTGCCCTTGTATAAAACTGAATTTGTTTAGAGTTTGATATAAAGACGGAGCGACAAGATGAGTCCTCCTCTCGGGACGGTGAACTTTTCGCCTCGACGTTTGATGGAGCGCAGGAGTTTCCTGACAGCCACGAGCTAATCCTTTCCAAAAACGTAATATCCTTAGGGAAACAGTGCGTAGTTGAGCTACGCTAATGGGCTCAGGCACATCATTTATCATTTCGGTTAAGATGGGTTTGAGTTCGTATTTGCTTGATTGACATCACCAAGTGTCGTTCTGCGTCACGTAGATATGATCATCTGAAGTGCGATATGCAGCTATAAAGAAATTAAACACATGGAACACAACAACAACATGTCATGTAATGGATCTTGCTCGGATGTGACATTATAGTTTCCATCAGATTCAATTTTCTATTACGAATTTTTTGGTTACTATGAAATACCTCCAGAACCATCAGGTACCTGTAGCGTACGTCCAGGTACTTACATTCACCCTCCCTTGCTTTTTCTGTGCTAAATAATAAGTACGATCATCCATTTTTCAAAATACGGGTTATCAGACTTGTTATCCAGCACCAGCAAACACTGATTCCTCTTCTTTCTTCTTCCTCTTTCCTGCCACTTGTTAAAAATGTGAAAGGCGTTCTCGTGAGGTTTGTCCGTTCTGGGCTACCGTACCGGCGCAACATGGCGGCTCCGTAGAGGTGGACCCACTCCTTATGTAGATATAAAGGGCTCGTTGTAAGTTTACGAAAATACAACGAATCGTAGTTAATACGTAATTATACACTAATGAAAACATACTTATGGATATTATATTCAATTCCTGCACATAGTTCCTTGTAAATACTACATAGTGGGCCTTTAAGAGAGGATAATGAAATGCTAATAATGCTAACCTGATCAATAAATATTACAGAAATCATTTATATGCATTGAACTACATTATAAATAACACATTTAGGTTGAAACCGTTTGCCACACCAGGAAAGCATTAGGCTATATATAGCAACGCATTGTACATTGTAGAAAACAATTGTATTTATTCAACACTTGGTGTTAATCTTTTTTTCCATTTGGCTATAAAAGCTAGCTGAGTCATTTCTGGTCACGGCGGTTAGAGACTGAGGATGCGCTCGCGCTCACCCACCAATCAGAGAACATGGGCTGATAAACTCCGCCCCCCACAGAAGCGCGTGCAGGTCTGTGTGTGTATAAAAGCCTGAGCCGAGGCGCTCCAAACGCACGGTGCTTCTTGGACGCGCCAGGAGTGCACCCCGCCCAAGAACTCATCCTAACACCAGCTTTTTTTTTTGCGTTAAAAAATTGTTATATATTTCAAAAAAAAGTATATTTTTCTGTGCGAGAGTATGAGGCGGTTGGTGCTGTTGGCGCTGTGCGCGTGCAGCGCGGTGGTGTGCGTGCCGAACACCGGCAGGAATAAGCGACAACAATATGAACAGGTGCTGGACCTCCCGTTGGACGAGCTGGCATACACACGCCAAGGTGAGGGGCAACACACAGTCCCAGTTAAAGCTGTGCAACTGCAGTGCTACTAAAAACCTAATGCATTGTTAGAAATAAGTGTTATGCACATCAATTTTCCCACAAAAACCTACATTTGATCTGTTATTAACATATTTTGCAGTGTAAAATCTGTTCTAAAGTTTATGGCGTTATTATGAAGCATGAAAGCTGCAGCATCAACATTTACAAGTTTCATTTTGTTAAATAAATGTTAATACAAAAAAGTTTCCACCTTACTTCAGACATGCTTTATGTCTTTTGGAACTAATGTTGCTCAAAAGTAATTAAGCACTCAAAAACTAATTCTGATACTTGATTTAAAACAACACTGTTTAGCAACAAACAAAAATGTATCCCTAAATGATTACGTAAAATAACAAGCGAGGGTCCGTATTTGCACGTTAAGTTATGACTCTCATCACTCAAATGTACATTCACCCAAAAAATAAATGCCAATGCTTGTTTTAAAGAACATTGCTTAGCTACAAAATCTCATCCTATTGCTAAACAATTGTGCAATTGACAGAATCATTATTAACACATAATGTCGCTCAAAGGTGATAGAAGTCTACTTCGCCCTAAAAAATCAATGCTGGTATTTGTTTTAAACGACCCTTTGTAGCTACAAAGTCTCATTGTATTGATAACTTTGCTACTTGTGGTATGACACGAAGTGACACGTTGTATCCCATAGCATGCTTCATAACTAAGCGATAAGGAAATTTGTTGCCAACTATTATTATGATTGAATTGTATACTTTGATTGATTAGTATATATCCTGTAATTTAAGTCCTAGATGGATTTTAAGTACATCTACTCATCTTAAAGCTAATTAAAAGTTGCACAACACCAGGTTAATATACATGATAAAAACACAAAAGATGTACCCTTGATGGTACCATCGTACAAGCTACACGAAAGGATTTCTCTCTTCAACATTCAAGATTCAACATTACTCTCTTCTAAACATCTCTGGAACTTCACTGGTGTAATCCATGATGGAAAAGGTTCTGCTACTGAGAAGTCAGATTTGTACCAAAAATTTCTTAAGTAACACAAATGGTGTAGTTTTGTGGAATACTCCTTAAAATGTTATGTTACAAATAACCACTAAGCACCAAAACAGAGACTAAATGACAAGTTTAAAAGTGTAATTATATGCATTCAAAATACATAGCATTTATAAAATAAAATAGCTTTTTTTAAATTTATTTAAATATGCAAATTTTCCCTTTTTACACCAAAGGTATTTGATCAGCCAAGACAGGTTTGGTGTCTGATATTTGTAACTTTTTTTGCACTGAAATTTCAACTAATGTTGCTTTAAAAATAGTAAATTCCAATACATACTTCAAACAATATCATTTAGCTACAAAATCTTACTTTATTAATAGATGACTATGGTAAATAAAAGGAGGAATATGTATTTACAGATTAAGTTATGACTATTGTTACTCAAAAGCAATGAAAGTTTATTTTAACTGAAAAATTATTTTTATACTTACTTTAAACAAAATTGTATAGCTACAAAATTTCATTTTATTGATAAACATCTGTGTAATATAGCAGACACATTCAGTATTTACACATTAAGGCATGGCTAATGTTCCTAAAAAGTAATGGAAGTTTATTTTATTCGAAAATAATTTCCTATACTTACATTAAACAACAGTGTGTTGCAAAAAAAAAAAAAACACTTTAGTAATGTTCAATTGTATATAATAACAGGATGATTCTGTATATGCACGTGAAGTTATGACTAATGTTGTACAAAAGTAATAAAAGCTTAATTCCACCAAAAATACATTTCCAAACCTACTTTAAACAACATTGTTTAGTTACAAGATCTTATTTTCTTGAAAAACCGTTGTGTAAAATAACCTGAAGATTCCATATTAACACATTAAGTTATGAACAATGTATCTAAAAAGGGATGGAAATCAAGTTCACATAAAAAATTACTTATAATATTTTCTTTAAACAACATTTTGTAGCTACAAAATCTTATTTTATTGATAAATGATTGTATAAAATAACAGGAAGATTTTGCATACAAGGTATGACTAGTAACCCAAAATGTAATGGAATTGCATTTCACCCCAAAATAAATTCCTATATTTACCTTAAACAACATTGTGTAGCTACAAAATTATTCCCAGCAAGTAATTGTAAAATTTGAAACAGAATTGTACTGAAAAGCTGGAAGTTACATAGATACTAAAGTTTGTAGTAAACTATGGGCTATCGCTGCTGTTTGAGGTTATGGGAAGCTGAAATTTGCACAACACACGTTTCTGTCAACTCCTTTGATGGTAAATTGGCGACTAGCATAAGAGGCGTTCATAAACTTAGCATTCTGGCATGAGTATACTGATATACATTCATTTTTTTATTAAAATCAATGTTTTAAGGTAAAAGATTTGCTCAGTAATATAAAATAAGCCTTTTGTTTCATTGTGTACTTCCTTGAAGTGAATTCTCCATTTTTGCACTAGAACTTAACATATGCCTACTTAGGAAATACAAGGTATTAATTTAAAGTGTGCCAGGAACAAAAAAATTATAATGGCATTGATGTACAGGCTGTTTGGACTATGCCGTTCTACAGTGTTCTCTTTGCTGATCACTTATAAAATCAACAGCTATTAGATACAAAACTAGTTCCTAAATTCTTGATATCATTTCTAAGGCTTTAATGTAATTTTTTTGTTGTTGTTGCTACAAGCGATATATTAATCATTATCAAATAAATAATCATTTTTAAGACTTAAGTGACAAACAAGCGTCAACACATAATTCAACTCATCAATATTTTTATTGCTAGATTTTTAATCATTGTTGAGGAACTACAGTGGTTCATGGGTAATTTTCTCTCTCACAGCTGGCTGTACGGAGAACGGGCGTTTTTACCGAGTCGACGATCAATGGGAACGACCCTACATGGGCAGCACGTTACTGTGCACGTGCAGAGGATCGGCCGGCATCCAGTGCGAATCCAAACCTGCAGGTGAGAATGAAAACCGTGCGACCTTGTCTTTGATGTTGCTAAGAAAATAAAATGATACGGGAATTATACTGACTTTGAAATTTCTAAATACAGGCTTAAACGATATCATAGATCAGTTCATTTGAAGAAATATTTTATTATGCCAATGAAGAATACAAAATAAAATTTCATTAAAGCTACATTTTTGTATTGTAAAAGTATTGTAGTTTTTTTCCCAGCAAATAAAAAAACAGTATAAGTGCTAAAGTGTGTTCTGGTTCTTTAACCCTGATGGTTTTGTCTGTTTAGCTGAAGAGATGTGCTTTGATAAAATCAACGCGAGGTCGTACCGCGTAGGCGAGACGTACGAGCGGCCGAAGGATGGGATGATCTGGGACTGCACCTGCATCGGCTCGGGCCGAGGCAAAATCAGCTGCACCATCGCAAGTGAGTCAAGTTTGTGGTTAATAACTGAACATTTTGTATAAAAAAAAAACCATGCGTTCTGAACTTTTCCATTGCTCGAACACAAAGCAAAATGATTGAAATGAACTAATATCGCAACGTTCCAAAGCACCTCCTGAAGGATTCGGATTATATACAATATATTATACGTAATAACAGACTCTACCCTACAAACTAACCTTAGCGTAAACAGCCTAACTTGAACTAGCAATAGAGTATAAAGGATATGATACAAACTAGCATTATAGAAAACAGAATAACTTGAACTAGCTTTATAAGAAAAAGGCTAACATGAGCTAGCATTATAGTAAACAGGTTAATCTATGAATGGGCATTATAGTAAACAAACTGACTCAGCAGCTAGCATTGTAATGTTATATCGTCAGTGTATCATTATAGATAAAGTTTGCAGTTACATATGAAAGCAGTTGGTGACCTGTCACGGCGTCTTGTTTTGACAGATCGCTGCCACGAAGGAGGCCGCTCGTACCGAATCGGCGAGACCTGGACTCGGCCCCACGACACAGGCGACTACATGCTCGAGTGCGTGTGTCTCGGAAACGGAAAGGGCGAGTGGACCTGCAAACCCATCGGTGAGCGCTCAGGAAATGTCTCGGGTCAAAGGTCAACATGGTCCGTTTCTCAATGTGGACAGATGATAAACATGCTGTGGTTTTTAATCAACCTTCAATTATCTTCGTGATAATGTTAGAAAACGTGAAACCTTCACCTGCACCTAGATAATCTCTTTTTTTTTTTTTAAGTAGAGACATATGATGTCGAGGAGTGAGGATTCTGCTAAATCGGAGATAATGTTTAATCTCAGTGCAAATACTGAGAGGACAGCGGTCAATAGCAACAGTACAACAAATACAAACAAACCCAGTAACCTTGTGTTCATAAGATTTGTGCACTGTATAGTTATGTGACGAAAAATCTAAATACAAACAGCCATGAAAATATATGCTTTAAATGTAATAGAGATAATATGGAAACAAAAATGTTGAATTAAATATGGAAATGTGGCCTAAATACAAAAAACTAAATTAATATAAAATATAAATTAATTATATGTTTTTTCTTCTTTTATCTTAGTTGTTTATGTACATTCATAATTGTATTTAAGGCATTTATTCCGCTTTATTTATTTATTTATTTATAGTTTATTTGTGTTTTTATATTGGTTTTCCAATTGTTATCTTTTTCTTTATTATTTTTAACTTCTTAAAACATTTTTAATGCTT
>JAQQZR010000010.1:12865522-12882411 GCA_030068235.1 Notoglanidium macrostoma | reverse complement strand
GTTTTAATCAAATGTAGAGATATTATATGTCTTATATAATAATTTGCCATAAATCTTTTTTTTTTTTTTTTGTTCAGCCCTTTATCTAAAGCACAAAATGTCCGTGTTATTTTTAAGATCTGAACCCTAGATTACGATATACGATTTCTCCACCGGCGTTTCACAGCATAAACTATGTAACGATTTCTCACTAATATATCGTTATTGTAAGAAGCCTGTTCATGAGAGTGACGTGCGTTTATTTTCCAGCCGAGCGCTGCTACGACACGTCGCTGGGCACGTCGTACGTGGTGGGGCAGACGTGGGAGAAATCTTATCAGGGCTGGAT
This sequence comes from Notoglanidium macrostoma, assembly GCA_030068235.1. Lineage (NCBI taxonomy): Eukaryota > Metazoa > Chordata > Actinopteri > Siluriformes > Auchenoglanididae > Notoglanidium > Notoglanidium macrostoma. Next base: position 12,882,083 of record JAQQZR010000010.1, on the reverse strand, counting down.
GATCGTCGACTGCATGTGTCTGGATGAAGGAAACGGACGCGTCACCTGCACCGCCAGGAGTGAGTGACGCATCACAACTCGGCTCTGCCGTGTCATTTACGTCGCCGTTACAAAAGTCCCTCTGCGGACTATTTTCAAGCCTGCTAGCTACATTTGTTAGAACTAGGAATATTTATACAGACATTTAAATAAACAATAGCAGAGTACTACATACTTAATACTACTGAATATGGGTGTTTCAGACCGCTGTAACGACCAGGACATGAGGAAGTCGTACCGTATCGGCGAGACGTGGACCAAAGTGGACTCACAAGGCCGCACGCAGCAGTGTCTGTGTACAGGAAACGGGCGCGGCGAATGGAAGTGCGAGAGTCACTCAACTGCGCAAACGGCCCTGGGTGAGTGTGATACAGGTAACAGCGTGATTTATCTATATCTTTCTATCCCAATCATTTCCTCATTAATCCCTCAGATCTTCCAGTGCGCTCACTGACATACCGTACACTGAATTACCGTTCATAAATAACCCTTTCTCTTTATTCTTATCCACATTGTGTTGTTTATACAGCCGAAGAATTGTTGTAATTGTACTTTGGAATAAAAAATAAAAAAAAAAAGCCAACATTTTGGCTTATATGCAAAGTAAGTGCAAATATTTGTATTTTAACTCACTTCTATGGATTATCTACTAACATTTAAGCTTTTCTAACTGAATAAATTGGCTTTTTAATTGAGAAAAAACAAAAATCAATAATGGAACTAATTTATTTGCTACTTTTAATTACTAAGGGATTTAGAAACGAAATATTTCCCACCAAACCTTCTAAGGCGACTTAAATCGAATGAAACGTTCGATCAGTATATGCTTTAGAGTTATACAATAATTTTAATGCCATCTTTTGAAAATTCTTTCTGCCCACTCAAACGTAATGAAAGATTATTTACAGGAAATGTTTTAATTATCTCATTGATTTTTTTCCTTCAACTTTACATTCCGGTTTGGTTCATTCGACTTCATTTGTCTGTTTGGTGTCGCTCTCCACTGCTAACATTGTTTTCGCTGCTGTTTGTTCTTATCCTGGTTCTCTGTGCTGATAGGCTCAGGCTCGGGCTTGTCTACTCAGGTCAAACCCGTCACCCACCAGCTGATCATTGAACCCGAGCTGCTCGAGCTTGGCGCGTGTCAAACCGGATCTGGCACCACCTACTACAACGGCATGCGCTGGGTCCAGACTCAGGGCAGCCAGCAGATGGTCTGCACCTGCGTTAACGGAGGCATCAGCTGTGAAGAATGGGGTACGGTCCAAATTTTAGCATAACTTAATCATCATGACGTTTAGGTTAAAGAAATAATTGTCCAACCCTTTTTTTGGCCCAGTTTCACTAACGAACAAAACGAACTTAACAATTACAGAGATGCTGTTGAAGTTCTGAAGTGAGAATAACAAGGTGAAGGAAAAGTGTTTGAGATATGGTGCAGTAAACACTGAAAAACTCTTTATACCTCATCCAGGAGCTCGGATGCTGTTTTGATGGATTGAACTTCACTGGAGTTTTATGACTTGCTGTCATTGCAAGCTTCAATATTGGCTTACACTTTAAATTCCTCTAATTCGTGTGTGTGTGTGTGCGCAGACGGTCAGTCTCATGTGTACGGCGGGAACTCCAACGGCCAGCCGTGTGTGTTCCCCTTCGTGTTTAGTGGAAAAACACACTACTCGTGCATCTCCGAAGGCCGAACCGACGGGCAGCTGTGGTGCAGCACCTCCTCCGACTACGACACGGATGGCCAGTACTCCTTCTGCACTCAGAGGAACTGTACGTAAACCGATGATTAAACAGTTAAACTTCTATTCAACCAGTTTTAACCTGGATTTACAGCTGTGGGTTTGAACCCAGATGTGACTTGAGACTGAAGGAATGGGACTTCATCTGAACTTTGTTATTGCACTTAAACTTAAGACTCATTTGGACTCATTTAAATAGATACATAGTTTTTGAATCTTGAGTGCCAAGTTGATTACGATTGGCATTAAAGTTACATTGTTAGAGTTTTTCTTGGTTTTCTTGGCTTTGTAATTGAACAAGCAAGACCAAGCTTTGGAATAGGGCCTTAGCGCACAGATTAGGGACCAGAACTTGCATTTCGGGTTTGGGATTGGACCTACTTTTACAGTTTTGGACCTGAAACTAAACTTTGAGCTTTGGGATTGGATCTAAAGTCTCAGTTTAAGGACTGGACCTAAAGTCCCAACTTTGGAATACTATCCAAACTCTTTGAGACCAGGGTCTTGGTTGGGTGTAATTGTTTTGTAATTGGAGCTAAATCTTTTGGGTTTGGAATTGAACTAGGACTTCACTTTCAATTCCAAACCCAGAAGATGGGAGTCCCAGATGGGATACCCGGATTGGACCTTAAATCACGGCTTAAGGATTGGACCTTAGGTCTTAGACATAAAGACCCGGCTTTGGGATTGGATCCAAATTCATAGCTTTATTGCAAGGTTTGAACTTTGGAAGTTAATTCAAAATCAAGCCATTGGGATTAAATAACATTTTTTTTTTTTTTTTACACACTGTCCTAAATATCAAATTCTTTATCTTTGAGATTTAACCCAAGGGCCCATTTTTAAGACTTAGCCCAAAGTCACGTCTTTGTGACTGAACCCAAAGTCCTAGCTTTGGATCTGAGCTCAAACTTCCAGCATTGGGATAAAAACTTTGGGATGCCACCCAGACTGGACCCACTTACAATTTAGACCCTTAATTCGGGGAACTGAATTAAACCGTTTGAGATTCCACCTGAATACATAGCTTTTCTTTTTTTACACAGATTGCTAGCTTTGGAACTCTAAATCTCGTATATATATTTTCATGTAATCTGTCTGCTAATGTCAGCTTAAGCTTTAGTTGCACATGCCTTCGTGTAGATGTTGTATGATGATAAGGTAGAGTATATTGAATGTTGAAGTTTTTTCTGCATGTTTAAGGATGTTTTAGGATTCTGACTGCGAACACTTGCTTGAAACTGCTGCCTGTATGAAGTTCAATATTTTTCTTGCAGTGATGGTGACAACTCGTGGTGGAAACTCAAATGGCGCGCAGTGCTATTTTCCCTTCCTGTACAACGGTCGCAATTACACAGACTGCACGGGCGACGGCCGGCGCGATGGCATGAAGTGGTGTGGCACTACAGCGAACTACGATGATGAGCGGCGCTACGGATTCTGTCCCATGGCAGGTACGTCGCATCCACCACCAAGTACTGTTGTACTTTTTAACAAGTAGGGTAACCATAACAGTTTACCTACGTATATTCAGTATATCTCCTTTAGACTGGATTTAAACGCACACTCCAACAGGCAACGCTGGGACACAGCTGGCCGGCCAGACGCTCGCATTGAATCATCCTTTTTGTCTGAATCTCTGCCATGAGGTTTGGTTTTATAGACGCAAATAGCTTTTTCATGATGCCGGAGTCCAGGTCATCAAAACCAGAGTGCAGGATTTAAGGGTCATTATGTCATTAGGAGAGGGAGTCTTTAAGAGCGTATAATAATTGGCCAAAACCAGCCGTTGATTTGTAACTGTTTGGCCAGAGCTCCGTAATCTACCCCCTCTTTTTTTTTTTTTTTATTAGTTTAAAGAGAACATGCTGAGATTTAGACAGGATGAGGTCAGAAGCTGACTGAGCAATCCTCATACGAAACAGACTGCTGTAAAGATGCTTATTTAAAAACAGGCTGTCATTCTGAAGTGACTAAAGAGCAACTAAATGCATAAGTGATTATTAATTCATACCTGTCTTAACATACACTAATGTCACTGTAATTTCTTGTGTTCTTCAGCTCATGAGGAAATTTGTACAGTAAACGACGTCATGTACCGCCTGGGGGATCAGTGGGACAAGCGGCATGAGATGGGTCACATGATGCGCTGCAAGTGTTTGGGTAACGGCCGGGGCGAGTGGAGCTGCATCGCCTACTCACAGCTTCGAGGTCAATCTCACAGTCAGTTAGCATTCTAAGTGCATCTTGTGTTTGCCTCAACCCTGAAATCTTACGTTTCGGCCATCAGATCAGTGCATTGTAGACGGCCTCACGTACGACATGGGCCAGACGTTTGACAAGCGCCACAACGAGGGCTACATGATGAACTGCACCTGCTTCGGTCAAGGCCGCGGCCGCTGGAAATGCGACGCCGTCGGTAAGATACGCCCCCGCCTCGTATTCTGTCCATCTGCGATGCCCGGAGACATTTTCACACCGATCAAAGTGGCCTGGCTTGAAAAGTGACTTGTTTTGCTTTTCACTAACATTCTAGAGAGTAAAAGCTCGCAGCTGCCTGGACTCAGACAGAGGGAGCGTTTTTGGAAAATGTGCCAGTGCAGATGTTTCCCAGCCAGTTTGACAGCTCGAGAGAAGACGAACATCTGCACTGCAGTAACATAAATATTTTCTTCTCCTCCAGATCAGTGCCAAGAAGCCGAGACCAAAGTGTTCTATCAGATCGGCGAGACCTGGGACAAATTGAGCCACGGCGTCCAATATCGGTGTACCTGTTACGGAAACGGTATCGGAGAACACGCCTGCGAGCCTCTCCAGTCCAGGGGTGAGTGGGCAAGAACAGCTAAAACTGTAACGACTAGGGGGGGGAAGCAACAACGTGCAAGCTGTAGTTCACCGAATTTAAATTACAGAGTCTTCTGCCTCAATGTACAATGGGCGGGGCTAATCTTAGGGAGCGGTCGATGGCGCTCGTCTGTCCCACAGGGGGCGTGCAGGTTAGAATATTAAGCCACGCCCGTGCGAGCAAGTCGCATTAGTGTCTGATTAGCAAGTTCGCCTACTACTGCATTAGTGCATGTCTGATTTTTTTTTTTTTTTTAATCAAGCTTTGGTTAATCTATGATACACAGATTTACGGTGCAAAGTCAAAGAGCAAAAAATTCAGAATTTCCTTAAGCGTTTTCAAGGAAATGGGCTTCACGGGAAGCTGGACTCAGGGAGGGGGAAAGACATTTCTTGGGGTAAGAGACTGGAAAATGTTACGCAAACATGTTTGATCCACAGTTTGGACCTTAGTCAGGTATTTTCACCGTACTTCACACACAGAGACGCTCAGTAACCTGGCGGTCTGTAAAGCGAGTGTGTGCAGTGTGCGTGTGTGTCCCAGCTCTTCAGACACGGCGGTGTGTGTTACGTTTGTAGATTCTGTTTAGTCTCACACCAAGCTGCAACGCCCCGGTCTGCCCCGACACAGGAGCGTGTGTTTTAGGCGAACCTGAGCTGAGCGCTAAATGACTCACCGCTGCGTCAGGCTGAGGCGAGACGGCTTGAACGGCACGCTGTGCGCGATACCACTTCCAGTCTTCATTCACCACCTGCAGTGCAAATACTTGAAAATAAAATAAAAATACAATTTGTTTAAACAATAAAAAAAGAGCATCTTAAGCATAAGCGAAATCTATCATGCATTAATTATTTATAAACATCCGGATTCTTTAGATTTTCTTTTAATTTTGTAAGAAATGTACATCAAATCTAAATTTGGAAAGAATTAACGAACTGCCCGTGTGTATAAATCACAACTCACAGGTCTGTCGTCAGAGGATCTTCATTTATCAGCAGCTAGCGATAAACTCAGCTCCATTTTTAATCCATCAACACATCTAGGTTTGTTGTAACCTGATGCTAATCCTGTTGGTATCTTTATCCCACTAGTTCCAGTACGTGTGACCATCACGGAGACAGGAAACCAGCCCAACTCGCACCCCATCCAGTGGAACCCGCCAGCATCGGCCCACATTACTCAGTACATCCTCAAGTGGAAAGTGGTGAGTTCACACTAACGTGGTTTCAGTGCGGCGTACCTCAGGGCCGGATCACGGGACCAGGATTGTTTTACGGTTTGCTCATATTTTTGTTAAAACCACTGCTGACCATTATGCATAATATTGAATAATATTTGTAAACATATTAGGGATTTTGGGGTTAAACCTCATATCTAGTGAAATTCATCATAAAACGTATATAAAAAAATGATCCAATAGAGTCTCAAAATCCACAGAATGTGTTTATTCATAGACAGGTTTTTTTGTGTGTGGGATCCCTCAGGGCTCTGCATTAGGACCGATGGGGTGGTGTTTTTTTTCCCTCTATATATAAATCCGTAATGTAGAAAATAAACACTGAAGCTTGAGCACTAAATATGTACTATTGCTCAAGCTGGACAGGGAACATTTCTCTTCTGTACACAAACGTGGTCGAGATATTTGCACAAAGGTACAGGAGTACAGAACATGAGGTCTAATCGTGCACAAACAAGAACACGGTCCTTGAACTTCACACAGAAGAGACTTTGAGTGTTTAGAAGCTTGTGGTGTCTATTCTCGTACTCAGTGGGAAGTGTGGTTCGTGATGCGGTGTAGGAAAGTCAGCACGGCGCTTTAAAGCTTTCGAAGGTCTTTCTGTAGAGGAAAACAGTGCTGAGAACCTGTTGGCGAACTCAAGTCATTGTTTTTTTTACTTTTAAATTTAAGTTAGCTTCATTACATTTGCGAAAGTACTGAGAAATAACTGGAAGACCTGCGATTCACAGCACACTTCTTCTCTGAACGTTATGTTGTTATTTTTAACAGAAAAACACGCGGACTCCGTGGAAAGAGGTCATTATTCCCAGTCACATCAACTCCTACACCATCTCAGGCCTTAAACCGGGGCTTACCTATGAGGGCCAGCTGATTAGCATCCTGAGCTACGGTCACAGAGAGGTGACCAGATTCGACTTTACCACGTCCTACGGCTCGCGTACGTCACTTCATACAGTTCCTCTCATGTTTCATTACCATCTCGCAGGACTACTTCACGTTTCATACACTAGCATTATAGCAAACTAGCCAACGCTCAAACCAGCATCACGGTAAACAAGCTAACGCTCAAACTAGCGTTGTAGAAAAGAACTTAATCTCAGGCGTAATATTATAGGCAACTAGCAAACGAAAGTGACGGCACGTTTTCCGCGTTTCTCGTTCCAGTGGTTCCTACGGAAGGCGTGACCACGGAGATCACTCGAGAGGTGGACGCCGCTAAATCCATCACCGAGATCACGTCCAACAGTTTTGTCGTTTCCTGGACGTCGGCGTCTGAGACCATCTCCGGCTTCAGAGTGCTGTACGAACTCTCCGAGGCGGGAGCCAAGCCCACGGCGATCGGTAACGGAAACCCGAGATATCCACAACATACACACAAACTAGCATTATAGTAAACAGTCTCACACTTAAGTATAGTAAAAAAAAAAAAACCCACACAAACTAGCATTCAGTTTCATCAGCTTATCGGATTGTGTTTCTCACCTGCTTGGTTTTTCTTTTTTAGATCTTCCACGCACGGCCTCGTCGGTGAACATCGACAGTCTCCTGCCGGGCCGCACGTACAGCGTGCAGGTTTATGAAGTCGAGCCGGAAGGAGACACAAACCTCATCCTGACCACCACTCAGACCACCGGTATGGATCAATTGTTTAGCCTTTTAGTCAATTGTTTGACTAAACTGACAAACTAGCTAGCTATCATGTTAGAGCCGATGTAGCATTTTGAAATAGATTTAGCTGAGTAGAGTGCGATCTCTGAGTAAAGCAGCCACAGAGAGGCTAATGTGTATGGAATCCCGTCTGTGGTTTTCAGCTCCTGATAGTCCGAGCGGTCACCAAGTTACGGAGGTCAGAGAAACGAGCATCATGATCTCCTGGACCAAACCGGAAGCACCGATCACCGGTACATTCCAAACTCACTTAATAGGGAAGTTTTCCTTTTATCTGGAATTCTAGGCTGAGATTTTGTGTGTGCAGGTTACCGTGTGGTGTACACCCCATCCCTTGAAGGCAGCAGCACTGAGCTCATCCTGCCCAACACGATGACCTCAGTGACCCTGGTCGACCTCCAGCCCGGTCAGTCGTATAACGTCAGCATCTTCGCCGTGGAGCAGAACCTGGAGAGTGAACCGGTGGTGCTGCAGGTCCACACAGCCGGAGAGTCGCGGCCCGGTGAGAGACGACCCGAACAAACCCGGCACGGCTGAATTACATTCGAATGAATTTCTTGTACTTCGTGAGCTCCACCCCACTGCGGCGACGTTCACAAAGACGCATCTTCTTTCTCCCTGAAAATTCTTTTGTTCTTTCTTCATTTTTTTCTTCTTTTGTTCCATCTTCCTTTTCACTTTCTGTCCTTTCTTTCCTTGGTTTCTTGTTTTCACTCTCCAATTTTCCCTTTTCTTTTCTTTCTCCGCGAAAAAATATATTTGGTATTCTTGCGTCATTCTTATTCATCGACGTTATTTATTATGAATTCTTTATTATTTGGTCCTCTTTTGTTTTGTTCTTTTTTAATTCATCTGATTTCTTCTTTCTTTCTTTTTTGGCATTATTTCTTCCTTTAGTGTCTTCTTATTCGTTTTCTCTATTCTTCCTTTATTTATTTTGCTTTCATTTTCTCTCTCTCTCTCTCTCTCTCTCTCTTTTTTTTCCAGTCCTTTACCACAGTTCTCAGAATGGGTTTTCTCGCCTTTTTTTTTTATCATGCTGCACATATTTTGGAGGTTATTCATGCCAGTAGGACATAAAACAACCTTTAAAACTGGGTTCCTTGATCAAAAAAGCAGCGTCATGCCTCAGGATTGCGTTCACACGCAATAATAAAAACAATAACAGTAATGATAATAAGGCGAGATCCCAGGATGCGGTCTTAAGAGCGCAGTTAAACATTTTTAAACATCGGAAAGCATGATGTAAGCTAAGTGCTGAGTTTAAATCTTACCACAGTAACTGCTTATTCTCTAAGGCATAGCAGTTTTCTCTCCCAGCATGCGCTTAGCTCACACACACACACACACACACACACCTTCCTCTCTCACTCAGAGAGTGGGTTCCTTTTTTTTTTTTTATAATCCTGCCAACTGGCAATTTTACAGACACACACTCACGCTTTCAGAGGAAACTTCTGTAAGAAAACAGCCTTCCTGTTTTTTGTTTTTTTTTATTCTCACTCACTCGGAATCCATCTCTTTTTTGTTTTTGTTGTTGGACAGAAACTCTGTTCATATTAACGTTCCACAGAGTGAGAAACGAGGCAGCGTTTTCAGGAACCCTGCACTGATGAACAGGGTGTTATTTGGACAGCAGGCACTAGGGGGCGCTTTGTGAGATTGACACTTGTGATTAGATCTTACCTGAGTTCAGCCGTGTGAGTGCATGATGGCCAAAGTTCTTTCCTCCTTTCATATTGTTGATCTTTCTAGCCCTTTCTTTCCTCCTTTCTTTGTTTCTCTACCCGTCTTCTTTCTTGCTTCCTTCTTTTAATTTTTTCGTCCATCTTCTTGACGATGATATGACATGACGTTCATGTGGCGATTCCCTTTAACCATGACCATTTCACTCCATGCTAATGTGACCTTATGCGACTCCGCCCTCAGAGGAAGTCCAGGCCCCGACCGAGCTGCAGTTCTACGAGGTCACTGATGTGAAGATCACTATCACCTGGACCGGACCTCCCAGCGAGGTGTCAGGCTACCGTGTGAGCTACGAGCCCGTGGGTCCAGACGGCCGCGCGACACAGAGGCCGCTAGCGTTCCCCGCCACACCCAACGCCTACGCCGAGATCACACACCTGCAGCCAGGCACCCTGTACCGCTTCTACGTCTACGCCGTCTACGGCGGAGCCGAGAGCCAGCCGCTGGTGGGCGAGAAGTCTACCCGTGAGTCAACATACACTTTCATATGTAGTATTTATTCAAGCGTTATTCATTATTTGTTAACCTTTGACCTCTTGTTCCTTCAGGACCTGACACTCCTACAGACCTGCGCTTCCCAGAAGTTACAGAAGACACCGTTCTGGTGACGTGGTCCGCCCCACAGGCCCAGATCACCGGTTATCGCCTCTTCATAACCGCAGAGGACTCGGCCCCTCCGAAGCAGCTGAGGGTCCGACCCAAGGAGACCCAGTTCACCGTCAAGGAGCTGCAGCCGGACACGCTGTACACCATCACGGTGCACTCGGAGCAGGGCAACACGCTGAGCGAGGGCGTCTCCGGGACCGTCACCACCTGTGAGTTTACGTTCAAATGTAGCAGTAGCGCTTAGCCATGTAGTTAGCATGTAAAAGTCGTAATAAACAAATAATAGAAAACGTAAAACTTGTTCACGTTCTGTGTTCAGCCGTGCCGTTCGGGAACGCCCCCCGTTTCTCCACGGACGTCACCGACACCTCCATCGTCATCTCCTGGACTCCTGTTCCTCGCTTCAGCTACAGGGTAAGCACACAACAGCGCTTTCAGTCTCACGCAATTAATGCTGAATGTAAATTTAATTAAAGAGTCATTTTTTAAAGAACTTCCCAGCACATCTGAGGAAAATGTTGCTGTTCTCTACACGTTTGTCTTATTTCTTCTGTCTTTTCTTTGTCAGTATTCAAAGACTGACTTACTGAATTCTTCGCTTGATACCTTGCTGCCATTGTTTCCTAGTTGCCTAGGAACAGTGTTCTCAGTACTATGACCCTTTTTTTTTACTTCCTGTACTTCACAGAATGATGGGAAATAATGGCTGTTTGGCTAGAAGTGTGATTTTAGCTAAACAGTCTTTTGTTTTTTTATGAATTTACCGACACATCCAAGGAAAACGTTGCTATTCCCTGCAGACTCATTTCTTCGTTACATTGTCGGTACAGCAACAGTATTCACACAACCATAAAGACTTTTTGATCCGAATCAGATGTCGGTGAAGCCCAGTCAGGGCGGCGAGGCTCCCAGGGTCGTGACCTCTGACTCAGGAAGTATCTACATCTCAGGCCTGACCCCCGGAGTGGAGTACACCTACAGCTTGCAGCCCTTCTTCAACGGCCGCAGGCAGGGGAGCCCCATCACACGCAACATCGTCACACGTAAGAAACTCCAAAGAGAAGGACATACAGGGTGAACACGCAAAAAACAGTGAAAGCGAGCATGGCGGGAATATTAAAGTGCCTCCTGTTGTTGTTTCTCCTGTAGCGCTGTCTCCGCCGAGTCATCTGAATCTGGTGTCGAACCGCAACACGGGCGACCTCAACGTAAACTGGCGCGAGACCGCCACTCCCGGTAAATACACGCCTTAGCTGTGTGTCCGTAATGCCGATTTGTCTTTGTTTGTTATGGAAACAGTAAGACCTTTCTTTTTTAAACCATATGTTTAGTCAGAACTTTTTTTTTTTTTTTTACAGCTTAGAAACGAGGTCAGAACTTTTACTGCCATTTCATTTTTTTTGCAGTACAAACACAAACCCTTTTTATAATTACGCTTCTGTTCGTATCTAAGAAACTTTTTTTTAGTAACGCCTTGGCTTAAAAGTGATATACTAATAAAATTATAAAAAATGAAATAAAGATTAATTGTTAATATTCAACTATAAATATAATATATGAAAATATAATTTAAAATGAATGAATTAGTAAATAAAATTTTTTGAAATTGTTTTCGAGTAGCTTTTGAATTTTCTTATCGTATTTATTTTATACCCCTAATTTTTTTCAGTTTTTATAATAATTTAGTTTTTTACCTGCTTTCATCTCCTTTTTTCATGTTCATTTAAAAAAAAAAAAAGCTTTTCCTTTTTTTCCTCTACATTTTGTTTATGTAAAATACATTGTATCCCTTACAGTTTTCTTTCTCTCCTTCTTTCCTCAGACATCACGGGTTACCGGGTGACCTGTACACCCACCTCGGGGCAGCGTGGGAATTCTGTGGAGGAGTTTGTGCCAAGCGGGCAGACTTCATGCACTCTGGAGAACCTGAGCCCTGGTGTTGAGTACAACGTCAGCGTCTACGCCGTTAAAAACCACATGGAGAGCGAACCCATCTCCGCAGTCATCGTACAAGGTAACCGGCGATCGTTGTCATGCGGCGGTTGTAGTTATGCTACCGTTGATTAATATAGGATAAGTACTAATGTAAATTTTTTTTTTCTCAACTTTAATCCCACAAACACTTAAACCTGAACTAAATCCTCAAAACGTGAACCAGCAAAAAAAAAAAACACAATATGGCAGACTGTAGTCTTCTCTGAGACTGAACGATGGCGCGAAAACATCCGATCTAAAATTGCGAGAACTTGGCAGACGTTCTCTAAACCGTAACGTTTCTGTCTTGACTTGCCGTAAAAGATGAGCTCTCAATCAGTACTGCATTGATTCTGTAATTCTGGCTGCCGTGATGTATTAATTCATTTTTTGTACTAAATATGAAATTGGCTTAATAACAATCGTATGTTTAATTAAGTTGCCTAACATTTGATCATCATTGTTGTAATTGTTCATATCATGTATACTTATTATAATATACGAAGAGTTTGTTTGTGGAATTTTGTTGCATGCCAAATCTCGTGCATCCTGCTTTAATTCCCTCTTTTAATCAAATCTCTAATTGCACATGATCATGATCTGTTTTCTCCTCTGCTCGCGTTTCGAAACGAACTCCCTCCAGACGTGCCGAAGGTGAGAGACCTCGGCTACGTCAACGTCACCGACACCACCATCGGGATCCATTGGACGCCTATAAACCACGCCGCCGTTACGGGGTACCGAGTCACGGTACTGGCCGCTGGGGAGAGTTTGCCCATCCTGGAGGATTCCCTGGATTCCACCACCAATTTTTATACGGTTCGGGGGCTGGAGCCCGGCGTCGACTACCACATCAGTGTCATTGTGCTAACAGAGGAGAGCGAGAGCGAGCCAACAACAATCACGCAGCAAACGCAAGCTGGTGAATTTATTTAACGTGCTAAATGGCTGTACAGCTGGTGCAAAAATGCAAACTCACTGTGTGAATTCTTTAAAAAAAACCTATTTAAACTATACTATAACTATAAAGTTCACGTTAAAATCAATACAAAATGTTTTTACAATTTAAAATGCAAACTAAAGTTTGTCTTAAAACAAACCACGATTTAATAAAAACAACAAAAAGGACATTTTGAATAGTTTTTGCAAAAAAAAAAAATTGTAATTTTGCAAAATTGGCTGTCTAACATGATTCATTTTAAGGATTTGAATGAGCTTGAAATAGAAAATGTTTGGAATTTCAGTTAAAAATACAAGACAAGTTTGGTCTCAATTATAAAATTAAAATTCCGTTTTAAATAAAAAAAAAGAAATACAATCAAAGACTTAAAGTCCGGTTTTAAATATAAAGATTTCAATTTAATTAAATTTTGATCACTCTGGTTTTTTTTTTGGGATTTTTTTTTTTATTCAAATTCAACCTGAAGGTTCAATTTTTACCTAAAATACAATTAATTATCAGATTTTAAATGCAGACAGATGGTTCAAACTTGGACGCTGACAAAGAGTGGACTAAAAAACAAACAAGCCAGGAGGTTAAATATGATGTAAAATATGGACCAAATTTTAAACTTAAATGCAGAAAAATGCAGTCCAAAAAAGATTTCCAGTTTGGGGCTGAACTTGAACAAGGAAAGATGTGTTCAATTTTAGTTTCGTTTAGTTTTTATATTAAAAAAATATAATAATAATAAATAAGGTGGAACTTTTATGAATGTAATTGATTGATTTTTGTTGATTTTTTTTTTTACATTTGAGTTTCTGCTTATCTAAAAAAGAAGTAAATGTTATCGTATAATTTATATGTACAGGTTATATTTTTTTACACTTCTGTATTAAAGTAAGAAAAAGAAATGTTTGAGGTATTTTGTATTATTACTTGAATGAGCTCCTCAGTGCATGTGAAGCTTATGTACATGGTAATTAGTACTCAGATAACTAGTTCAAATTAGCAATTGCTACGTGGCTATTTCGTAATCATCTCTACGTGTCTTTCTCAGCCGTTCCGGCTCCCACCAATCTGAATTTCGGTGAGGTCGGTCCAGACACGATGCGCCTCTCCTGGACCCGCCCCTCTGTCCGCCAGTCAGAGATCAGCCGCTTCGTGATTCGCTATCACCCGAGCCGCGACGACGACAACACACAAGAAGTTAATGTGGGCGGAGCCACCAGCACCTACCTCCTCCAACGTATGACCATAAAATAGCATTTTCATATAATATGCACTATATTAATTACATATTATTATATATAATATGTAATAGGTAACACGTAGATAAATATTAATGTATAGTTTAAAACAACGGACGTAAAAATAGATCTAGTACAATTCATGAACATTTTAATATAACGAATAGCACATTTCTATTTGCATTATAATAAAGTGAAATAACAAAGTACATAATGTCTAAGGGATATTTCATTTTATTGAATAAACTAACCTGCATCGAAGAGGTCTGTGAGACCTGTAGGTGATTTAAGCCACCACAGCATGGATTTACCATATTTCTTGTTTTTTTTCTTCCTTGCGTAGACCTGCTGCCCGTCACTGAGTACGTGGTGAGCGTGTCATGTGTGTACGGAGAGCGAGAGAGCAGCCCAATCACGGGCAGGCAGACCACCAGTGAGTCCCGTTTCTATATCATGCACCAGATACCATCATTTCTTCAGTCCGTATAGAGTTAACATGTGCTGGTCTTTATCCCTCACTCAGCTCTCGACTCTCCCACCGGTCTCGTCTTCAGCGACGTGTTCACCAACTCGTTCACGGCACATTGGCAGGCCCCACGTGCCCATATCACAGGCTACCGGCTGGTGTACGAGGCGACCAGCGGGGGGCGCCGCCAGGAGGAGCGCCTGCCCCCGAGCCGCACCCGTTATGCTCTGAACAACCTGCAGCCTGACACACTGTACACGCTGCACATCTACGCCATCAGCGGGCACCAGGAGAGTCAACCTCTCACCGGCACACAGGCTACCAGTGAGTAGAGTAATATCGCCATAATATAATTTGCCAAGTTGAATTGAGTTTTTTTTTTTTTTTTTATGTAATGTTTATAATGTTTCCAGTCTCCGATGCTCCCACTGACCTGGAGGTGACCTCATTCACCCCGAGCAGCATCACCATCTCCTGGGAAGCTCCTGCTATTCCAGTGCGCTACTACAAGATCAAACATGGACAGACCGGTGTGTGTGGGTGAAATGGGCGATAAATTTAACCTTCTATTATAGGTTTTACTTTAACCGCAATAAAAGTTGCATCATGTCCCAAATAAATTTTCTTTGTAAGAGAAATCACTTTGACTGTTTTGTTCTACAGGAGAGCGCGGTCCTGGCCAGGAGTTCACTGTGCCGGGTACAGACTCGACGGCCACCATCAGCGGCCTGCAGCCAGACACCGAGTACACCATCACAGTCTATGCAGTGACCGGCAGAGGAGACAGTCCAGCGTCCAGCACACCCACCATCGTCACACACCGCACCGGAAGCCACAGTGAGATACCACAGAATAATACTAATCCAGCAAAGCTGTTAACACCCAACAATACCAATCCAGGAACTAGGAGTTAATGGTGAATAATACTAATCCAGGAACAGAATAAACTCGGAATAATACGATCCAGGAACAGAGATGAAACTGATCCAGGAACAGAATTAACACTGAAGAGTACCAAGCCATTAAATTATACTGATCCAGGAACAGTGTAAATACAGTATAATTGAGGAACAGAGAAAATTCCTGATAACAATCCAGTCAAAAGAATTATTATTAAATAATTCTGATTGTGGAACAGAGATTATACAGAATAATACTGATCCAGGAACAGAGTTAACAATGAATAATTCTGATCCTTAATACCGATCCAGAAGTGGTGTTGATACAGAATTATACCGGCTTGGCATGGTCTTAATTACTAGAGACAGTTGTGATTTGTCTGTTTGTCTCTTTTGCCCAGGTCCCTCAGTCATTGACACGACTGATATCCAGGACCAATCCATGTTGGTGCGCTGGAGTCCTGCCAGAGGCCCAATCACTGGCTACAGGGTCACTGGGAAACCCAAAAACGGAATAGGACCCACTTTCTCCAAGACGGTGGGACCTGGTGAGTCTCACTAGATACACTACAAAATACTAGGCTTCATGCTAAGTAACAGTTATCCAGAAACCTTGCAGTTTTTAGAAAGTGTTCCTGTCTTTGTTCTCAGATCAGACCGAGTTGAGAATAACAGGTCTGGTGCCGACAGTGGAGTACACAATTAGTGTCTACGCCATCGGCCCTGATGGACAGAGCTTACCAGTATTGGAAAGAGCCTCTCTCAAGGGTGAGTAGACACGACATTAATGCTGTTCTTTGCGTTACCACATTAAAACATTGCTAATTGTCCAGGGACCTAGTTGCGGCTACAGGAGTGGCAAATCCTACAATTAAAAATGCTGTTAAACTTATATAAAACATTCTCACAACACACATAAAAACCTGAATGTTTTAGAATCGGACGTTACTAGAACCATAACATGAAAAAAATACAGCTATCATTGTTAACTGGGATATCACTACATGCCTAAGAAAAAAAAGAAAAATAAAGGAAAATCCCAATTCAACGCTTTTACCTCACGATTCCCCTCTCTGTTCTTTAGGACCGGACAGTTCCAAAGACAGCCCCAAAGATCTGACGTTCTCAGATGTGGATAGC
>JAQQZR010000010.1:12823083-12844172 GCA_030068235.1 Notoglanidium macrostoma | reverse complement strand
CCCGGTGTGTACGCGAGCGCGCCGCTGTTCCCCACCGTGCCCGCGCTCCATTACACCGGAATCCCGCACATCAGCCCCGCGTACGAGCCGTGGATCCGCGCGAGCCTCCTACTGCCGCGACTAGAAACATACACCGGTCTGTTCATTTAGTTTTAGTTATTTTTATTTTATCTGGGCTATTTTGTTTAATTTAGTTTTGCTTGTTTTTTTTTTGTTTTTTTTAATCTCATTATGCATTCCATGTGGGTATAAATAATGTGCACATTGTTTGTTTATAAATTAGAAATTGTTTGTTTTTATTTCATTTTACACGTTTAATGTTTGTTTGTTTTTTGTTTGACTTCTGGCTGGTTGTATAATTCAAGACAGGCTGATTATTTAAATGTTATGTTCGATGCTTTTACAAGTTAAAATATTAAAATAAATATATATATTTTGTGTTTTGGCATTATAAAGGTCTAAAAATATTTTTGTTTGTTTACAGTATCTTTTGTTGAATACGTCATTTCATTTTATTTTGTTTGTAGTTTGTTTATAGTACTATTCTTTTTTTTTTTTTTTTTTTTTTTTTTAATTCTCTGCTGCGTGACAATTTGATTTTTAGTTGTTAACTTGATCACTCTTTCTTTCTTTCTTTCTTTCTTTCAACACAACCTCTTCACTTTAATCTTTAGGTTTCAGCTCAAAGTGAACATGAGTTGATATAAATTATAAATCCTGTACCTGAGAAAACACACAGCGCTATAAATGTACAAGCAATATAAACTCATTACAAAGCAAAGCATTTCATTTTAATCAAATAAACACAATTGCAATTATACAGTAGAAAGAAAAACAAGCTCCATGTGAGTAAGAAACAAGAAAAGTGAATAAAAAGACCCACAAATGTAGTAGTAGTAATAATAATAATAATAATTTGAAGCACAAAACCAAGTAAAAATGTACAAAAAAAACTTTTCTATCTTACTATTTCCCAAAAAATTATAAATACGTACAGAATTAAAATAGTTCAGGAAACATAATTAAGTGAACTGACCGATTTCATTTTAATAAGTTTAAAAAAAAAAAAGGGCACCACGGTAAGATCAAGAATAACGGAAATGAACAAAGAAAGAAAGAAATATGCATAAAGTAAACTCTTTTAATCTTTTAAAATCTGATTATTTATATGGCAATAAACGGCGGTGTGTGTGCTCATGGAGGTTTCATTAAGGTAATGGTGTTTATAGCTGTCACATCAACAATAAAGCCAAGTAATAATAATAATAATAAAAAGAATAAAGCCTTCATCTTTATTGATGAGCTTGGAGTGTGTGTGTAAGTGTGTGTGTGAGATCCTTGACGTCTTTGATGTTAACCTAACAATAATAATATGGAAATAATTTGGAGGTGAATTACTGCAACCATTTCCAAGTTTTACTGATTCTGCGCTCCTTAAATCATCATCATCATCATGACAAACAGTGGTTTTATTTAATTACATCATGGAAATTTCCATACATAATAAATAAACAGCTACTGATATGAAATGATAGCGTTAGAACAAGTGTTCTGACCGATCAGCATCCAGAAGCGCTGTAGTGTCAATAATGTAGTATTAATGTTGTAGTAGAACTATTTATAAACCTGTCTCTCTGTGCGCAGCATCTCCTCATACGGGGTTGATGGGAAAATGTCGGCGGCCTCGCACAGCGTTCACCAGCCAGCAGCTGCTCGAGCTGGAGAACCAGTTTAAAGTCAACAAATATCTCTCACGGCCCAAACGCTTTGAAGTCGCCACCTCGCTAATGCTAACGGAGACACAGGTGAGCGTATTCACACGTGTTCGTGCTTAAGACAGTAAATATAAGACGTTCTCAGATCTTCAACTTGTGTGTGTGTGTGTGTAGGTGAAGATCTGGTTCCAAAACCGCAGGATGAAGTGGAAACGAAGTCGCAAAGCCAAGGAACAAGTTGAAGCGGCCCGAGAGTGCAAACCGTCCAATGAGAATCCAGCATCTGAGCCTCAGGGGGCGGGGCTTGGGAAGCAGGACATAGAGGAGGGAGAAGGGCTGGACGACGAAAACGATTTCCACATGGACGCGCAACATTCTGACTTTTTGCAGAAGCACGTCGATATACGATACACTCCCGAAGACGACGTGGACAACATGACAGACGGCGAGAGCAAGATGGGGGCGGGGTTATAAGGACAAGAACCAATCAGAGACAAGGATGAGCCTGTTTGCTCACGTTGAGAGGTGCATTTTTCTTTTTTAGCATCCCGGCTAAAGATACTGTGAAATACTGACGTACTGAACACTTCCTGAACTGATTTTGTTACACCAGAGTACCGAACACTAACTAAAATCCTGTCAGGTTAGGTTATGTTAGCAAACTGGCTAACGTATGCGTTTTGTTCTTTTGGTCATCATGTGACATCATTTCTTCAGCTCGACAGCATTAACCATGAAATACCATTTTGAATTAAACAAAACAATAGTTTAGCAACATTAGCTATGTTCATTCCAAACTCACGATCGCGCACAGCAAGTGTCTGCGTGTCGTTTTCTTTTTTTAAATAAAATCTTTTTCAGTCTCATGTTATTGAAACATGTTAAGGTCTAATTTATTGGCTTTAAAATGAAAGTGTAAATAACATGAAATAAAGGAATCATTTTGTAAAACGCAGTTTGACGTCTCGTTTCTGGAGTGATGCGCGAAGATGATTTAGTATCCGCAAAGTTTTGTGGCTTAGCTTTAGCTAGCAACCAACTCGGGATGACGTGCAAAACTTCTCGTATATTGATCTACCACTGCTAATTTCATTCACAAAGTTGAAATGCTAGGCACAGCTAAGATGCTAACTCCAACCTACAGCTAAATCTGCTGATATCGGCTAAAGGATTAGCATATCGACCCATCCATATTAAGGGGGAAATTTGTCAGTCATTGTACGGCGACATTGTGGCGATTCCTGAGGTGATTTAATAGCGACGCCTTCCTGTACGTGAGGAAACGTCTAGATTTCAAGGTTATCTCTTGAAGTGGGACGAGTGAGACGCGAACATCGAATGTAAATCAGAGCCTTTAGTGGAAAATACTTCCCTTTCCTCCGTCAGGTGTCACACGGCTCCTTCTGCCGATCTGCCCTGTAAACGCCTAGCCTGATTAGCACGCTAAAGAACAGGCGGGAAACGGCGGTGCATAATAAACCTGTCGTTTACGAGCGCGCGCCTCTCAGATCTGAATTACTCCTGCCGTCTTGTACCGATGATTAAGTTAATGAAAGGGAGATAAACATCATCAGCCCAGATGACGGTGATGTCACATTTCATTTGCAGGACAAAAAAAAAAACCCACCATGGTCGTGTGATTAAAATCCGGGACATGATGAGACTGACGTCTCTGGCGTGGAGGCTGTGGCGTCGTCTTTTAAACGCGTTTGAACTGGAACTCGTTAAATCTGACTCATCGAAGTTGAGTAAGTAACCGGTTTGTGCGCCAAGTAGCTGATTTGCCGACTAGATCAATGATTAACCGATCGCAGGAAAATGATTTGCTGTGGTTTGTTGAAACGAACTGTTGCTAAGCGACTAGGAAATCATGCATACCAAGCATGAACTAGCTACTGCTAATGATTGAGCTAGCCAGGATACAGACGTGAACGTGGAAATGACACGGAATTATCAGGAACGTCAACATTTACCTCAGATGTGTTGCTAAATTACTAGGAAAACACATTGTATGAATACAATTAGGCTGGAATTACACTCCGAAGCAGCGACTCGCTAGCGCAACCTTACCTTCATCATATTCGCTTGTTAAATCTGCAACTCTACAGGTCGCTATTCCGACGAGGAAAATCCACCTCACTCATCTCCGTGAACTAGCTTGTTGCTAACAAAAGACAGACATGTGTCCATGTTATTTCCCCTGCGTTGTAGCTGTGCTGAGGAACACTTCAACAACATACACATATATAAAAGCTGGGTTTTTTTCCCCCCAATTGTAAAGGTGCAACGTAAAAACGCAATAACGTTATCTGACTGTATATCACTCACATTTCCCCCCCAAACAAGGCCTCGTTTCTTGGTTAAAACGAATAAACACGCTTCTCGGCATATAAATCTGGCGTCCTCGTGAAGCCTTTACACCCTGTAGTTTAATCAATCAGCCGGAACGTCTGCGTCGTTACGGGAATATGAACGGATTGCGGGACGCTTTAAAGTAATCGGCCATATTGCCGGATTCTGCCTCGGCCTCGTCGTGTCACTTAAGCTAATGGGGCGGTAAAAAAATAAATAAAAAAATAGCGTCGCGGGCCGTATTTCACGCCCGTCCTGAAAAAAGGGCCAAGTTTTGAGGTAATAAAGTGTATTGAAAAGGCAGGGCTTTTTCTCGGTCAGGATGTTTAGCGTATAGATGTAGCTCGAGTTAACGAATGTCTTTAGGTTCGGTCATGTGCACAGCAAATCGAACATCGCATTACAATAATCATTGTAACAGTATTGGAATGGAAATGTTTTTTTTTTTTTTTTGAGCCAATCATACAAAAGCGCTTATTACTATAAAGCCCTTATTAATCACTCTCTATATTGAGTGCTACAGAAGGGCACCGTGTAGCCAGATATATCCATAGTGCAATTAAATTATAAATGAGCTTCATGATTCCACTAAATCATAAACCAGATCACATTTAAAACAAGTGCGAGGTGTAAAAGCGGATTTGCTAAGTGCTCAGCGCCCTCTGCTGGTCATACTCAGTACTGATTGATCCAACAACGAAACCTTTTAAAATATATCAGTCACCCAAAGAAACACAAGCACCAGAGTTGAAAGCATGAATTCATTTTAATCATTGTGAAATAAAAACAAGACATATTTACAGACACAATTCTCTGTTAAAACACATACGAGTAAAATATGAACATCGGGCTTCGAGAACTGCCCAACAAGAACATGATGACACGCGTACAAGAGTGCTGATATTCAGTTATACACAGCAAACTGTGATACTCAGCACCACAATATAGTCATCATGGACTCTAACTAGAGCAGATCCGAGTTGAACTCTTTGATCTTTGCAAAGGGGAATAATAATAATTATAACCGCAGCTGATATGTAACAGTCGCTTCATTTTATATACGAACGACATAATGGAATGTAGCGCCTTATTTTAAATTACCTTAAGCCTTAAGATCTTTAATAAATAATGTTGGAAAGTAGAGCTACGGGAGCCCGAAGTGGCCAATCAGCATAAACTTAAAAAATCGCTACCTATTTAATAAGCAGTACCTTCACTTGTTTGTTTTTAAGGTAGCTACAACCACGCCTTCTTATTTCCTAAGACGCTGATTTTTCCCCACCAAGCTAACTTTAAACAAAGAAGGCTGTGTCTTGAATATAGCGCCTTCCATGAACCATGAACATTTGAAGTTGATGCTGATATTAGTGTCATAATTAGATGAAAATCTGTCGAATTCTGAAGAGACATCAATATACGTTTGTACCGAAATCACGTTCGCATTCTATAACCTTACTTTACGAACTAATACTGCGGCCATACTTACCCACGCTAAGGCTGACGATATACTGAATGTATCACGGGATTGAACCTGAACTAACCTATATACTCGTCCCATGTTCGCCAAGTCTAACATACGGGGTTTTTTTTTTTTTCTCCACGTACCATGACAAATAAAGTTGAGACAAAAGCACTGGCCCAGAGAAGGGGGAAGGGGGAAGGGGGCGGGACTTCCAGGGATGTCGGGTAATATCGGCGAGTTCAAACCTACACGACTAGCGCATCATCATATTCAACCGTCACCGCTGTTTAGTCATAAAATGCAACGCCGGCAAATATCCACTGGCCTTTGTGTTAAAACGTCACTGAAAATCCAGGTTTCGTTTAATATTACCTGGCTATCGATCTTATCCACAACCTATAACTAGCCTGACGTTAACCAGCTTGCTAGCGCTCGTAAATAATGTAATAAACTTGAAAATCAGTTCTTGGAAATTACACGGCATAAATAGTTTCGCTGGCAGTGTTTAGCTGCGACTGAGGTGATGTTAATGTCAGCTAGTCGAATTAAACCGATGGCTAGCATAGCACAAAGCGCTAAACTGTTATTTCATGCTAAGCAGTACACGGAGTCAAAGACATGATCAAAAAGGCTAGTGATGTCACTTTCGGTCAGCTTCGTGATTGGTCGTTGGAATTGAACTTAAGCTCTGCCCTAGATCCCACACGGACAGTCGAGGACAGTAATTAGCTTCAGCGCTAACATGATACTGAAAATCCAGATTTGCAGGGTCTAATTTTGACAACCTTCGGCACAATCGATGGCGTCCTGCGTCGTGGTCGATGCACGCGTGTGTGAGAGGGAATGAGTGTTTGGAGCACGTATTCTTCGAGGTGTTTAATGAGGTAAACGTGAGGCAAAAAACAGTCCGGATAGAAAATAAAAAGCATGCTCCGTCATACTCTGTCGGTTTCGATCGCCCCTCCGTCAGCGCGTTGGAGGTTTCGGACCCGTTCGAGCACCCAGTCGGCGTTGGGCCGCTCCTGAGGGTTCGTCACCATGATGGAGCTCAGGAGCGTCTGCAGTCCTTCAGAGTAGCTGTTACAGAGACAACGGAGCTAAATTCTGGCTGATTAGCATAACGGCAGCCAAGCCAATTTGGACTTTATTTGGCTTCCACTACACTGACCAAAGAATGTTTTTCATTATGGACGTAAAGGTTCAGAATCTTCACCGTTATTGCTAACTAGTATAACTAATATAAAAAGTAAAAATACGTAAACTTTTTTTTAATCTTTAATGACAGGATTTCTGCAAGGATTGATACATATAAACATTCATTTTCAGCGCTAATGCTAACAAAACATAACATCCCTGACAGAATTCATTCCTAATCCTTCACTGCTAATGCTAGCTAACATGGCTAACCTGACAGAATGTCTAAATAATACAAAATTCGTAGGAGGATTTCATAAAATCTCCACTGCTAATGCTAGCTAGCGAGTATGACAGGATTTCTGAGAGGATTCATGACTGCTGATGCTAGCCAGAGAACATTCGCTAACCTGACAGGACAAACCGAACACATTTGTTTGAAATGTTCAACTACTAAAACTAGAACTCGAGTTAACCTGACCTGGATTTCCAATAATTCAGAAAGGTCACTGCTAACAGCAGCTAGCTAACTAACACGACAGGATTTTTGATCGGATTCATGATGTAAAATTTCAAACTTAAAAAAACCTTTCCTAATCTTGATGTTTGCTATCAAAAATTAGCCAAACTGGCAGGATTTCAAAATCATTTATAAATGACAACCGGGTAGTTAGTTAGCATCCATGTGCTAATGTGACAGGGTTTCTGACAGGGTTTATACATATACCATTGACAAACACTCATAATGTTGACTTCTGAGGTTAGCTAGCTAACCTGACAGGATTTCTGAGAGGATTTTTACATGTAAAATCAGTGAAATCTTTCTCTTTACTGCTGACACGAGCTAGCTGTCTTAAGCTAACCTGACAGGATTTCTGAGAGGATTTTTACATGTAAAATCAGTGAAATCTTTCTTTACTGCCGACACGAGCTAGCTGCCTTAAGCTAACCTGACAGGATTTCTGAGAGGATTTTTACATGTAATATCAGCGAAATCTTTCTCTTTACTGCTGACACGAGCTAGCTGCCTTAAGCTAACCTGACAGGATTTCTGAGAGGATTTTTACATGTAAAATCAGTGAAATCTTTCTCTTTACTGCCGACACGAGCTAGCTGCCTTAAGCTAACCTGACAGGATTTCTGACCTGCATGGTTGTGGAATGGCGACCGGGTTTTGGACAGCCAGGGCGACGCTGTCTCCTTTCTGAAACACCAGATCGTACGGTCCTTCGAGCATCATCATACAGTACAGCACACATCCTAATGACTAACACACACACACACACACACACACACACACACACACACACACACACACACACAAGAAGGATGAGTACTGACTGAAATTTCACACATTCACCCGATACTCATTCAGTTAGTATGTTAGCTAATGTTGCTAACAGAAGCTTACGGCTGCCAGTTTAGCATCACTGTGCACGTCATGTTTTAGTATCTAATGTTTGCGAATGTGATTTCAGACAAAGTGTGAGGAGTTAAAAGACGAGTTAGGAGTTATACTGCTGATAGCCAGAAGACTTGAGCAGTTACCATGCTAAACCGGTAGCCATTAGCTTCCATTACTTGTTAGCTACATTAGCCTCATAGCTCCAGCGTCATAGGTGTCTCACCCAAATATCCGTCTTTTCGTCAATGATACAGTGGCTCTCGACGTTAAAAAGCTCAGGAGCTCTGTAGGAGATGGTGCATCTCTGAGCTGCCCAGTCCTGAACAATGGAAGTGAGAGTTTTACCAAACACAACCATGCAATCAGTTAGCAGGACGGATAAGTTCGTTTCCCACCTGCACGGTCATGGCCTCCCTGGAGCCTTTCACTTCGATCCGGGCTTTGTTCATAGAACCGAGGTCCATCAGCACCGGCTTGTCGTTCTCCTCCAGCAACACGTTAGTCGGCTTCAAGTCCCTGATCATCACATCCAATTAGCTAGGGCACGTTAATCGGCTTTCACACAATAAACTGGTTCGATCGCAACGACTCCGCAACATCACTTCTGCAATCCCGCCTTTACAATTCTGGAGGCGGGGCCTTAGCTCTAAGCAGTGACCATTGTAAACATAAGTTCCCGCCGTAAAGCTGTGCGCAGTGGAAACCAGTGACCGCCGGATACTTACCCAACATGGTCGCCTTCATAAGGTCACACACAACATTCAGCTAGAGCGTCAAGTTTTCTTCCTGTTTACACGTCACAGTACATTTGAATTGAGAAAACAGCACCACTGCTTTGGCTAGGTTTACGGTTGGCGCGTTAGCTAGCTACCCTGCTAGCAGCCACCTTGGGCAGGCTAGCAAGCTAAGCCAGTTATCAACAAACTGTTATCCCAAAGTCCTAAATTAATTCACAAACTTTTAACTGAATCTATAAAGCCGGCAAAATAAGACTGTAATTTCTGTGATACAAGCTAAAATGCGGAGTCGGCGTTTAATTGCTAGCTGAGACAAAATGGCAGCATTTTTCCCCCCCCATGTACAAACTTCTGGTCATGTCTTATTCATTACTTCTTAGCCACGTTAGCCTTGTAACACTACCTGTGCGCATATCCCTGCTCATGGATGGCTTTCAGACCTTCACAGATGCCTCGGAAAATGTGCAGGACACGGCTCTCGGGCATGGAGCCGCCCTTTTCCCTCAGCTTCTCGAGGACGGACCACAGACTCCCTTTCTGCAACAGGTCACAAAACACGCAGATAAAACCTTATTTTTTTTAAGCATTGGCATTATGCGGTCGCTTGGTTAGATAGAATTCAGTGATAAAATGCTGTCTGGAGCCGTGTTCCTGTATGAAGTCCTCTAAAGTAGGCTACTAGTGCAAGCTGTTGGGTGGAAAAGGCATACACTGATGTAGGGCAGGAGGAGCCAGGCCTCGCTCTTTCCTCCACGCTCCATGAAGGCGTGGCCCGTCAGACTCAGGATGTTGGGGTGGTTGAACAGTCGGTGCATCTCCACCTCCGTCTGCGCCTCCTTCCGTCCCTCCCGATCGTGACACAGGATCCGCTTCAGCGCGTAGAAACGGCCGTCCTGAGCTCCTTCTACCAGATCGACATAGCTAAAACCGCTGAAGGAGGAAAACAAAACAAAAAACAAAACACGCCCTCTACTAAGAATGACACAGAGCTTAATATTGCTAACTTACCTAGCTAAACTCGGATAAACTAGCTGGCGTCATAGAGATATTGGAATCCCTATTTATTTAAGATTAGATCAATTAAAGTCAAACTACACCGTTACCATAGCAACCACCATCCGTTCATCGCTAACGTCGAGGCGGCTTGCTAGTTAATCGTTGGTCGGAATGTTAAAAGTCAAGTCTGAAATTGCAGTCATTTCAAAAGACACGTGTGCCCTCCTGCTGCCTGGTTCATAATTCATTCAAGAAATCAAGCAGATGAATTTTGTCTTACCCCTCGTCCAGTTTCTGGATGAAGTAGTATCTCTTGTTGTCGATGGTGATGGAACTGCGAGAGCAGATACACAGTGCGTGTCCCATCCTCGACCTAGCATCGCTCACTCATCAGGCAGAACTATCACACACACACGCACACGATTCATGAGAAATCACGTACCAAAAATACGTACGAAACACTTCCACACTTCAGCAACTCTATGAAAATGACCTCATTACAATTAACAATGCCATTCGATTCGTCCAACACGCATCTGGTATTACATCGATATCAGTCATTCTGAACAACGACCACCACTTTAACTAGCAAGCTCGATGTTTGTTTGCTTTGGGTTCACTGGCTGAGGCTGAAGGAAGCCATCTTGCAGAAGCTAGCTCGACACCTGCAGTACAGTTTGCTTAAAAGTACTGTTTTCTAGTCTTTCCGAACTCATACCGTGCTGAGAAAGCCGAGCTTTAGGTGAGGAAACGTTTCCAGTCAGGTTTAAAAAAAAAAAGAAAGGAAAGAGCTAAATTATTTAAGCGTGCGCACACCAGCTTCAAATTGCAGTGCGTGAACGGCTAAGTAAGTACCTCAAGTGGACATTAAAGCATACACTATATTATATTTATTTTCACTACAGCACTAGCTATATTAATCTGTCACCATGTAAACAACTGGTTTAACACAAAATAAATTACAATTAAATTGAATAGCACAGATAGCCAGTGTTTTGTCCATTAGCTAGCTAAGAGAAATGTGTATTGATACGGCTTAAAAGAAAGACACAATTATATGAATCAAAAACATCAATCAAAATACACATGAATCAAATTGTAATTAGTGTTGTTTTTTTTTTACCTCATGATCTAAATAATAAACTGCGAAAAATTCTGACCACGCGAATAGAGTTAGCATGGATTTCTGTAAGTCAGCCATCTTTTTCCTCACAGTTTTAACATGAGGTAAAATATAATAAATAACCGTAGCAAATATATTTGCGGTTTACAACAAAACATGAAATACAAAAGTAATACGTTAAACCCCATAAACAGCCACTTGTAAAATGATTTGTGGTGCAAATTTTCAGGTTACTAAAAAAAAATAGTAACCGTAAACAAATATTAAAAACACCAGTTTGAAAGTAACCCGAAAACTCAAGGAATGATAGCAAAGGATGTGTTGTTTATTAAATAAAATGCTTTATGCTATTAAAAAATATACACTTTACTAGTTTTCTGGATAAGTGTCAAATTTTATGTATCACTAAAGGCCGTCTAAAGAGCTTTAAACACGGCACTCGGCTTCCTACACTAGGGTAAGTGCACTAGTTAATAATCAGCAATACAGATTGGAGCGCATCCTACATTTGAAGTCGATTTGGAACGCACCCTTTAATGTAGCTGCTATTCACAAAAGCCCCTATGGCACATGATCGGTCTTAAACAGAATATTATATATAATATATGGTTTTACCGACGTACTCTTGATATTTATGATTTCCATTTTCCTTGACATTTTTGGCCCCAATCTATAACGTGGCACTAATGACTATATAGCGACAGAAAACCGCGATTACTGTAAATATCCCGTAAAAACGTTTACCTTCCTTCTAAAAGACAGGGCTCTTGGCTGACGTCTTTAACCAATAATTAGCACGTCGTACATTTAAAAGCTGAAACGTGAACTCAAACATGGCTCTTTACCTTTATTTAAGGATCCCGACCTCCTCCTCTTCCTCCTCCGCTGCTTTGCTAGAGCACCGCGATACTTCCGCGTACACTACAGGGACGCACTTCCGGGTACTCTATGACGTGGCACTGACGTTCATTGTGTGCGCGCGCTTTTAGGGTTAATCCATTCAGCACTTGTTATTTACAGGGTCCTGTGCTTTTAAAGGTGCAATAGCCATTTCGTTCTTGTACAAATAACCTGGAAGAAAAGTTAAACTTGATAAAGTTTATAGAGCTGATAAAGTGGTTGAGAAAATCCATCTGGAAAACTGACCTCTGGTCCGGAATGCTTGTTTGTGTTCGGATGCACCTGCTGTCAGCCATTTTATACACACCACCCCACACGCTTCAGTAGATATTAGGGCTGGAGCTTCTTAAACATGGGTGGGAAAGTGGGTGTGGGATCAAGGAGTTAAAATAATAATAATAATAACAACAAAGTTGTGTCCACCTACTATCTGTTAGAGAACTAATCTTACCTAATGCACCTTTAAAATTTAAAACCCCCCATGAAAATAAAACAGCCAAATGTTTGCCTTTTTTTTTAAATGTTCAATCTGGAAAAAATAGGAATATTCATCTTTTGGTGCATTTGACTAGAAGTCATAACTCATAAATGAGTCAATAAGTCATTAATAAATTCCAACTTCCAACCAGGAAAAACAAAGAAAACTTAATCTTGGGATTCCTATTCAGGAACTAGGGCTAATCTTCCTCCGAGCTCAGCAAGTGACAGCAATTTAACATGGCTGCTCACAGCATCAACAATGTAGCTTTAAATGACGCAACACTGACTATACAGTTTGTTGTTTTGAGGAAAATACACATACATCACTCATCACAGTTAGATAGATGGTTTGTTGCAAACAAAAGACAAACATGAAGGTATCCATAATTTTTCCACTTTGTAAGTCAAATAAAATGACATCATTCCAGGCTCAAACTTCCTTCTTCCTACCAACGTTGAATGCAGCGTTTGTCCTAGTCAGGCTGATGGTGGATCAGGGTGGAGTCTATCCTGGGAACACCATGTGTGAGGACAGAATACAGCTTGGATGGTATCCCAGTCCACTGAAGATCACCAAGCATACATGCAAACTCATTCAGTCAAATCTTGCAGTGGTATCGCTACCCACCAAGTAATCAAAACAATTATAATGAAATAATTAATAAAACAAAATTAATTAGGTAACGGTTGGTTCTGTAAATACTCATAAAAGTCATTTTTGGCCAACTTCAGTGATTTATGGATCATTTCTTTAGAGATTCGCATTTTGTTCTGATACGTTCGTGCAACTTGTGCAGTAGTTGTTATTTTGGTTTTAAAAAGGATTTTGCTTATTTTAAAAAGGAAATTCAATACTTCATACTTGAAATCAGTACTAACCATATAGTTATGACTTTAAAAAAATAATGTCATTTTATGTTTTGTTTTACAAAATATGAAACAAGATGCTGAGTAATAGGACACAGAACCATACATGTAAGGCAGATTTTGATAACACCATCGATGATTTTGTTGAATACTTTAACAGTTAGCATGATTGACTTTCAATTATAGCATTAGCATTTGCAGATCTAGCAAACAGTAATAGGACTTTTTAACAAGACATTCTCTTTATTCTCAATAAAATTAAGTTCACGTTGATTATATGTACTATTTATAGAGGCTATTGCGAACACTAACTATTTCCACATATTCAGTGCGTATTACCATGCCTAACTAGAATGATGGTTGAAGATGTCTTGGATATAACCCTATATCCTTAAGACTATATAAAATAAAGACAGCCAGTAGCCAATGAAACAACCAATTTATATCTTTATTTTAATTTCATAGTTATTTGGACACTTCTGGTTTAAAAAAAAAAAAAAAAGAAAAGATCTGACCAAACAAACATTTAGTAGCTGTATTTTGATATTTTATGACAATACCACAAGATTGCGCATTGTGCTTTCTTTGGTAATGATGGCAGGAAATTGGTGGCTTTCCAGAAGTTACGTCCATCTTAGTACTCTTCTCCTTCTTCCTCTTCCTCAAAAGAGTCTATCCCAACCTCTTCATAGTCCTTCTCCAGGGCAGCCATGTCTTCTCTGGCCTCAGAGAATTCTCCCTCTTCCATGCCTTCACCAACGTACCAGTGCACAAAGGCCCGCTTGGCGTACATCAAGTCAAACTTGTGGTCCAGACGAGCCCAGGCTTCGGCAATGGCTGTGGTGTTGCTCAGCATGCACACAGCCCTTTGGACCTTAGCCAAGTCGCCTCCAGGCACCACAGTGGGTGGCTGGTAGTTGATTCCTACTTTGAATCCAGTGGGACACCAGTCCACGAACTGGATGCTTCTCTTGGTCTTAATGGCCGCAATGGCCACGTTGACATCCTTGGGCACCACATCACCGCGGTACAGAAGGCAGCAAGCCATGTATTTGCCATGTCTTGGGTCACACTTCACCATTTGGTTGCTTGGCTCAAAGCAGGAATTGGTGATCTCGGCCACCGAGAGCTGCTCATGGTAAGCTTTCTCAGCAGATATCACTGGTGCATAGGTAGCGAGAGGAAAGTGGATTCTGGGATATGGGACCAGGTTGGTCTGGAACTCGGTCAAGTCGACGTTCAAGGCACCATCGAAGCGCAGAGAAGCGGTGATCGAGGACACGATCTGGCTTATGAGCCGGTTGAGATTGGTGTAAGATGGGCGCTCGATATCAAGGTTCCTGCGGCAAATGTCGTAGATGGCTTCGTTGTCCACCATGAAGGCGCAGTCAGAGTGCTCGAGTGTGGTGTGCGTGGTCAGGATGGAGTTGTATGGCTCCACCACAGCGGTGGACACCTGCGGCGCCGGGTAGATGGCGAACTCCAACTTGGATTTTTTGCCAAAGTCTACAGAGAGACGCTCCATCAGGAGGGAAGTGAAACCAGAGCCAGTGCCCCCTCCAAAGCTGTGGAAAACCAGGAAGCCCTGAAGACCTGTGCACTGGTCGGCCTGTGCAGAAAAAGTGACCAGATTTAACATTGATCCTAGCTGATGATGTTTATTTTCAGAAATTACTACTATAAAAAAAAAAAATCCCTGAATGATTTCACTTATTTACTTAATTTTTAAGGCGGTGTGGACTCGTCATGAAGGACTATTGAGGAGGTCTGGCTACTTATTTAATCTTTCAGGAAAATGAACAAAGCCACTTTTATGAGCAAAGACAGTCCAGTTGACTTGATTTACTATAATTAGTTTCTCATGTATGGAGAAAAGGAAAAGTTAACCCAGAATGCCAACATGACTACTAATGACTAGTAATAAAAAGTTTAGCTTTGAGCAATCTAAATTCTTCACCATCTTACCAGTTTGCGGATGCGATCAAGGACAGAGTCGATGATCTCTTTGCCGATGGTATAGTGACCACGTGCGTAGTTATTAGCTGCATCCTCTTTGCCAGAGATCAGCTGCTCTGGGTGGAAGAGTTGGCGGTACGTACCAGTACGGACCTCATCTGAAACAAAAGGTTCCCATAAAGCGAATTTAGTTTCCTGCCCGTTGGGTGTAAATGTGACCCGAATATATAGGATACTGACTAAAATATGCAGAGTTATTATACAAGGGTTATCTTTTCCACATTTTATGATTAAATATCTGCCTGTGTTTTAACAGCCCCATTTGATAGATAGATTGATCTACTTTGGTGATCCATGAGGATCAATTCTGGGTAAAAGTTTGGTCTGCTGCTTTCCAGCCCAAGATAAGACTGTATTTACCAATGACGGTTGGTTCCAGGTCCACGAAGATGGCACGAGGTACATATTTGCCAGCTCCAGTCTCACTGAAGAAGGTGGTGAAGGAGTCATCATGGCCACCAACAGGCTTCTGGCTTGGCATCTGACCATCAGGCTGGATTCCATGCTCCAGACAGTACAGCTCCCAGCAGGTGTTTCCCATCTGAACACCAGCCTGGCCAACGTGGACGGAGATGCACTCACGCTGTGGGCCAAGAGAAAGGCAATAGGTGTAATGAGAATATTTGCAAGACGTGGTTAGATTAGAAACCTCTCGGACGAGGGATGTCTATCAGAAATCGTCTTTCTGTTAAGGAGGCATTGCCCCCCCCAAATTAACTCAAGCTTAGTGAAAGATGAAACATGTTGTAATTGTTTCTGTATAGCCTGCTGAAACGTTTGGCAAATTGATCCCATTATCCACCCAGATCAAAGCACAACAGCATGGTTTCTATACGCAAATTTGCACTGCATGCTTTACACATGCACACACACTGTAGCTCTTATTTGACTGGCATTTGCTATTCAGGCTTTTTATTTATTTATTTCTAATTTGTACCACCAGGTGGCAGAGACGAGCGAGTCTAGTCTCTCAGAGTTTCACAACATGACTGACATTTGCAGGTGACGGTTTAGGTTAAGGAGTGTGGGCAGAGCGAACACGCATACACACATTTTCCAAGCGGGTTGCAAAACCACCATCCACCATTTTAAATACTCTGAATTCCAAAGCTGCGAGCCGTGGATTGTTTTGAAAACAGAGACTGCTGAAAGGTCGTTTCACTGTGAACGTTTGCCAAGCATGTTTACAGATACGGAGAAGAACAAGTTCCAGTTTGGTTCCTCTGACAAGCCCTCAAGGCCAAGACTGTCAACGTCTTTCAGAGCAGGTTTGGGTGAGAGGTGACGCATTGCTGGCCCACGCCCTTACATGGAATCTCCAGCATGCCCTTGAGAAAACGGGAGCGAGCTTCAAATGGGCTCGAGGTGCAAACAGCTACCCGTCGAATGTTCCTACTTTGGAAAGACAGATATTTTTCTACTGACCAACACGATAAATGGGACATATTGTGACATTTATATTATACGAATGAATTACGCAATACGTATAATCTTTGGAAACATTAAACCATTAAGTGTCCCAGGAGGACAAACCCAGAACAAAGAAAACTATTTAAGAAATAAGCTTGTTATGGATGGGAAACAGAGTAAATAAGACCTTGAAATCCGTAAATCCGTCTGGAATTAAAGTGAAAATGTCTTTCCGACACTATAAATGGTTCAACAATTCAGCCTTTTTTTTTTTTCTAGAAACCTAAAGTTGACGTGTGCTTTGATTTTTGAAGTTATGCTAGCGCATTATCACACACGTACATACACAGCTTTAAAATTGAATGTGGCAGACATAACGTCAAAATTCTCAATGCCCAGTAATGATTTGGGAAACTGGGACGGTGCTCCAGAGACTCGTCCCACTTTAGCGACTTTCCCAATACACCGCCTGCATTCGTCTCTGAGTCAGCTTCTCATTTCGTCCGGGCCATCCTCTATTTTTACCCTCCTGCCCCCTGCAGTGGTGTGTTACTGGGGAAGGCTATTAGTCAGGCACATGGGAACGGCCTAGTTTGGTCAGGAAGCTATTAATGGTGTGCTAGAACTATCCACTTTCTCATATACAGTACATTGTCCACTTTCACTATAGACTGAGAATCTAACAGTCAACACACCCGATATTGTTATCATGGATACTTCATAATACGGTCACGGAGAGCTTTAAAGTCCGTCCCTTGTGCTGCTCACCGAGTATTTGCATTGTGTCTCGACTTTGTTTCGCCCAGCAGCTTGTTTGCATGGGTTTATCAGCTGTGGGTTGCACTTTAAATTCGAAAAGGTGGTTTCCTCACAAATAAGGACTCAAGATCACGAGAACGTTCTCGATTTTCAGTGTTCAATAAAATAAAGGATAATTTGAGGATTGTTTAGGAATCCTTAAGGAACACCCGCCCTTGATGCCGAATCCCACAAGTGTGCCAACCAGTTCAAGAAGCTTATCAAAGAACTCTTGAGGAACCTATTTCCTGTTTGAGAGCTGGCCCATTAACCAGACGCACTCCAAAACGTGGAGTTTACGAACGCATAGCACTTCTCAACAACGAGGTTTCTTAGTGCTCGTGGACGTTTTTAACAAAAAACTTTTAGGAAATAATTAGAGCTCCACATTGATATCCCGAGTCGTCTGGCTTTGAGAAGATATTTTACCATTCAGAATCAAATCCTTCATTATCTCCACAATCATCATGGCTATATAGCTTATACTCCGTGTAATTGCTCAAAAAAAACAAACGGTTGTTTCATTCCCCATTCCAAAAGGTGGTGCTATAACTGAACCAATTTTGCCAGCATAGAACTGGTTCCAGCACCAGAGCAAGATCTTTAAGACCTCAGCATATGGGTTGCCAAGATGATGTTTGGCTGGCTTCCACAAATGATGACTTTTTTTTTTTTTTTTTTTTTAAAGAAAATAACCGTCAGATCCAATGTCCAAGGACCATCTACTAGTTAAATGTGTTACAATAGATAACACTCTTTATTTTCAGCAATATGGGCAGACTTTGTCAGATGTTATTGACACAGTCCAAAACAGATTTAGTCAATGATTAACTTCCCACTGACATTATAAGCATGTATTCGCCTTTATTTTCCGGGACTTTTTTAATTTGTATATGGAAAACAATTTCAACACTGATTACTTTATTCCCAAATGAAAACCTGTACACACAAGACGAAATAAAGATTCTCTCTCTGTCTATCTATCTATCTAAGCTACTGATTACTGATTTTTTTTTTTGTCCCAATTGCTTTGGATTGGATCCAACCACATGGGTGTAACTAGCCAATGCATCTCATGAAGTTTCCCTCTGCAAACCACCACATGATATCCATCTGCTCGGTTTGCCATGTTGTTATTTGTGGAAACCAGTCAGACGTCACCTCGACATGAAGAATGCCGACTTCTTTAGTCGGCTGTACACAGACGCTAGGGTGGCTGCTAACCAAAATATTGATATGAATAAAATTAAAAGGTCTGACCTGAGTCAGAGCAGTTTATGAAAGACCTGACGATGTCCATCCTGGTTACCGCCCTGCCCGCCCAAGATATTATCTATCGAACCAAGTTGGTGCTATTTCCCAAAACAAATTTTGTGTATGCTTATCAGTGGTCATTAGTTTAACAAGCAAAGTAAAGAAACCGTTGCTGGAGACATGAAACATGCTTACAAATGACTTCCTTCACTATGTGATGTGGGTGAAAAAAAGAAAGAAAGAAAAATCGACATGTGGCTTGAGAAAGCTGTGAAAAACGTTTGTCTTTTACACTCAACCGCACAAGTGTTTGTCCGTGTGTCCACGTCTCAGGATTACAGAAGACAAATGCTACTTGGAAATAAGCTAGTGCTGCGTATGTGTCCATTACAGCTTTTATAGGTCAGCCTTCTAGAGCTGGACATCTGAGGGCGTTTGAAATCGATTCTTATTTTCACACGTACGCAGACAACTGGTCATAAAACTGTAAAAATGACTGGGAGGACGACTGGTCAGAAAGCGGTTAAACAGGAAGCTGTAAAGCTAACAAAACACACCCGCTAATCACACAGCTTGGACCTGAATGAGGGTAAACAAACAGTAGCACTATAGACTAGATCATTTCTGTCTGCAGTCACAAGCTGTGTAATGTTCGTTGTTCATTTATTTCATTTCAAGACTTTGCACTATTAGTCTTAATTTTAACTCGCTACGTTGTGAAATAAAGGCTTCAAGATAGTGTGTGAAATAGGAAGCAATCTGGCTCTCACTCTCTGACCTACTGAGCTGAAGGAGTAGTGTAAAAAAAAAAAAAAAAAAAAAAGAAGGACACAATCACAGATTACAACTAAAAATAACGGAACGCCTGCAGAACAAGCAACTACTGAAAATGATCATCATTGACGAACGTCCAATCATGGATGGATCATGGATCACCACTGAAAAATAGCCATACAGACGAACTGAATTTGAATAATACACCGAGCACCACTAAAAGCAGCCAACCAACAACACTACACTACTCAGCACTATTCATCTGCACTGACAAACAATCACTGACCACCACAGAAACAGCCAGTCACTGACCCAACTTGAAAAGCAACCAACCAATGATCACGGACTGCCAGTGAAAACCAACCAATCACTGACCACCACAAAAATAGCCAGTCAGACACTCTGGAAAAAAAACTGCTCATGACTGAAAACTAACCAATCACTGATCACCATTACAAATACCCAATGAGTGAAAAACAATCACTGTAGTTAAAAAAAAGACCAGTAAACACAAAACAATAACTCCACCAGTAAAACATGTTGATCATCTGTCAAGGAAACAAACCATCAATCACCACCAAGGACCTGCAAAAAAACCAGCCAGTCATTCTCCCCCAATCTTACGCAACACGTTCGACACGCAAATCCGGTGATTTATGACCTAACGCAAATTAGCGCGGGCAACCTTATCTGCGCATGCGCACTCGGCTCCTTGACGTACACGAGTATTTTTGGCGCGAGGGTTGCGGAACAAGTAATAATCGCGTAATTATCGTTTGGAGTAAAGCTAAAGAAATAAAGCCATCGTTTCTCCATGTCTGTAGTCGATTAAAAAAAAAAAAAAAACCCAACTTCTGTCGTTAGCTTGAATTAGTGCGCGCGCGCGTTAAGTTGTACATTTCCTGCCTACCACTGAGAAATCTCCGTTTATAAATATTCAGAAAGATTTAATCAATGTAGACTATATGTGTGTGTGTATATGTGTGTTAAAGTTTGTACTCACCATTTTTACTCTTGTGTTCTCTCACTGGGTACCTGTAATGGGGTAATAGAGTGAGACACGAACATCTGCTGCTGACACACACTGCCTTTTATACACGCACGCAAGCACGCACGCGGGCACGCACGCACGCACGCACGCGAAAGGAGGAGGAGCGAGCAACACATGCAAAACCAAAAACATAAAACTGTGACTAAGGCTAAAATAAATAAGTAATTTTAAGTTCACATAAAAAAGGAATTGTTTTTGGTTATATATTTAAGCCATTTGTATGTAAATGAAAGATTTTTTTTTGCTTTACTGAACTAAACAAACTAATAAATAATAATAATAATAATAATAATAATAATAATAATAACACACATATAAGAGCTGTGGATATAGTAACAGCCTTTATGACTTATGTGCAGCTTGGTAGCGCACTAGAATGTACATTTTGTCCTCTATGTAGTGTACTGCTGAATAAACATCCCATACAGGGGCGTCAGAGGCATTTTGAGAAATTTTTTAATGAATTAGATGTCATTTCCTTCATTCTGGTGTATTTTTAACAGGTTGTTAAAGACCTAATTTTACCTACAAAAGTCAATTAATTCAATGACTATTTTAGAGACTCAACAGTAAGTCCTCATTCAACTAGTCCATATTCATCAGCCTGTGTTTAAC
>JAQQZR010000010.1:12761201-12774083 GCA_030068235.1 Notoglanidium macrostoma | reverse complement strand
ACACACACACACACACACACACACACACACACACACACACACACACACACACACACACACACACACACACACTATGCTGGAACTGACACTGAATTAATTCCACTGTCTCTAGAACGAAATCAAAATCTCAGCCTGGAGGAGCTTCAGACATCCTTCCGTCTCTCTACCTGGAAGACTTGCAGATGTCTTCCTGTCTCTGTAACTCGAGCATCTGCAGGTGTCTCTTAATTTCTCTACCTGGAAGATCTTCAGGTGGCTCTGTACAGGTGTCTCACTGTTTCTGTACCTGGAGGAGCTTGAGATGTCCCTCAGGATCTGTACCTGGAAGACCTGCAGGTCCTCCACTGTCTCTGTATCTGGAAGTGCACCTGGATGGAGGTGTGCCATCATCTCTGTACCTATAGGATCTGCAGCTGTCCTGCAGGAGTAGCTTTAGGTGTCCATCCAGCTCTGAGCTTGGAAGAGCTTCAGGTGACATACCTGCAGGGGCTTTGGATGTCTTTCTGGATCTGTACCGAGAGGACCTGCAGGTGTCCTGCTGTTTCTGTAGCTGGAACAAGCTGGACAAGCTTCAGGTGTCCTACTGTCTCTGTAGCTGGAACCTCTACAGGTGTTCCTCTGCTTCTGTATCTGGAGGATATGCAGGTATGCCTCCAGTTCTGCACCTGGAGGAGCTTCATTTGTCCCTCTGTCTCTGCACTAGGAAGAGCTGCTGGTGTTCCTCCGTCTCTGTACCTTAATGATCTACAGGTGTTCCTCTGTCCTTGTACCTTCCGGATCTGCAGGTGTCTTTAAATTAGGGTTTATAATGAATGACATGCACTACAACTGCATCTACTGCCTCAGGACCAACATTTAAAGCTTTAGGGTATAGTGGTTTAGGGTTTCTGTCTGAATGAGAAACCTTAATCTACTGCTCCAGTACCAACGTCTGAGGGTGTAGGTTTTGGGGTTTGGGTTGATGTATAAAAGAGAAAAATTCATCTACTACATTCAATAAGGGTGAAGAGATTAGGGGTTAGGCTTCATGGCTGAATGAGATGTGCTGAATTCTTCATTCATCTACCACCATTTAAGTGTTTCCTGGTGTAGGGATTAGAGTTTACAGCTAAATGAGGCATCTTGGAACCTTCATCTGCTGCTTCAATATAACTCGATAATGGTGTAGGGATTAAGGCTTAGGGGGTCTGAAGCTTCAATACCACCACTGACGGATTAGGGTGTAGGGGTAGGAATGAGAGGTTCTAAAACCTCGATAAGGGGGTAGGCATTTAATTTTAGAGCTCATGGCTGAATGTGGCACGTTGAAACCTTTGTCTGTTGCCCCCTACATGTCTATCTATCTATCTATCTATCTATCTATCTATCTATCTATCTATCTATCTATCTATCTATCTATCTATCTATCTATTATATATATATATATATATATATGAATACTCTTCTCGTTGTTATTTAACGCGTTTGGCACTAATTTAACTCCACATTAGGCTAGCAGCACTTTCCCATCTGGTACTTGAGAGACCATATTAATCATCATGTAGGCTAAATAAAAATATCCTGCTCACGCGCTCCGTCGACTCCACTCCGGGATTTTCTCGACGCACGAACTCGGTGTGTGTGTGTGTGTGTGTGTGTGTGAGTGTGTGTGTGCTGTCTCTGTCTCGCGCTCTCTCTCTTTCTCTCTCTCTCTCTCACACACACACACGCAGTAGCAGCTCGGTGTACAGCGGAGAAGTTATTGAGTCGGTGCGGATTTTTTCTGGTTTTGTTTGCCTTTTTTTTTTGCGCGCGCGCGCTGCCGCTTTAGCACGCGCCGCGCTATGAAGAGCGCGAGGAGGAAAGTCTGATCAGAGCGCGAGGCGGGCGGACCTAAGGGGGGAACTGGGCTTTGATTTGGAGTGTTTCTTTTTTTTTTTTTTCTTTTTCTTTTTCTTTTTTCGGGAAGGTGTTTCAGTGGCTCGGTGAGCATGGGGAGGCTGCAGGTGTGTGTGCTGGCTCTGTGCGCGGCGCTCTGCCTCTGCTCGGGGGGACGAGGAGCCGAGCGCGCGCGCGTGGAGGATGAGGAGGATGGTGAGGATGGAGGCTCGCGGAGCTGCAGGGATGTCAAGCAGGCGCTCGTGCAGAGAGGATTCACTGCCATCAGGATTAACCAGCACCAGACCGCAGGTAAATCCCTGGGTCTGGTCTCATTCTGAGTTTGAGGGACCTGTTAGAGTGCTCTCGAGCACGCTACAGGGTGGATGGGTTACAGGGATGGGGCACAGATACCAGAACTCAAATCCAACTCTGCTGGCTTGAGCGTCTGGCGACCATCCTCATGTCTGTCTGCCTGTGTGTCATTTTATCTGTCTCTCTGTCTCCATCTCTCTCTTTAAAACCAGCCAGGGGACAGAATTATAATATAAGATATGATGAAAATCTGTCTGTTAACTTCTTCTTCTCCAGCTTACTTATTAGAGCTTAGGGTTTAAAGTTTAGATCCCTGTTTAACTCTTTCAAACTTTGCGTCTCTATTCGTGACAGTAAATGAGACCTGGATACGGGCACTTCTCAGACACCGGGATTTCGGGTCCAGGGCGAAGCCGTTCTAACAGAATAGTCCATGAAGGTGTGACTAAGTGGCGCGAACTTTATTTTAAAATAAATGCATGTGTTCTATTCCTCATCGCTTACATTTTCTATCAACTAAATGACACGGATTGTATTCTTTATACGGTTACATTCAAGGTCAGGGAATATCCACGAAACACGTTAGCGTCCAGTATCACTTATGCCATGCGAGCTATAAACACTTCCTGTTTATTCCTCTCTCTCTTTCTTGAAGTTAATAATTAAAAAACAAAAAACAAAATGCAGCATGACGCGTTACTGAGAAACCGTAAAGGCTTCCGCTCTGAAATCCTGTCAATACGGACGCTTTATCTCCGAGAGTCACAAAGCACAGACACTGGAGGCTCCTTCCGTGAATGTTGCATGAACAACTTCTACCCGAAAACGTCACGATTTCAAGGACGTGTTATTCGGAACGTCTGCCAGAGAAGTCCCTGTGAATGAGCAGACCATAGTGTATCCGATTGAGTTAGTTAACATCAGAAACCTATATCAGCCCTGGAGTTAAAGAAAATGAAGCAAGACCTTCTAACCAATCAGGATCGCAAATACTGCAGCGCTAATCCACTTTAGTCCCTGCTTTAGGATTTGGGTTACTTTTAGGAGGCATACTTCTTCAAACCGTTATCTAGAACCAACTGCGCTTTAATTTAACTTGCGATTAATGTGTAAACATTTGGATTAAGGTGCAGGTTTGGCTTAAAAGCCCTCACCAGTCTCGCTTGATAACTCAAGAGTTCTTCTTCAGGAGTTGCCAATGTTGCTCTTTGCTCGCTGTACCAGTACCACTATTGAAAGGTTTAAGGTGTAGGGGTCAGGGTTTACGGCTGAATGAGATGTGTTATAACCTTCTTCTAACGCTCAGGAGTCGGGATTATAGCTAGAAAGTAAGGCCTGGTCTCTGATTTCAGATTCTGCAGCACTTTTTTTTCTGGTGAATTTATAAACAAAAATGTTATTCATATATTGCAAAAGACCCCTTAATTGGCTATAACTTGGGCACTGTGTGTGTGTGTATGTATGTATGTGTGTGTGTGTGTGTGCTCCTCAGTGATAAACACCTAGCTGAGGTCATTTTATCATTGTGAAATTGACTGTAGAACAAAGGGAGTAAACACAGTACACTGTCAGTTTGTTGAATATAGGCTGAGGTACGTTCACTCAACCCGAACAGGCTGTCAGGTTTATAAAGTGTCATCACTTAACAGGATCAGGGCTCGTACTGGTGGAGGACAGGATAAGAGGGGAGGGAGTACAGTGTGGGGGCTTATAGAACATTTCTAATACGCACACGCACGCACGCACGCACACAAGTGTGTGTGTGTGTGTGTGTGTGTGTGTGTAGGAAGTTCAAGCTCAGGCTGCTCACCAGATCATTTGCAATATTGATGAGATTAGCTAAAGTTAGCTAACTGGCTAACGCTGGATATTGATTTCTTATTGACTCCGGTACATTAAATCACAGGATCTTTATTCATGAAGTTTAACCGTTTGATGGCTTGTGGACTGCAGTGGATTGGTATTTATTTATTTAGTGTTAGAGTGTGTGTGTGTGTGTGTGCGTTCAGATGAAGATGGGTGTTGGTGACAGCACCCCGAAGCGAAATTAATTACTCATGAGCGCTCGGCCTTTAATAGAAAGTAAACGAGGGAAACACTCAGCTCTAGGAACACATCACGTTCCGAACTGAAGCTTCCAGGTTTTTTTTTTTTTTTTTTTAATTTCTGGAAAAGCGGCTCGTGTTACAGAGTGGCCGATTCAGGGAACGTTAGCATTTACTATACTTACTTAAAACCTTTATAGTAAATACCGACACAAATATTCAACTTCAAATTTCCAGAAACTAATAACATGCAAAACTAATAATATGTGAATTTACGGAAAGCATGACCAAATAATACTATTTTACAGTAAGCAATGAAATAGGAATACTAATTTAGACATTAGAATACTGATTTACATATTTATGTACTGTATGTATGTACTGACAAATTTCCATGCAATTACATGCTGGTTTACATTTAATGATGAAATATAAATGCTGACTTGCAGCAGATAATGACAAAATAATTAAAATTGTAATAAATAATGACACACTGACCTGCAGGAAATAAAGCTCATTTACAGTAAACATGGACATCACATTAGTTTGCAGTAAGTAATGATTTAAAAAGGAACATTCTAGTCAATAACGACATCAAATTCGAAAAATCCGTCACAACAAATTGCAGTGGATAATGAAATAAAAACTTTGCTCTAAACAATGGCAAAAAATAATACTGCTTTACTGTTAATAATGACATAGAAAAATGAAAACTTTAGCAGATAATGACAAATTTTTACTAATTCACAGTAGCTTACAGTGAATAATGAGATAGCAACAATAAATGTACAGTAAATAATAACAAAATAATAGTATTTTAACTCTAAAGTACTATGACTTTGTCATTGTTTACTGTAAATCAATTGTTGCTTCATTATTCACTGTAAGTTATTGCAAATAATGACAAGAGTTTCTAGATTTCAGTAAATAATGAGATTAAATTCCAATTAGCCAAAAATCCATGACAAAACTTATAGTAAATAAATGAATATACTGAGAAAAAAAAAACCTGCTACTTTATACTAAACAATGGCAAAATGATACTGTTACTGTTAATAATGACATAGAAATGAAAATTCTAGCAAATAATGCCATACAAATCTAATCTATAATAAATAATAATAGGAAAAATGAATTTGCAGTAAGCGATGAGAAAATAATAGTACTTTAACTGTCAACTAGTAGCTTCTATTTCGTTATTCACTCTAAGTTATTGCGAATAATGACATCATTTGCTAGTTTTCAGTAAATCACGACACATCGAATTCTAATTCGCCGAAAATCCACGACGACTTCAAGTGAAAAATAAAATAAAAATGCTAGTTTACAGTAAATAGACATAAAAATGCTAGTTTACGTTAAACAACTGACATAAAAGTAAACCGTTTTTGCGGATACCGAGATAAAATTCTAATTTACGGTAACTTACAGTGAATGATGAAAAGCAAGACTAATTTGCAAGTTATAGTCAATAATAGTACTTTACAGTAAATGCTAGTTTTCAGTGTGTCGTGAATGAAAAATCATTTCGACGGCGTTAAACATGGTAAAGCCGAGAGTTTGACAGTAGGAAGTTGCTCCGTAAAGATTCAGAGCAGGTGTAGAGACTGATGTAAAGGTGCTGCGACTCTAAAGCACAGGTTTAAACCTACTGTATGTGCGGACTCGAGGAAGCGGATAAGCACCCAAATACAAACAAGTGCGCTGAAGTCAGAGGATGCCTCCTATGTCTTATT
The DNA here is from genome assembly GCA_030068235.1 of Notoglanidium macrostoma. Taxonomy (NCBI): domain Eukaryota; kingdom Metazoa; phylum Chordata; class Actinopteri; order Siluriformes; family Auchenoglanididae; genus Notoglanidium; species Notoglanidium macrostoma. Next base: position 12,768,130 of record JAQQZR010000010.1, on the reverse strand, counting down.
ACATGCGTTTATCCTCGTAGCCTGTTTTTTTTGTACGGCGTCTTCCTGATTTAAATACTTCTGGTTGCTTATTTTCCCCTAAAAGTATTGTTATTAATTAATCAATTTTCCTGACATTGCATTTTGTGCTTTGCTTCTATGTTGTATTTTCTATGTATTCTTTCCTGTCAGTTGCATCGATTTTTTTTGTTGTTGTTGTTGTTGTTAATGATATTTTTATCGTTTATTAATTTGTTTTTTGCTCTGATTTGATCTGTATTTTATTCTCTTTTTTTCCCGCCTCGCTCATATTTTGCATTATTTATGTTTTCGTCATTTTCATTTTTATGCTGTGCTTATTTTCAGCTATATGTGCCGTCCTTTTTCCTCAAATAAAAAATGTGTTTTTATATTAGATTCTTTTCTCTTCATTCATATTCTCAGTGCTCTTTCTTGTATTTTCATGCTTTGTTGCTTTGTCTATTTGTTTTTAGTCCTGTGTTTTATTTGTTTCGGTTGCATTTTGTATTTCCCGCTCTGTTTATTTTTGATTTTTCCGTGTTTTTGCCCCATTTTAAATATTTTCTTTTGCTTTGATTATTTTGACCTGATTTATTCCTGCATGTTTGTTTGCTTGTTTGTTTTACTTAATTTCATGCACTACTAATTCTTGCCTATCTTGCTTATTTCTTGCCGTGTTTTATGCACAGGGCATTATTTTTGCATTGCTCATTTAATTTCTGTATCATGTGGTAATCTGTTTCCCACGGAGCAGATCTCAGCGGCGTGCTTTCTGTGCCGACGTGTGTGAATTCTGTACAGACAGACAGGCGGTGAGAGTGAGACACGTCAGTAGGGGGCTCCACTCTCACGCAGGCTGTGTTGAATTCATTAAGTCCTTCAGGCATGAGTTTAGCGTTAACACACACATGCGTACCCACACACACTCATACACACACGGTATCATTATGTATAGTGCAGTAATCACATTGGAGCGTTTTGCCCGCGGAGAGGAAAGCTGATCGCACAGTCATGTGTGTGTTGTGAGAAGATGCTGTCTGTCTGCCTGTCTGTCTGCTATCCTCATGATGTTTTATCATGGGTTACATTATCGCGGCTAACGATGCGACAGCTGTTATTCAAGTCGCTTCATGACTCATTCGCGCAAAGTAACACTTACTAAATGAAAACAATTAAAATTGAAAATGATCAAATAATTTTGGTGACATCATCGAGCATGTTTCTAAAGAATGCCTTTTCTGACTGTAGCAGGTAGCGTGATGATTGACAGCTATATAATCTATACTACAAGAAATAATAATATACATTATTTGTAGTTAACTATAGTGTAGTATATAGTATTATATATTGTATATTGTATAATAATAATAATATATTTTGCACATAGAATGCAGTATGTTATCTGTATTTTGTAAATTTGTTAATCGTTTATTATTATTATTATTATTATTATTATTATTTTAATTTGTTTGTTACTTGTTATAGTTTTTTTTTTCCTGACAAAGATTAAGGACATCCTTTTTAGGACAATTTTTAAATTGAGCTGACCTTGACGACTTAATAAAATGCAGACTTCACTTCCACGCTTTAGAAAAATGAAAACTTTTTGTCTGTAAAGTAAGACGTTTCTAAAAAGGGCGGCATTAACAGGTTTTGTGTGGTGGTTTGGGAAACGGAAAGTCCTTCGGCGAGATACGCGGGTGCCAAAGGGAATTTAGAGCCTATAAAAGATCTAACGTGGAAGATACAAATGCGTAGCCAAGGCCGACTTGGCAACTGCTTCGTAAATGCTAAAACGCAACCTTTAGTGACATTATTTAAATGAGAGCTAAGGTAGTTCAGGATTTAAAATCGAATCTAAGAAATAAAGCAGTAGGGCCTCATTTTTCATCGGTCAAATACGATCAGGTATTTCAGTTTTGTCCCGATTAAGCAGCATAAAGTTCGGAGATGTCCCAGTGACCGTACTGTACATACCATATTAGTGTACGTCAGTGTGAACAATTCAGAAGGAAATGGAAATGAGGCTGCATTTCATTTGCATAATGGCAAAAAACTCATTTTCTTCTTGATATCACCTAAAAGAAAGCATGTACAGTAAGACGTATAGCGGGTGACCTGATACAGCTAACAGAAGCAACAAGGAACTGTCGACTCATCAAATACGATTGCAGCTACCGTGGAGCGATCTTTTAACCTATTTTCAGATCGATGTAAAAACTGAAAGGACATCACATTATACAATGATCATTTACGTTTAAGCTATACTGTGATATAAATTTTTGGTGCAGAAAAAAATTTAATATCCAGCTAGTGGCAGTGGAAGTGTGGGTGGAAAAGCCCTGTTGATGAGAATTGGTCATATAAGTCAAGTCAAGTGAAAAAAACACTCACTGTTTACACCCATGGTGAGTTTAAAAGCACCTCAGAATGCACAACGTGACCTCAGGGTGGACGGCCTACAAGAGAACTCCACATCAGACTCAGAATTCTGCAGCATGAATTCAAACAGTCATGTGTCAACAGTACAGGCTGGTGGGGGTGGCGTGATGGTGTGGGGAATGTTTTCTTCTGTGCTAGAATGGCTGACGACGGTCATGTGAATCTCGAAGGAATGTTTCCAAGACCGTGTGAACTCCATGCCATAAAAATGAAGGCAGTGTTAATACAGTAATTCATAATAAAGTGACTAGCGAGAGCACGTCTTGTAAAACGCCATCTATATTTTAGTGTTCTGCGTTTGAGATAGCTGTTTTTGATTCGCTTTTAATGGGAGAGTCTTCATACACAGGACGTTACGCAATCTTTACCGTCGTTGCACATCTGACAGAATATATAACATATCAGCTCCGTTTTTTTCTGCAGCTCAATTTGTGCGAGCTAAACCGTGATGTCATCTTTAGATTCAGATACGACTAAAATCCCAGATTACAATAATGATCGCTCTGTTCTGATTGAAATGTATACATGATCCCGATTCAGCTCTCGGTTAGATTATTAACGGATCATTAGGCTGCACGTAAACGCAGCCATAAGCCGGAAGAGAAGAGCAAGGGAAGGAAGCAGGCTGTGCCAAAAAGAAGCGCATTTTAATCTGTGTTATGAAAAAGCCAGCGGTGAGGTTACCATCATCCATCCGATTATTGCTGCACGTAAGCACACATTGAATTATCGTGGAATTATTTAATTTTGCGAGCCAAACCATGTACATCAAAGCAGCTGTGCACACATACACATTCATATATAATTCATATCCACGTATTGATTGATTGATTGATTGATTGATTTACATAATAATGTATTAATATAAACAAAAATCATAATCATACTCCCCTTTTCTCATCCGGAGCATCTTCTGTTTGTGTTGGTGTCTCAGTGAGCTTTATTTAGCGTGACTGGATTTAGTCACAGTTTTGCTGAAGCAGTGCAGAAATGACGAGAGCTGTTATTATATTATTAACAAACAGATTTGGTGTGAAATATCGAAGAATGGCAGTTTGGAGAACAGACACAGAGTGAGAACTGAAACAAACAGCATGTTGGAAGTGATACTCAGGGCAATATGTGTGTGTGTGTGTGTGTTGTGACTTGTATCGCATGACTCATATTTTTGTTGTATTTTAACTTTGCAAACTTTGGATTCTCAATACTTGTATCTAAGGTTGCTGTATTGGCACCCTTGGATTTATTTAGGCCATTTGCCAGATGAAAAAGAGCAATAAACTGTGTTTTTATTCTTCATGAGAGAGTGTATCCAACACACGAACTATCTCTGTTCACACTGTGCTTGTGGTGTGGATCAATCTTTAACTGTCAGTGTGATTCACACTGACTGTGTGTGTGTGTGTGTGTGTGTTGCTTCTCACGCTTTCCCACTTTCAGATGCCAGTCGGTCATCAGAAACTATTACTGCCAACACACACAATCACACACAGAAATAGTTTGCTTAGAGTCACTTAGCTAGCGTCTCCAAACTTTTGAGTTGGAAGCAGATGATTGATTAAAATTTCCTTTAACGGGAACTGATGGGCATAAACATGTTCCAGCATGACAACACCCCTGTGAATAAAGTGAGGTCCATAAGGACATGGTTTAGAAGATCTTAAGTTTGAACAAGAGCTTGAAGAACTTAAGTGGGCTGAACTCAACCCCTCTGAACACCTTAGAGATGAATTGGACCACCAACTTTTGTGTGCTTTTGTGGCAGAAAGGGCATAGATCCCCACAGTCATGTTTCAAAATCTAGTGGAGAACCTTCTCGGAAGAGCAGAGGCCGTTACAGCACAAACAAATCGATATTAATGCCCATGGTTTTGGAAGGGGATCTTCAATAGTCTAGTGTCCATGTACGTTTGGCCATATAGTGTACATTACGTGACGTTAGTTTAGCATGTCAAGTGTACACACTGATAAACGAAATAGTTTGCTAAGTGAAAGGAGGATTGGTTTTCGGATTTCTTCACTTGGCACGAGCTGCCTCAGGTTTATTCAGAGATTCCTGACGGGTTCAGGATACCATGGTGCGTTTACCATGGCGGTGAAGGGTTTAGCCTGAGATACTCTACAGTTTAGGTGCTAGGGTGTTGAAATGTTCAGGGTATGATTACCTAGTCTAAAAATAATACAGCTTCACAGACAGGGTGACTGTATTAACTGACCATTAAAAACAAATAAGCCGGAGGTGAAAATGAAAGGAAAGTACAGATTCCAAAATCTCTGAATCGCTGAAAGAGTGAGAGTGCGCCGAGGAAAGAAATGGAAATCTGACTGGAGTGGAAGTGTGCAGAGTTGCTTGGCCAAAAATAGACAGTTAATTCTTATATTCCTGGTTAGCAATGCATATTTAATTATAAACTTAGGAACATGCAAGGAGTTGGAGCAGAGGTAGCAATGTAACATGATTACAACAGCAGCAGATTAAACATAGCCAGAAGGTTTTCAGTGTACTGCCCTGGGCCAAGAAACACAGGTTGGTGTAGTATGATACAGGCAGAACAACTCGAGCAACTGGGAGAGGGTTTAGTCACTCAGCTTGAGCAACTCTGAGAGGGGGTTTAGTTGAGGATTCCTGATAGTGCTGTAGATTCCTCACGCATTATCACTCGTCTCAAGTCACTCTGGCAGAGGGTTCAATCAGAGATTACCGACAGCGTCGTCAGTTTTCTTGAGTCACTGTGAGAGGGAGTTTTATTCAGGGGTTCCGTATATAGCGTATATTGTTTGACTCACTGTGGACCAGAGTCTAGTTATTTGGGTCTCAATAACATCATTACTTGCCTGAAGTTGATGTGGAAGAGGGTTTTAATCAGATATTCCTGATTGTGACTCAGCTTCAGCGACTGTCATCATTTTGCTCAAGTCACCAAAGGAGGGGGTTTAGTCAGAGATTCCTCGCAACATCATCACTCAGCATGAAACACTGTGGGAGAGGCTTTAGTTGGAGATTCCCTACAGCATCATCACTTTCCTTGAGTCACATTGGGAGGGGATTTAGTTCAGATTCCTGACAGCATTACCACTTGTCTTGAGTCATTGTGGCAGAGGGTTTAGTCAGAGATTACCAAGAGTCATCACGTTTCACTTTTCTTGATTCACTACGGGATGAGGGTTTAGTCAGTGATTCCCCGCAGCATCATCACTCAGCTTGAAACACTGTCCGGGATGGTCTAGTCAGAGTTTCCTGACTTGTTTCCAGTTACGTTGGCAGGGGATTAGGTTGGAAATATCTGACAGTATTGTGTTTTCTTGAATCACTATGCGAGGAGGTTTAGTCAGAGATCCCTGATAGCATCATCACTCAGCTTGAAACACTGTGGGAGAGGGTTTGTTCGGCAGAATACCAAGAGTCCTCACCTTTCACTTTCCTTGAGTCACTATGAGAGGGGGTTTAGTCAGCAATTCTCAACAGCATCATCAGTCAGCTTGAAATACTGTCCGGGAGGGTTTAGTCAGAGATTCCTGACAGCATGACCACTTGTTTCCAGTCATTGTGGCAGGGGATTTTGTTGGAGACTTCTGACAGCATTGAGACTTTTCTTGAGTCACTGTGTGAGAGGGTTTAGTCAGAGATTCCTGATACCAACTTCACTCAGCCTGAAACAGCGTGGGAGAATGTTTAGTCTGGGATTCCTGACACCACCTTCACTCCGCTTGAAACACAGTGGGAGAGGGTTTAGTCGGAGATTCCCGACTGCTTCATCACTTTGTTTTGAGTCACTGTTCCCGGGGGTTCACTTGGAGATTCCTGACAAAATTGTGACTTGTCTTGAGTCACTCTGGGGAGGGGGATTAGTCAAAGGCTCCTGGCAGTATCATCACTCATTTCAAGTCACCGTCGGAGGGAGTTTGGTCATTTGGCTCCTGACAACATGGCTAAAGCTGCAGTGGAAGAGGATTAAGTCAGAGATTCCTGATAGACTGATTCCAAATGGGAGCGAGTTTATTCGGACAGCGACAGTGAAATGCAGATAGCACGGGTGCGATCATGGCTAAGATAGGGCTGAAGGGGGTAAATTGCGGAGAGTCAGGATAACACCACAATCACACAAAGGTTTAGCACAGCGATAATGAAGTCATCATAGCAAGTCGAATTCATATGAATGGTGTAGAATCAGTGAAATTCCAGGTAGTCCAGATGGACGAGTTGTGCCGTGATCTTTGTTCATGCTAGCACTAATGGAGTCGTTTATTCATAATTAAAAGAACACATCTTTATCACCGTGTACATCAAAACCAAAGGATGTAAAGAAACTAATCGAACTCATTAGTCAGCATTAAGCTGCCTGGACAATAGATCATACCTGCTGCTACTTCAGAAGGATTTGAGATGAAGCCACTCTTTTTAAATAACATCTAGCTGTGTGTGTGTGTGTGTGTGTGTGTGTGTGTGTGTGTGTGTGTGTGTGTGTGTGTGTGTGTGTGTGTGTGTG